>CM072861.1:23960000-24347500 GCA_036937835.1 Pampus argenteus | reverse complement strand
TGTTGAACAGTCTACATTTTGAAGTTTGATGTTTTCTAAGATTAAATGGTTTTGAAAATAAAAGCTCATCCTGTCAGACTGCGTTCAGAGGAGCCATCGTTACACAGTGAACTGTAGTTAATGGAAGACGTCTCCTCTAAATGCAGCAACGATTTTAACTCAAAATGTCAAAAATGTAACTCAAAAGTAAATTCAATTTAATGTTTCCATTAACTAGTGTTGGGCAAATATGAAGAGTTGATGCATCAAGATAAACAGTTGCTTGTGTTAATTTTCTAGTCGGTGCCATCGGGGCCGAACACTAACGGTTACTTTCATGTGTGTGTGTGTGTAGTGTGTGTGTGTGTGTGTGTGTGTGTGTCTGTGTGAAACACAGACAGCTGCAGACCACTTGCTCCTGGATTAATCTCAGTCAGGAAGTGCAACAGTTTGGCAGCAGCAGCGTTTTAACCAGCAAGAAGGCTTCACTTAAGAGAGTAACCACAACATATGGACACTACACACACACACACACACACACACACACACACACACTTTGATGGAAAGTTTAACCACACACACATGTTGCCAGTAATTGGAAGTAAAATCTTATTGGCTGTTGATTATTAAATGCACAGTTTGCGTGTTAATGTTCAATATGCTGCTTTTCACCAGGAGCTGTGATACACAACATGCCTCTTATTAATTCAACACGTGTAGAAATATAAATAAAATAATACATAAGTATGATGATATTGATGAATGATGAATACACATCTAAGTTTCTGATTCAGCGTTCTGTGTCATATTTTGCATCATGATTCTGTAATTCATGTCTCCACATTTTTAAACATGAGTAAACACACGTGTTGCAGTGAGAATCGGGTTGAACTTCATATGTAATCCCTCGTTTTCCTGCTTTTGTTGTTTGGTTTCTTTGCGGCTTCCTGTTAACATTCACGCTCGGTAACATGTCTGTTATAATAAAGGAAGTAGAACTTAAATATATAATTGCTCCTTTATCAGTTTCAGTTGGAAACTCATTGAGTCACAAAGGAAAAGAAAGTTGGCACTATAGCGGCCAAACGTATACATGTAACAGACACGTATGTTTTTCTTGGTTTCAGCTCCATAATGCAGGAAAATGCTAATGCTGCAACATACATGATGATGATGCAAACCCCTGCAGCCAGGATCTAACATACACACGACTTTGGCAGGTGTCCTCATACTTTTAGACACCAGATCTACAGAGGAAATACTGCCACCTTGTGGTAACACTGAAAACAGCCACTTATTAAAATCAGAGCTATTCTGTTTCTGTCTTTCTTTGTTTTTTTTTCCCACTAAATGCATTAAAATTACACAACAACAACAAACTCCTTTATATCGTTAAAATATGCAATTTACAGGATGAAGAATCACACGCATGACAAGTCTCAATACTATCAATGTAATTATTATTAATTAATAAGAGCCTTAACTCATTTAACTTTCATCTGTTTTTATTTTTGATACAAATCCATTCAGGCACTTATTTAAAATTAATAGACAAAGTTCAACATAAATCAATAATCTAATTTTAAAAAATCTTATCAAGAAAAACAAATAATATCTCTAATAAATTAAGATTAATGTCACTTTCACTACAAAAGCCCCAAAAGCCCCTTTGACCATTTAAAAAAGACACAATCGATGATTGAAGCAAATAACCCGAAATAATATTAAAAAAAAAAAAGAAAGAAACTCAAAGCAGCACAAAAAAAGCAGGTAAAAATATATGAAGCACATTATTATTTTTAATAAGAACATTTCAACACGTTTCCCATCAGATCAAAATGATAAAATTAAAAATTAAAAAGTTTACAGTGAGCAAACAAGTTATCAAAAAAACCATTTGAGTCAAAGTCATCTGGATGAATGAATTAATCAATGAATAACTGAATGAATTAATCAATGAATAACTGAATGAATGAATGAATGAATGAATTAATGTTTGTTCTGTGGATGAACGGAGATGAAGTTTCCAGCAGTTCTGACCGTTTCAGCAACTGAAACATCTAAAAATGGACCCGAACGCAGCTGCAAGGCATTGTGGGAAAAAATACTGTCAACGACAAGCGACAAATAATTGTGCGATCCCGTTTGAATTGTGTCATGAGTCACATTATTATGATGTTTGAAGTCTGAGAAAATACGTTTGTGTTTGTATGAAAAATGTAAATGTTACCAGCTGCACGTCATGTTTGCTTTGATTATGATTCTTTAGATTTGTTTCCGTCGGTGAGGTGGATCAACTCTGCAGCAGAGATGCAGTAAACTTATAGTACCTGGATGTTGGCTACTTTTATGTTTTTATTACAAGGTAAAAAATATTCTGTTTCTCTCACATTAAAACGTTTCGTAAACCTCACCGAACTTCATCAGTTTTAGGACTTTGTGCAACTTCTGCTTCTTTTTTTTTTCCCAATTTTTAATCACTTTCATGTGCAAGTAAACGCAACACCTCCACCTCTCCTCGCTGATGGTGCTGTTGTTCAGTTGGAGTGGATGGAGAGAGCAATTTTGAGGCAGCCCAGCTCTGTGCCCTGGCTGCCCAGGACGCCCTGGGCCCGGTAGTTCCCGTTGGTGAGCCAGTAGGGCAGATCCATGTCGGGCAGGTAGAAGTCCGACTGTGGCAGAGAGTACGAGCCCTGAGGAGACAGTTAGAAAAAAAAGTCTCTTATTAAGGAGATAAAAGCACGTCAAACAGTGTTTTATAACAGAAAGCTTGAGTTACAAACTGGACAGCAGCAAAAGATACTCTCCAGTTGCATTATGGGACATGTAGGATTTCCAGACTCACAGCTTTGAAGGGGCAGTGGCAGGGCAGGCCGTAGGTGTGCAGCGGCTCCGGACAGTCCTGACCGGCTGGGATCAGCTGGTTTAAAATGTCACAGAGATCCTCGTAGTGACAGCTGCCTATCTCGTCCAAACAGGGAATCTTCACCCAGAAACCTGCAACCTCCTTCTCCAGAGTCACATTCAGCTGAGGACGAGTGAAGGAGGAGTTTTAATAAAGCATCACAGACACGTTAACCACAGAGTGTGATTAAAAAAAGGGAAGAACGGTGAGAAAGTCACATGAGAAACAGGAAGTTAATATGTGATAAGATCAGCACGCACGTCAACAACAAGAAAACAAACCGACTCGAGCTGTAAAAGTAAATTAAGATGAAATGACGACAGACTGTTTAAATGGACCATTTGTTGTTTATTATACTGAAAACTGTCTTTGATTTGCATCAAATGGCTCCATGTTAAAATACCAACTTTACAGCAGAAATAAACGTATGTCTACATGAAGTTTCTGTTCCCTGAAGTTTCTGTTCCCTGAAGTTTCTGTTCCCTGCAGCTTTTACAGCTTCATAAAACCACTTCTGCTTCGGTTAAAAACGAACGAAGAAGAAAATCCATCTGCAAACATACCGTCACATTTTAATACCAGACAGAAGCTAAAAACTAACAAATTATAATCACTCAAACTAAATAAGAGAGAAAAAAGTGTTTGACGTCAGACGGTTTTGAGATTTTTGTGGCCTCTTGTTTTCCTTTTTTATTATTAGAGATGATTTGATGGTTACTTCACCAGCTGCTGACTTTACTTATAGACTGAAGTGTCTGTTTGGACACAGATTAGTGCGGTAGTGGTTCATATAGACGTGTGTGTGTGTGTGTGTGTGTGTGTGTGTGTGTGTGTGTGTGTGTGTGTGTGTCTGTGTGTGAACTCACAGCCAGAGGAGCCTTCAGCTCTACAGACGTGGATCCGGATGCGGAGGCCATCAGGTCACCTGGGATGGGGATGGGATCAGGGGACACGCTGAGGCTCTTCAGCACAGCCGGAGCATCTGGCTTCCCGCAGTTCTTCCAGTCGAACCCGAAGATCTGACAACAGCACAAGACAACGAGTTCAAGCATCAGATGATCCAGATGATTCAGATGATCGAGATGATTCACATGATTCAGATGATCGAGATGATTCAGTCTCTGAGCTGTCATTCATGTTTCTGGGTGTTTGACTTTTACCTTTCAGTAATTATTGATCACACATAAACACCATAAAATCAGACACACTTTGATGTTTAACTGCTTTTAAAAAGGTAAAATATTATATATTAACTAATTAATCATTGAGTCACACAGTTTAAAAGTCGATAATCCGACAGTTTCAGTTAAATATCATGTTAACGTTTCAGATTACAGATTACAGATTAAAGGCGGATGTTACGCACCTTTGCGCTGGTGATTCTCCCGCAGTTCACCTGCGTCAAAACCGCAGCTGCAATCAGGCTCAGCGCCGCAAACACGAAGCGACTTTTCATCGTGTTTCCTCTGAACGACACAAACCGTTAAATTAACGTCAAAGTGACCGTTAACGTCCGCGCGACGCTTCAGCTCTGCGGCTGCTTCCGTGTTTACACCGAACCCGCTGGGTCACGTGACCGCGCCGCTGGGTCACGTGACCGCGCCGCTCAGTCACGTGAGCTGTCCCTGCGTTGATTGAGTCAGCTGTAGAGCACTGGTTCTCAACCTGGGGGGCCCGACCCCTCCAGAGGACGCCAGTGACTTTACATTGACTCACATTCATTCATTCATTCATTCATTCATCAGACTTATCTTTAATTACATTAAACCATAAAATCAATGATTCATCTCAAGACAAAGACAATGAGACACCTGAGATTCAATAAATGTTTGAAGACATCAAACCTGTGGATGAAACAAGACGAGGCTCCAACAACAAGTCATGAGATGAACACAAAGGGTCAGAAATAAACATGCTGCTCACAACCAGCACATATGGTTTCATTACATATGTATTTATTTATATAGGCGTTTATATACATATGTAATATGTATGTGTTATATTTAATTCAGAGTGTTTATAATCGACCAGAAACAAATTAAACAAATAGTGAACTAATACTTCCAGGCAGTATGATGATGATGATGATGATGATGATGATGATGATGATGATGATGATGATGATGATATTTTTAACATTATTAGTAGTAAGACACAAAATGGTTTAAAATGTCTTCTAATTGCTTAATGACTCCTCTAGATGTCGCTGTAGGGCAGCTGTTTCTCCATGCACACACACACACACACACACACACACACAGCTGATCTGAAGCAACCAGTTAAAACAACGTGAGCTCTGATTGGTTAAATGAGCCGTTTCTTGTACTGCAATTGATATGACGACGATGATGATGATTGGATAATATTATAGGGAAATGTATAATAATAATAATAATAATAATCATCATCATCATCATGTAACAGCTAGACTACCATTAGGCTAAATAGGTACTAAAGATAATAAACTATAATTCAAAGTGTTTCTCAAAAACATGAACATAAAAAGAATAAACAACAATGATGTTTACACATTGTATAAAAAAGACACAAATACTGTCAGAGAACAGAACAGAAAACAAAATTTAAAAAAATTATATTTTTAAAAAGACAAATATAGGAAACATTTATAGTTGCAATTAGCTTTTCCTATTTTTTCCCCTGCTACAAAGTGGAACATGAACGCAACGTGGATGTGGCAGCTGACTCAGAATTATCAAAAGCCAGACTCTCCCTGAACGCACCTTGACACTTTTTAATTTTATTTTTATTTTTTAATTATTATTATTATATTAGAAAACTGTAAGATATAAAATATAAAGCCGGATCCATCACATCCACAAATGGTTTGATCTGACTCTGCTTGGGGAGGGGGAGGAAGAGGAGGGAGGAGGGGGAGGAAGAGGAGGGAGGAGGAGGAGGGAGGAGGGAGCCAGATGATGCTGTCAGTGAAAGGAGGAGCAGCAGCAGCAGCGCAGCGAGCTGCTCTCCATCACATGTGTTTGGAAGAAAGGACTAATAATGGGCTCTGATCCAGACATGTGCTGCTAGAATAGACGTCGGTGTCTCTTTATCTGCTTTTAAACTCGCCTGATCTGCTTATCAGGAAACCAAAGTGGGAAATATATTTCACTGTTTTCCTGGAAATGCTTCCCTGCTCATCATCCGCGCAGATGGAGGGATGTGAGGAGGAGAGAGGCGCACACATGCAAACAGAGGTAAACCCATAAAAACAGCCATCATGTCGAGTCCTCGTTATTCTGCGTGTAAAACATCCTGAACGGGTTGAAACGTGTTCATGTCCGCTGCAGATGGGACATTTTGCAGGCTAATTTCTGATTCGCCGGCCGGCTTCTCCTGGAGGTTATTGTAGACATCAAAGAGCCGGACCCCTCCCTGAATCTGTCTCTACTCGCCATTTAAGCGCAGAGGAGACATTCAACCGTCATTTTATATCAGATTTATATGATTTCTGACGGTTTCATGAGCAGGTCTCAGGATATTTTCTTTTCTTTTGCTGGTTTAAAGAAGCTGATTCTGTTCTATAATGTCTGATTTAACAATTTAACAGAACTAGTTTATATAACAAGAGGAATTTACCCTCAACATTTAAATATAGTGGGAATTGAACCAACAACCTCTTGCTTTATTCACTGACCACACAACCCTGTTAATCTGCATGTGTGTCTGGCTCCACCCTTTGACCTGCAGAATAACCCAGTCACTGCTGGTGCTTTGCTTCATTCACTGGCTTAAACTGGGAAATGAACCCACAACCTTCAGGGTTTCTTAGTGTCTTGCTCTTGCCATTGCATTGCATTGGGGATTTGAACCCCGGCCTCTTAATGTGTGGCTCCAGTCAGAGTATCAGCTAATATAAATGACACCATTTATTAGCATCCAGCAACTACATTTCCCATGATTCTTTGAGTACAGCCTGGTATATATTGTTGTTTGATGCCCTATAAAATAAAATCTTTAGTATGAAGGTTCATTCTTGACCTTTAACACACATTTAAGAAGATCATTTAGACTCAATGGTCCATTTACAAGCTTTCAACCACGTTTCACGGTCTTCATTATGTAAATGGCGCTCAGTCATGCATGCTATCATGCATCTGGTCACCATGGTTACTCGATATCACATGACTGAAGTTCCACACTCGGGTCTTGTGATAACACCTGAGCCGAAACTCTGAAGGAAGACCATGAAATGCAGCTGAAAGCTCTGGAAGTGTTTATTTAAATTTAGATTATTTAATCCTGACAGTTGGACGTCGTGGTACATAACTAATCATTTATCTTTGACAATAGAGCTAAAATGATCAGTTGATTGATCACTTAGCTGATCGACTGAATGTTAATTGGCAACCATTTTGATAATTGATTAATAGTCTTTATCAGATATATATTTGGGTTTTAGACTGTAGAACAAAATAAGATATTTTCATTTTTTTCACTACTTTCTGACATTTAATCAATCAAACAATAAAGTGATTAATTGAGGAAGTAATCATCAGATTCATTGATAATGAAAGTTATCTTTACTTGCAAACCAAATGGACAGAAAACAAACATGATGAACGTATCTCAACAACAATATCTACACATGTTAAATAATAAACCATAATGATTCAAGCTAATTGACGAGCGTGTTATTGTTAAAATTCAAAGTATCACATCTGCAGGGAGGAAAAACCCTAAAAAGGATTAAAGCATCTTTCAAGTTAAAGAAACTTAATGTCAGATATTCAGGCAGCAGATGTCTTCCTGTACAGTTAATAATAATGATATTGTGTAACAGTGGAGGGAATCGAACCGCTGAACTCACTGAGCTCCTCGGGGAAATCTGAGCTGACAGTGTGTCAGACTGCAGGTGGAGCTGGGAGAAAGTGGGCCACGTGCCTCCTGCAGCTGGAGGAGGAGGAGGGGGAGGAGGAGGAGGAGGAGGAGGGGGAGAGAGGGACGGAGGCTCAGCGTCACTTTTGCCCTTTTGTATCTCTGAATATCGGGATGGATTTGTCGCAGTTACGCCCTTTTGAAACCTTAAACCCCGATCAGGCCAACAAGTTATTTCATTAAATGTCATTATACAGTAGTTAAAGTACTGCAGTAACAGTACATAAGTATAAGTATGTTTCAACTACTTTATATACAGTTAGCTAGTTTAGTCCAGTGGTTCCCAACCTAGGGGTCGGGGCCCTCCAAAGGGTCACCAGATAAATCTGAGGGGTCGTGAGATGATTAATGGGAGAGGAAAGAAGAAGAAACAAAGTTCTGATACACAAATCTGTTTTCAGCTTTTTGGACTTTTTCTCTAATCTTTGATTTTTGCTGAAATATTGGATCATTTGAACATTTATTGAAATGAAACCATGTGAGAAGTTTAGAGGTAAAAATCACTATTTGGTGGAGCTGTTAACAACTCATAGACATCTGAAACTTAACCTGACTCAACATTTATCACAACGAGCGAGACGTCGTGTGGTAAAGTGCTGCATGATGACTGGAACGGTGTAAAGTGGTGACGCACCACGAAGTGATGGTGACATAATGACTGTTCACTGGGTCGCTGGTGAGCTGCTGGTTTCATTTTGCCCTCCATGTCTTGCTTGTAGTTTTTCCTTCAATAAACGGGGTCAACAAGTCGGTTTAAATTCATGAGATGTAAAATATAATTTGGGATTTATTTCCTGTGATTTTGGGTCAGATGACGCATTGTGTCACGGCATAATCTAGAATAACTAAAGCAGTTAAAGATAAACGAGCAGCAACATAATATAATGAATGGCACACAGTCAGTCATGTCTTCTGATGGTTGTTCAGCTCTTTGTCTGTTGGCTCCTATGCAGGACGTCACCGTATGCTTTACGACGTCCAATTACCATTTTAAATGAACCGTGTGCAGAGCGCAGCAGCACTGCAGCCATTATTGACTGTGGTCACTCAGAGGAAGAGGCTCAAAACGAGGAGATGTCAGTCTCTGTTAACCCGAGTTCAGACAGAATATGAGCAGAAAATAATTTAAAAAGTAAAAAAATCAACAGAAAGAGTTAGTTAAACGTGAGTGATTCATTAAACTCAGTGACGTTTGCAGCACTTATCAGAAGTGAAAGCTGTCAGTGTTTTTGAGATGATGGAGACGGGCAACGCAGCCTTCAGCAGGGAGGAGGAAGAGCCAACAGGAGGAAGAGCCAACAGGAGGAAGAGCCAACAGGAGGAAGAGCCAACAGGGATGATTTACACGGGGAGGACAGAGAGCAGGAAATCTGCCTGAACTGCACTTTCTTAGTCTCCCGAGGCAGAAGTGTTAGCTTCAAAAACTCCAAATATTTAATGTTTTTGAAGATTTAAGAAGAGATGCAGACGCTGCTCTCCATTAACGCCACAGTCAGCATGTTGTGAGCAGTTTATTTGAACTCTGTAGTTCTGAATTTCTTGTCACGGCCACCTGAGATTGTTAATTTAGATTTTTCCATTGGTTGTCTCGGGTCTTGAACGCAGCATACAGCAGGACAGTTGCAGACAACTCTGCAATTCAAAGGGAAATTAAATAATATGTTTGTTCTCGCTGCAGTTTTTCAGTCATTCAAACTCTGGTGGCACTAAAGTCAGATTCTGCTTGAGATGCAAATAAAAACATATTTAAAACTAAAAAACTTCTGCTACTGTGACACTAATAAGTGACACGTTTGTGAGCATAAATATTTTTCACCAGTATGGTTCATCTTGGATTATGGTGTTTTCCAGGTAACACTTTGTAAGCGCTTGTGCAGCCTGTGGTTGTGTGTGACTCAGTGTGTGTGTAACTGAACTCTGCTGGTATCACTGACCCGTGTATTCAGTCTGTTGTGAAACATGATCTCACACGTTGACCCCGCTGTCTGCTCCCGCAGTGCAACAGACTGACAGAGGAGAGAGACGAGGCCGAGAGACAACTCAAACACATCAAGAGAGGTGAGTCCCGCGTCCCTACGCCTCCTCACACTCCTCCACCGTCACCAAGCATCCTTCACACTCACACAACTTTATTTAAAAGTAGACATCGGGCAAACGTGAAGGTTTGAATTCAGCTGTTCATTGATAGTGACACACACACACACACACACACACGACAGACACCTTCACTTCCTCCCTCTCTCGACGTGACACCTTGTTCTCTGAATGGGTGTGTTTAAGAGTAGATAGGAGGAGGGCAGGTGTGTCCCCGTTTCCATGACAACTGTAAGGTTAGTCGTCCAATCGTAGGTGAGTGTTTGTGTTTTGGGGGGTTTAACCTCCTGATTGTGCCCCGTGAGCAGCTGAACTGCTGCTGTTATCTGTTGACTGATGACACTGCGGCTGCCGGCTTCTGTCATGACTATTCACACAGGTAAGAAAAAAACACAGACCGCAAGTTTACCGCGTTTATTTACAATAATTACTCATCATATTCCTGTGAGCGAGAGGTAAAAACCTTCAGGTGAGGTTGGCTTGGTGTCACAGAAAGAATAAAAGGAGCTTCCACTGCAGCAAGATTAAAAAAAAAAAACTCACTGAACTATATGCAGTTATAAACATGTAATACATGTTTATAACACATTATAATGCAGTTATAAGAATATATGAGGGTGTTTTAAGTGTATAACTGATACTATAATTTTGGAGTTAAGCTTTTTATCACAAAGAAGAAGGTCAGTGATGTCAGGCAGCTCACCTGAAGGTAACGGGACACCTGGCCGCCTGCACCTGGAGCTTCAGCTCAGTGTGATGTTTCAGTTGTTTCCTGAACTGTACGTTGAGACATGAAGCTGACGTGTGTTGTGGTTGAAGGTGGTTCGTTAAAGTATGATAGCAGAAAGATGTCAGGAAATGATTGGAGGTAGGATGACTTGGAAGAATGGTCTGAGTAGAAGTACATGTGAAGTAGTAACATGAAGTAGTAATATGAAGATCAAGAAACGGATCTTATTTGTTGGGATGTTTTATAGTTTCCTCACGAGCTAACAGAAACTGAAATGTTGGAAATCCTCTGCATGTCTGAGAGAGACGCAGAAGTCCCTTAAAACTGAACCTTAAACCTGACAGTCAGCAAAAAAACTCCAATCTGCCTTCATCACTGGTGTCGTCACTTCATACGTTCATTCATTCACTCATTTATTCATTCACTGCCTCTCCCCGGAGCAGAAAGCAGTCGCTCCTGTCATGTTATTCCAATGAATTATTAAAATCTCCTGTTGTGAATTATTCAGCAGCAGAAAATGGGGGAAGGATGAGTGTGTGTGTGTGTGTGTGTGTGGGAGGGGGTCATCGCCGCTGCCTAACTCTGTATCCATTGTGTCCCTTCAAAAGGCTTTTCTACCTGCTACTCCATATTTAATGGCCATGTGTTAATGGCTTTAACGAGGGAGACTCAGCTCATCAGCAGGTTCTTGATTTCAGCCTCGTTTGAATCTCAAAGGTTCGACTGAGACAGATTAACTGTCTATAAAACAGTGAAAACATGACCTGACCCTCAACTGGCTGTCAGATAATTCACTCTCAGTGACTCACGTCCTCACTGACTCTTCATATGGACGCCTGACTGTTGTTTTTAAACCGACTTGAAGCCTTTAATTTAAGGTTCAAGTCACTAAAACGTTGTTAAGGTTTGTTGCCTCATTGGTGTCGTCATCTCGGGATTTGTATATATATCCGACTATCTAACACTTTTTGTTTCAGTCAACATTAAATCATGTTGCTTTTACCTACAACTAGCCTCAGCTCTAAATGCTAATACATTAAGCTCATATGTTGGAGCAACAGAGAGGTAAAAGCACTGAATCCCAGGTCAATGAGCTTTTGTTGGTCTTTATGTTAAAGTGCTTTGCTTCTCCCACAGCTATGACTGCATGTTACAAAGGTTTTCAGCTGGTAGGAAGCAGGCGGAGCGGACGTCTCACAGTCTGTAATTTATGCTTTGTGTTAAGACACATCGTGTGCAGAGGAGCTGAGTATCAATAAATCTCTCTCCGGATTTCAAGTCAGATGCAGGCAGAGAAATATGTGGATGGACAGACAATGGAAATACACCCTGTAGGACATTTAAAACCTGGATCTATGCAGACATCCACCCAACCCGCCTTATGTTGACGTCGTCTGACCTTTGTCATTTCTTCGGGTCATAATTACTTTGGCCACTAGGTGGCGTAAACACAGACATAGGTTGTTGTTTTGTTTTTTTGTCAGCCTGACCTATACTTGCTGTTTGTCTGAACATGTAGCTGGAAGCTAACTGTGATACCACTCAGCTTTACAGAGATGGTCGCCTGTAGCGCCGTTAGCTTACGCAGCGTTATTCAGTCTACTGGACTTAGATAAAAGCCTGTGGCAGCACTTTCCCTGCATTATAAAGAGCTCGTGGAAATACTGTAATTACACGCTGAGAGCTCGTGAAGGTCCAACAGACTGATGATACGTTTCCCTCAGAGCTGCAATGCAGACGTACGGCTTCTTGTTTTCAAAGGATATCGACTGTATCTGTCTAACAGCTCTTTATAGATGGAAGATAAATATTAACTTTGGTATTGATGATGCCACATTTTGTGTCCTTTAACTGTTCCGAGTTTGTTTTCCATCCACAGACCTCAAATGCACAACAAATCATGTTTACTGTGTGAATCTGTCAAGCAGAAGCTTTTTAAGGCAGCATTAGTCCACCTATTGTTCCCAGCTTAGTGTTTCAGCTTATACCTCACTGACATTAATACCTATAGTTCTTTATTATAAATCATTTGCAGGCCGAGCAGGAAAAGTGACGTTTTCTGTCCTAAAGTTAACTAGAATACCTCATTTGACAGATTACCAGTTGGTTTGGTTTGGTTTGGTTTCTCTTTGGCTCGTGATCGTCCTCTGGCCAGATTTTTGACTCTGCTGTAACACTGTTTGTGAGGATTTCACCATTACTCACGGATGGATGCGTTTACCGTTGGCTAATCCTCCAAATCATCTGTTGACAACACGCGTCGTCACTATTCAGGCTTTCCCTGCTCACTGGTGAAAAACAAAAGCATCCTTCTGCTTTTAGTCTGTTTTAATGAGGACGTCATTTATCTCATAAAGCCCAGAACAGAGACCCGTAGGACACACTGTCACATGACACTGTCACATGACACAGACCTCAGGTCACTTTATGTCTTCAGAGCTCTGGAAAAACAAAACGTTAGCAGTTCCCAAAAGGACGGAAAATTCTCCCAACAGATATATAGATTTATATCATTATTATAGCTGTCCATTAATTTCCCAGACATCTCTGGTGCATGTGTTTGCTTTTCTAAATGAGTGTCCCTATCACTGGTATTTCACGGTAGATAATGGATATTTAACAGTCTTGAGTCAATATAATTTAGATTTTTATACACATGAAAGAACAAAATGAATCTTTTGATGGAAAATCTGACTCAAACTCATCCAAGCAGAAAAAATATAGATGAAGAAAAAACTATAAGGGGAGATTTTCTTCTTTAGAATCACTGAACAAACGTAAGAATTGGTGATTAACGTTCAGGAAGTCATTAATTAATTAGTTCAATGTCCTCATCATGCCACTGCTGTGTATTATATACACATCCAATTCAAGGCATTTATGTACAACATATCACACGTCTCCAGGGTTCCCCTGTGATGCCACCAGCTGTTGGATTCTCCAGTTAACACAGAATAAAATACAATAAAAGCAGGCCTATAAATAGCAGAGTATGACCCGCTCTCCTCCGTCTCTGCCTCCTGAACCGCGGTGCAGCCGAGCAGAGGACGATCCGCCGTGGCATGTGGATTGAAACGGTGGTTAAAGCGACTGAATGGAGCGCCGAGGGTTTAATTGAGTCTGTGGCTGGGAGGGAATCACACTAACCAGAACACATCCAGAAGCATTAAACACTGAATGAAGGATTAAAAATAGATCCAGACGCCGTCCCGCCATCCTTCTCTCTCAGATCATACTTGTCTTTCCTCACGTAAACCCAGAGCCTCACTGGCGATGCGGTCAGACAAAGAAAGGTCACTTGGTTAAATGTCTTCAGCAGCTAAAGCTTTTATTTCGATCTGTATATCAGACTGATATTTGTTTTACCAACTGGTACGATTCATCCGGGCAGATCTGAACTCATCAACCGGCTGCAGGTACTGATGCAGACCCCTCATGTATGTTATGTACCCGTACCACACACACATTTAAAGGCAGTATGAACAGGAGAGTGTTTGTGTGCATCCAGGCTACATCACCAGGCTGAGAAGCATTAGTCACGTAGCCTGCGAGCAAACAACCTTCCAGCTGACGTGTAACAGGCTCTGTGGGCCTGAAGGCCTCGCTGACACAGATCCAGTTTAGGATGTGGTGGTCGTCATTATGGTCACATCCATATATATATATATATATATATATGAGTGGTCGTCATTATTTGAATGGTTTTGATTGACAGCAGCAGTATTACAGATGCTTTTGTTATCTGTGTGAAACGTGAGCGTGTGCTGAGCAGGAAGGAGGTTTCACTTACAGCAGCCAATCAACACGTCTGCATGTGGACAACGGACACAGACAGTCTGTCATTAACTGCTGAGTGGTCGTTTGTGATGTGAAACATACACTGAGCAGGTTTATATGCTGAAGGTTTGAGTATTTTAATATCAGGTCTGCAGAGCTGAAATCTGAATACAAACAAAGAGGAAACCCGATATCGTAGATGTGATAATGCAATGCAAGGAGTAAGTTTCCGATTCAAATTCTCCAGCACAGGTGATTGATGTTGTGTCTTAAATTTCTCCAATATGCTACGAGGACTTACTGAGCTGAGATGGTTGTTCAGAGGTGGTTTGTTGTAGTTTTTAGCGTACTTTCTACATTGACATTAGATGTAAATCACTGCTGTTAAACCAGGCCGGGCTGTTGGTAAATAACTTTCTAGTTACATCTGAAATAAAACATTAAAATGAGCCAGATGACATTTACATTCTCTCTGGCAGCGGTTGAGGGCAGAGACTCAGAGACTCCTTCTCCTCTGCCCTCAGCGGTAAGTGTGTGAACTATGTAATCACATTTGAGGCTTGTGCGTGGACCAGGAAGGACGCCGTTACTGGATCGGTGATGTTAGCGGGAGCTTCCTGCCGGCTGAAACACGATCCGACCGCAGCAGCCTGAACGAGTCGAGGTCTGACGGTGTCACCGCAACCAAGCTGAAGGAATCAATGGAAGCAAATGACAGTCGAGCTCGGCAAAGATTTCATTTAATATTCAGATTTTATGTTTTAATATGAACTTGCAGAGAAGAAAAACTTAACGTTTTGTACTTGAACTGATTTCAGCATTTTTTTGCAAACAATGAGATCATTTATTGAAAAAGATTTCAGTGATTGAAATTATCTCCAGAAGAAGAAAGAAGTCAGACTCCATATCTGGGTCATTTTAAAATAACCGAGGACTAGCTGAGCTCTGGTGACACGTTTCACAACCTCAGCTCTTATTGTTTATGATGGTTTTACACAGAAACACATACATCACATTATTCTTTCTTGTTTTTTTTATATTTATATATTTTCTTTTGACATGTGAGGTCAAGTAAACGCTAAACCCAGCAATGAGAAACTATGAGAACATATTTTAAACTTCCAAACTTTCCAGACTTGTTTTTAGTAGATTTAGATCTTCCTTCATCAGTCTGAGTCAGATTTTGCTTTCTTATCGAAAGGAGGGAATCAAATCAAAATACACTAAATACTAATACTAAATATTGTTGCTCACAGATACTTAATGAGTATATTTCATTCATCATAATTATTCCTGATGTACTGCACTGACGTGTCATCAGCGGCCCTGACTAAAAACTATTAAGCTGATTAATGCAATATGTTGTGCAGTATTAAAACTGTCTGTGTGTGTGTGTGTGTGTGTGTGTGTGTGTGTGTCCCTCCCTCAGTGTCTCAGATGGTGATTGAGGAGGTGACTGTTCTGCAGACTCAGCTGGAGATTGAGAAGTCATGCCGGGAAAATGCAGAGGCCCTGGCCACAAAGGTCAGACCCACACACACACACACACACACACACACACACACACACACACTCACTGCTGTAAGATTAGCCCAGGGTCCAGCTGGCTTTAGTCAGGATGACTACATTATCTCAGCCTGTTTCTGCCACCACAACAATCTCAAACTTTGGAGTTTAATCCAACAAGTTAATCATCTATGTTTTGTTTTAAAAATATATATAATGTAATATTACAACAACATGTATAAAATGTATTTCATAAACTCTTAAATACAGTTTCAGTAATGCTTTCAGTACCATGATGCTGTTTATTAGAGGTCTATATTGTAATTGACCCCTGTGACCTTTGCCCTCCAGCTGAACTGCGAGAACAGGAAGTTGAAGTACCTGAGTCTGACGTCTCGGCCGTGTTTGGACGAGCTGCTTCCCAGCATCTCCGACTGCATCGCGCTGGAGACCGACGCAGACGCCGAGACGGACGCAGCAGACAGCAGCCCCGACAACTTCACACAGTACCAACAGCAGGTTAAAGGTAGAGTACGCAGAATCAACCACATGTTAACTAACAAAATATTTATAGTCCCAAGAAGCTTAAACCTAATCCTGACATCTGTTTTAGTGTCACCATCAACATAAAACTTCCACATATATACACAAGAAATATCATAAGTCCTGTGACGTTCACGCTCCCCAGAAGACAAACCCTGTAGTGAATACATGAACATGAACTCTTGGTTCACCCTCAAATTGTTAATTTTGTTGATTTTCTAACGTTGGTCCAAGTTTCTCTCTATTTGATTTTTTTTTAGGTTTTATTACTGTATAATTCGTTGTCTATAATATGCATGAAGTCATTACAATACAGTCCACTGTCATACTTCCATTGTGGAGCATCAACACCACCTTTTCAATGTGCATCTTTGTGTTTTATCAGAGCTGAGGGAGACGGTGAACAGCTTGTTGGAGGAGAAGAAGAACTTTGTCTGTCAGATTCATGACCAGCAGAGACAAATAGAAGAAATGACCGCTCAGGTGAGGAGTGAGAACATCCCATCGCAAAACTGCTGATAGTCATATTTATTCACACGTTGTTGTTTTTATTTGTTGTTGTTTTTTTTGCTGTTTGTAGTCTGAGAAAGATCAGGCGGAAATGAAGGAGCTTCGTGAAACAGCAGAGCAACAGAGTAAAACCATCAAGAGATTTAACAGAGGTGAGTCCCGACACATCATAAAATATATGAAAAACATTTAAGACAAGTTGATGAAAACAACAGAAAAGTCAATTCAGTCAAAGCACACGTTAAATATGTTAACATGCTAATGTTAGTGTGTAACCAGCTAACGTGTGAAATACATGCTAAATAGAAGCTGACAGCAGAAATCGGTGTTAACGATGTTTTCTCTCTCTGTTAAATGTCTGCAGTGTCTATGATGGCGACTCAGGAGTACGATGGGATGAAGGAGCAGCTCGACTTGGAGCAGAGCCTCAGAGTCAAAGCTGAGACTTATGCACACGAGGTAAAGAAAAACTCACACAAACATGTATAAAGATGCCACAGAAATATCAAAATGAAAGATGTGAAAGAGATCAGCTTATAAAGTTGTTATGCTTTACAATAAAAGTTAGATAATGTCTCTACTTTTAGCTCTGGTTTGGTCTCCACCTAACCCTAACCCTAAAAACAATATCTGGCTCTTTAGCTGCTAGATGTTAAGTTCCACTTAATAAAGGGACACATTTTAATAAAAAGAAAAAAGGAAAAGAAGGAAACAAATATGGTATTCCTCAGGGCTCGATGTTGGACACCTGTCAGTTTTAGAATAATGGAAACTTCCCCAACTTTCATGCTGTGTCATTATGCTTTTATAGTAAATAAACGAACTGCTTTCTAAGAACTGAAAGCTGTTGGGTGATGCTGTTGTTAGTTTCAGTGATAAACAATGACCTGGTAATTGATGTGTGTATTATTAACCTTGTGCTTGATTAATGAATTTGCTGTTTGCTGACCTGAAAAGTGAAAAGCCTGCAGGATTAAAACAGAGGAGTGTGGATAAACTGGGATTCTTTGTTGGGAGATGTGAGTTGTGACTGTTTTCCTCTCCTGCAGATGCTGGTGAAGCAGAAGGAGGCCAACAGGCAGAGTATGCTCCTGCTGCAGAGCACTGAGCCCAGCATTCAGCTACTCAAAGCTCTGGAGGACATCGCCACCATCACCAAAACCCTGGAGGAGGAGCGTCTGCAGCACCAGCAGAAGGTAAAACACCCAAAAAGCTGTCACAAAACCAAATTCTTATATTAGGCATGATCAATAATGAAACTGAAACATTTCTGGAAATGATACACATTTAAATGGTTACACTACTCACACAACTTTTGAATGTTTTTAAAACTAAATTAAAAAATCAACGTTGAAGTGTTTAAAAATGTTTTAAAAAAATTGATGAAGAAATATTAAAATGTCTGATCAAAAACGCACACTGGTGTGATATCATTAGCTTTAGCTTGACGTTAGCTTTTGATATCACTGTTCTGTTATTGTCAGATTTAAAAAATTGTGTAGCCATGTTGTGAATCATACAGTACGTGTGTGTGTGTGTGTGTGTGTGTGTGTGTGTGTGTATGTGTGTAGGTGCAGAGCCTGGAGGCCCAGCTGGAGCAGAGCTGTGTAAAGAAGCAGCTGGAGGCTCTGCAGAGGCAGCTGGAGCTGCTGGAGGAGGAGAAGAAGGAGGTGGACGGACGACTGGAGCAGGCAGAGAAGAAGAATGAGGAGCTGGAGAACACAGGTGTGTGTGTGTGTGTGTGTGTGTGACATTGATCAGTTAGATCACATACAGAAGCAGAAATACTTGTTTCTGATTTGCTGGCAGGTTTCCACTAACACCCTCAGACACGGTTCATATTAACAGTATAACCACCATTTAGGAGCTCAAGGTAACCATAGCAACAATACTGACAGCTTCGTTAGCAGTTAGCCCGCTGGTGAAACTAACCTAACTTCCTGTTCCTGTTACAAATCTGATTTTGTACATTTTTATTCTTCTCCCTCTATCTAATATCAGGTTTTAATGCATGTGTGTGTGTGGACTCTCCACTGACACTGACACAGACCATTGACCCATCTGCTGCAGGCAAAACTGGCAAACATGCAGCTTTTCTCCCTGCATGCAACATGGCATCTGTCTGTTACTTTTAAAATGGGTCACACGAAGCCGCGGCCAAAAAACACCACAAACCGTTAAGGAAAATATGACAATAAACATTGTCATCAGATTATTACCTTCTTATGACCAAGCTGCTGTGTAAACAGCTGCAGCGAGCTGATAATTTGCTCTTCAGTGAAGATGATCGATCACATCTGATATTTATTTGTTTATTTATTTATTCATTGATTTATTTATTTATTTTTGCAGATGAAATAGATGTTTGTAATATTAAATGTCTCCTTTGTTTACAGTCCGGGAGCTCCAGAAGCTCCAGGAGACCCAGGAAAAGGTCGCCATGACAACCAGCCCGGCAACCCCTCCACCACCAGCGCCTGGTGTGGCCCCGCCGCCTGCTCCTCCCCCACAGCCACCTCCTCCGCCTCCTCCTCCTCCCCCTCCCCCTCCTCCCCCTCCTCCTTCCAGATGCAACCCCCTCAGGTGAGGACGTTTCATACGACACGGTTACATGTAACACGCTTACTGTAATGTATGTTCAAGGAATAAAAACATGAAACTGAAACTGAATCCAACCTCTCCTATCCTACCGTGTTTTAAGGTACAATAACAACAATAATAATATATTTTACTTATATAGCATCTTTAAAATTAATATTACTCATAAATACTTCCTGTTAATCAGCAGTTTAATTTTCTTAATTATTATTCTTGTAACATATCCCTGAACTACGTTATTCTGTCTCTCAGCTCTCTGATAGCCATCATGAGGAAATCTTCAAAAGGCTCCAAAGCATCTCTGAAGGCCGAGCAGCCTCCAGGTGAGTTTCACCTTTACCTTTACATTACATTACATTCATCTTGGCGTTTTTTATATTCATGCACCAGCTTCTCTCTTTCTGTCTCTTTGCAGCTGCTGATGATGTGAAGGTGAAGGCGGTGAATGAGATGATGGAGCGGATCAAACATGGCGTCGTCCTGCGACCCGTCAAGAGTCAGGAGAACAAGGTGAGGACGAGACAGGCGGACAACAGAGGATCCTGATCTATATTTTTATATGTAGTTATTGTCTGACATAATGAGGAGTCAAGAAGTACGAGATAAGACAGGTTTACATTTTTGTGTTAAAGCATCAGTCAGGTGTCCTTTGGCTCTAAAAACACTGTAACGTTGAAACATATCTACTGGATTTGAAGCTTCATATTAGCTTCACGTGAACTTTTACATACATGTTTGTGGGTTTAGTCTCCATCACTTCCATTGTAAGTGTATTATGAAGGGATCTAATGGTCAGTATGAACAGGAGGATGATTACAGAAACACATGGTCACTGTTCATTTACTGACTGTTGATTTAAGACAAACTTGAAAGACTGTGAATGTGTCCTTTAATCTGTACAGTCCCCAGTATTGGTCTTAAATCAATTTTAACCCTGCATACAATAACAGCATAACAGAGGTCAAAGGTCAGAGGTGACGGTACAGACGAACTCATATATACTCCTTGAAATCAGTTTTAACTTCACAGCAGAATTAAACATGATGGAACGAGTATTTTGGCTTCTCTGTTATTTCATATCAACGTCTTCTGTACGTCTGTAAACTCTGTCGGGGCCTTCGGCGCCACGTTTCATGCAGCCTGAACACTCTCGCTGATTGCTCTCTTCTGTTTTCTCTCCTTTGTGCTGCCACAGAGAGTTGCAGTAAAAGTGAGTATATTGACATTTGCATCAATCTTGTGAACTGATGTCATCGTCGCTCTCCAGGGAAAAGACATTTTCCTCCCCCTGACCTCACACACACACACACAGACACACAGACACACACACATACAGAGTTTTAATCAGTTAAACACACTTTAACATCCGTCTGAAATAACTTCATAGGCAGGAAGTTTATAGTGCTGCCGTAGCAAACATTCAATCAATTGTGTCAACAGGGGAGGGTCGACAGGCCCGACACTGATGCTGCCTTCACATCAAAATCGGAGATCAGAAACTCCTACCTGCTAGACGGGAAGTTGACATATCCGACTTCCCTGTGATTCTGGGGCCAGTTTCAACACACATGTGATATATAAGCTACAACATGTGATCATTTCCTGTTACTTTTGTCACATTTAACTCATCAATAGAAACACAGATGTCAGGTTCACACTAACCAGTTGCGACCGAGCCAGCATGTGTTGACTTACTGGGAGAAACTTACTGTTAAGGTGAATTATTTGTCTTTTTTCTTTCAGCCTTTTTCTCCTCCAGTGTGTGAGGAGAAACCACAGGAGAGCGCCATGGACGAACTGAAAGGCATCCTGGTAAAAATCAGCTTCGTTACAGAATGAGTGAAACTGAAAATAAGAAGAGAGAGAGACCGAGAGCATGAATGTGATTAAACATGTTCAAGAACAGCTGAGCTTTTATTTATAAGTAAACATCTTAAATTATGTAAGTTTTGGATTGACGTTGTGGATAATAAACTCCAGGAGACGGTGAAGCGGAGCCCCAGCCGAGGCTCCCAGGAGGCGGCGCCGTCACCGCCGGGCAAGAAGGACAGCGAGCTGGAGGTCATCCTGAGACGCCGCCGCAACAAGGCGGGAGAAGCTGCTGGCTCCGGAGGTAAACACAAACACAAACAGTCTGAGGACGAGACTGTGTCACTAACAAACAAAACAATTAGAAATGAGTGAATTCAGACATGAAGCCGGTTTAATGAGCTCAGATGAGGTCCTGCTGTTAATTATCACCCTGCAGAGGTCAGAGGTCACACTCCTGCTGAGACTCATAACACTTTCATGCTTTTGGGGCAAAACCAAACTCGTTGTGTGTGTGTGTGTGTGTGTGTGTCAGGTTACTGCTCACGTGGGTTTATTGACGTTTCTGTGATTGATTGAACTGAATTCACTCTGAAGGGAAGCTGGTCGACTCAGAAACAAAGCCAAACAATAGTCAGACAATAACAACTTAATGCTGTGTTATGGTCAAAATATTTTAAATGTGATATTGATTTTCACTCACTGATGACCAGAGAGAGAGTCACTCCTCAACACAACCTTCTCCTCCTCTCCAGATGAGAAGGAGGGCCAGATGAGCCACGTCTCCTCCTCCGACAGCCTGAACGGGAGACGCACCAGCAGCGACTCGGGCAAGGATCCAGAGGCGCTGAGCGTTCCCTCCGAGCCGACAGGTCCCAGGGTCAGCCCGGAGAGACGGGGGTCAGGCCCGGGACCCATCGTAGCCAGGAGGAAGAGCTCCGACACCAGCAAAGAGCCCCGAGTGGGCTCCTGGCAGGAGAGGAGGTCCTGCAGCTCTCTGTCCGAGAAAGAAACGGTGGAGTCTCCGATCAGCAACGGCTGCGTCAACAGGTGAGAAACCATTACCTGTATTCATCTAAACTAGTTTATTATTGTTGTTTGACTTTGTTTTAAATATATTTTTATATACACATACTGTGTGAAACCAGGTTTATTGTTGACATAACTGTTAACAGGAAGTTGACTGTCACCTGTTATTTGACCTTTGACCCTGCTCTGCAGCGTTGGGGAAGATGATCAAACTGTGACAGAGAAACGCGTCCGATCAAACGGAGTCGACCACACTGAGCCCGGAGAGGACGCACGCGCCACCATCTGCGCCGGCCCGGAGAACGGCGGCACCGACGCCGAGTGCTAGGAAGGACTCCGAGGATCCCAGTGTTGTTTATCTGATCCATGCATTTATTGATTAATATGAGAGTGATGTCATCAAATATTTACTCTTAAATCAGACGTTTTAGGGTCACGTCGTTGTGGCTTTTTGATTTTTTTCTGGGTCGGAGTGAGAACACAGTTGTCAGGTTCTCACTAACCAGGGCGTGTAAAGAAAAGTCACATGACTAACATGTAGCTCATTTATTTACTTTATTTACGGCTCAGTGTGAATGATATTTATTTATAGCCATTGTAGAAGCCCCACATCAACAAACAGTCTTTGCAGGAAAATGTTACATCACCATGTTTTCTAATATTCATATTCAACTGCTGTCTGTCTGGTTGGCCAATAAAGCAGGTTTTATATTAAGAGAAAACATGGATGAATCAAAGTATAAATAGTCCTTTAAAGGGGTGATATTACTTAAAAACAGAAGAAACCAAATCAAATGTTTAATGCAGCAGAGCTCATTACAAGCAAAAAGGTTGAAACCCAAAACATAAAAATATTGAGTTTTTTTCTTCGTGTGCTGTTTCCATATGTCGGCTTTCAGGTTTTATCATCTCCAATATCCTGGACACATAAAACCATCATCAATAAAACCAAAAGTGCAGCTGCTCAATAAACTCACCTGCAACCAGAAACTGTGGAGTTTTCTACAATGGCTGATATTCTACTTATTTTATCCACCTGCTGTACAAACCTGTGGATCCTGGAGGGACAGACTGACTGAACTGTACGAGGAAAGATGCACTTTTTTTGCACAAAACCTCCGTTTTTGATTAATACGATGACTGCAAAGCTTTAGCTTGATGGGTTTTTTTCTCTATTTGATGCACAAAGGATGTGTTCAGTTTCACTTTGTGTCATCTGAAGGAATGCACTGTACCGTTTAGGAACCAGTTAATCCAACTTCTTCTCCGTCTCACACACACACACACACTCGTACCGAGGGCTGCACACATGGTTGTGTATAATCATATGTTGAGGTTTTAATTTAGTCAGTGGCAATACTGAAACTAATGTATATAGTATATGTGATGTGGTGAAAAAATTAAGTTTTTCCTTCAACTATAATGATGGATAACCGTGATTAACACTGGGACCAATTGGAGCACAATTATCTATAGAAATTGATCGTTTTAATTGGGCTGATTTGAACAGATCAAACAACATATTGATTGATTGATTGAGCCTCTGATAGTGGAGCTACATTTAACTTTTTACATTTCTTGATAATTATTGACACGCTTGAAGTGGTTCCAGTCCTAATCATGATTATTAACATCTAAAATAACTAGAGTGGTGTCTTTAAAGTGCAGCCCTACCTGTATCCAGGTGTTTAGAGTATCTCATTATGTTTAGTCCGACCTCTTCCTGAATCTAAATTTTTACGACAGTTAAAATTGTACAGAAAGCCACTTCTTTCTTCCTTCCTTTCTTTCTTTCTTTCTTTCTTTCTTTCTTTCTTTCTTTCTTTCTTTCTTTCTTTCTTTTCTTCCTTCCTTCCTTCCTTCCTTCCTTCCTTCCTTCCTTCCTTCCTTCCTTCCTTCCTTCCTCTTTTGCGGCTGAAGCACCTGTCCAGGTTCCAGCGTGTCGACTATCAGTGTGTCGTAAGGCTTGTGAGGGTTTTTAAAGGTGGAACAGAAATGTGACTGATATTTCAGGTTTTTACAGGGATAGTGAGACATCTAACAGAAATGTTCTCAGGGTCCTCGAGACGAATTTCATCCAATCAACTTCTGGGGCCTTGATAGGAAATCGTTTGAGCAACAGCAAGCCATTTTTTAAACAGGTTATAAAGAACATGTTTGAAGGAGTGAGGTGCTTGTGTACTTTGCCTACCTCTCCATGGACACCTGCCTCTCAACCTAAACGTCCTGTTACATGTTGTGGTGTGAAAACTCACGAGATACTGTCACCGTCTCTCTACTGAAGAAAACACGTCTTCCACCTTCCTCCACTGAATCAGCACTGAGTCAGAGTCCCGTATGCACACATCCTGAGACGCCCTCGTTGTCTCTGCACCTGGTCAACATGCCCACCTCCACATCTTCACCGTGCATTCCTTGAACTTTTATTTTATTATTATTATTTCTAGGGCCTGCTGTTTATATATAGCTTTCCTGAAATGTGATGCAACATTAAGAAACAATTTTGAAAGAGTATGCAATTACATAAGGCACATTTGTATGATGCTATCACACCTTGTCAGTCTTTCTTAAAACACAAACACATTTAAGTGCATTTTGTTCTGTCCATTAGGTGTATTTTATTCTAATGCAAAGGACCAGATGTTAGGGAGTTAATGAACTGTTAGACTGCACATAAAATAACCCACTAGAGCCATTTAAGCTGCACCAGGCCTGAATATTATGCATATCGAGGCCTCGTCCAGGCCTCCAGACAGCTGCAGAGCCGGCCTGCAGCTGGTTGCCTTGTACTGATTAACCAAGTGGCTCCTTAACAAAAGGGAATTACTGAATCTGACAGAGTTTGGGTGATTATTATAGATATTGTGTGTTTGTTTGGGATATAAATGGAGTGTTGATAAAGTTTTTTAAAACATGGATTTTCATTTTAAGCGTCACTTGAAATAAATTGCAAATGAAACTTATCGCTGGTGTTTGTGTTACGAGTTTCAAATAGCTGAAGTTATGTAACAAAAAGAAGTTGATCTGGGTTCGCGGTTCTCAGCTCTCTGGAAAATGAAATTATAGACACAGTGAGTCGGAGCGCAAACCGTCATCTTTCTCCACAAAGTTTGTCTGAGAGAAGAGGGCGGAGTCGCTCACTTTAGGACCCCCGGTGAAACATTACCTGCACTTTGGTTCCGCTTTCTTTTCCTTTTTTTTCCTTCCCCCCAGTAAGATTGTTCTTTACAACAGAGTGTGAAATTACATTTCGCATTGGGTTAACTAATACCACATATATTATATATATTAAATACATATCTAAACCTATGTAAATAGGGAAAAAAAAACAAAAAGTGACTGTGTTTTAAGTTGCTGTGCTTTCACATTAGGGTGTATCACATTTGTCTTTATATGAAGGAGAAACCATCAAAAACCACAGACGAAAATAATTTTTATGATGTCATTTTATATTTATTTATTTATGTAGTTTTTGTGTCTGAAATCACCGTGGAGACAAGAAGTAGCTCTGAATCATAAACATGGACGCTGCAGGTTATGTTGTACTAGTACCTCATGTTCAGTATGTACCACAGTATTAGTAGTACTGTAGTATTTTCTGTCCATATAGCATGTACTGTGTAATATTATAAAACTGTATACTATGAAGACAAAACTGACGTCCATGTTTTTAGTAAAATCTGCGTCGCCCTCCGAACCACAAGATGGCGGTAAGGCGCGAAACTTCTGGCGGTTTGTGACCACTAGCAGTGTCAAGATGGCGTCGCAGTACTATCAAGAAATGCAGGACAGCTTCAGAAATAACAACAAAAGTCGTGAGTTCCCGGCTCATACGGCTAAAGTCCATTCGGTGGCCTGGAGCTGTGATGGCAGGAGACTCGCCTCCGGGTCTTTCGATAAAACAGCCAGCGTCTTCATCCTAGAAAAGGACCGTTTGGTGAGTCGACGTTCAGGGTTCAGGCTAGCATGCTAACATGCTAGCCACTTCATAGGATGATGGTGAATGAATGCGCAGGATTGAGTTTTAACGTTAGCTAGTTATAAAATAAACTTTTCTGTGGCCTGTAATAACCTACATACTTGAACATAAACGTATCTGTCACTTTCCTCGCCTTAATAACATATAACCATATAGCTAAACTCCGCTCTAAAATGCCCTAATTTAAGGTTAACCTGTCGTGTATGCGTTTGATAGCATCTATACGCTATCTTAGTTTATTATTTATGATTATTATATACTTATATACTATACATGCAACTGAAATGATCGTGTTAGAGTTAAAGTCAAATTCCCTGTTTGTGTTTCCCTGTTGAGCTGTGGTAGAAGTAAAGGAACAACATGACAGACTTGGAAAAATTCTGAACTGTCCCTTTAATATTGATCTTCTGTAGATTTAACTGTAGTGGCTTTGCAGTTTTTCTGTTGTTTTGTTGGCACTATTACAGAAATACTGTAGATGTCTGTGATCTCTGACTCTGAATTACAGTTACACAACCTGAACAGTAACTGTGACGGTTCATGTCTGTCTAAATAAGTGTTTCTGTCGTCCACAGGTGAAAGAAAACAACTACAGAGGTCACAGTGACAGCGTGGATCAGCTCTGCTGGCATCCGACCAACCCGGATCTGTTCGTCACCGCGTCTGGTGACAAGACCATCCGCATATGGGACGTCCGCACGACCAAATGCATCGCCACCGTCAATACAAAAGGTGGGACATTCGATCATGCGTTGACGCCAAAATCAGTTTGGATGACTCAGTCAGAGTGGAACCAGATTTCTGATTACCTGATTGGTTTATTTATTATTTAGGAGAGAACATCAACATCTGCTGGAGCCCCGATGGTCAGACTATTGCTGTTGGGAACAAAGATGACGTGGTGACCTTCATCGACGCCAAGACGCATCGCTCCAAGGCGGAGGAGCAGTTTAAGTTTGAGGTGAACGAGATCTCCTGGAACAACGACAACGACATGTTCTTCCTCACAAACGGCAGCGGCTGCATCAATATTTTAAGGTAGGAAGAAAACAGAGCTGTGAAAAGTGGTCTCATTACCGTATTTTTCGGACAGTGCGCTTTATGTATTAATTCTGCTTGAATCAGGAATGTAAAAAGAGAGCTAAAGAAACGCGTTTAAAACACTGTCAACGTCTTTAACAGTTATAATGTCTCGCTTTGTTTCTGTCTGAGGCTTAAATCAGCTGTTTGTTTGTTTGCAGTTATCCCGAGCTGAAGCCCATCCAGTCCATCAACGCTCACCCGTCCAACTGCATCTGCATCAAGTTCGACCCCACAGGAAAATACTTCGCCACAGGAAGTGCCGACGCCCTGGTTAGCCTTTGGGATGTGGAGGAGCTGGTGTGTGTCCGCTGCTTCTCCAGGTCAGTCTGTCTGTGTGTGAGAATAAATACAAGTATATCAGGACATGAATTCCTTGTATTTTGCTGTGGTTATTTTGTATTGAATCATAAATCTCTTTTCTGTAGGCTGGACTGGCCGGTGAGGACTCTGAGCTTCAGCAACGATGGGAAGATGTTGGCGTCGGCCTCGGAGGATCACTTCATTGACATTGCAGAAGTTGAAACAGGTCAGTACAACAAAAAAAAAGTTTAGGATTCACTATCATGTCATACGACGTCGTTCTGTGGTGGTACAAACGTGTGAAGTCATCAACTATTGGTGCCATTTCAGTAAATATTCAGCCCTGCTCAGTTGCATTATAAATGAAAACCTCCCCTTTGTTTAATTGCTGTTGAATGTTTTTGTAAAAAAAAGCAAAATTAGACAGAAGCTCTTTGAATCTATAAATCGAAGGAAAGTGAAATATTGTTTGGTAGAAATCATGAATATAATCTACATCATATAGTTGCCTTTAACAGCCCCAAAAGTCTTTTGTAATTTTAGTTTTTGAAGAAATTGGCATAATTTCACTCTTCCGATATGCGTGTGTGTGTGTGTGTGTAGGAGAGAAGCTGTGGGAGGTTCAGTGTGATTCTCCAACCTTCACTGTTGCTTGGCATCCCAAGAGGCCTCTGCTGGCCTTCGCCTGCGATGACAAGGACGGCAAGTATGACAACAACCGAGAGGCGGGCACCGTGAAACTGTTCGGCCTTCCCAACGACTCTTGACTTTGTCCAGGTAAAATGAGTCTGACTGACCATGAGGAAAATCAAACAGCAGTGACTTTTGCCACCAGCAGATGGCGCTGCTGCTCCATCAGGAGTTACTTACCCTTCCTGTCTTTATTCCCTGTTTTTTATACCACATACGAACATGATCCCAGTGCTGTAATATATTCTGTCTTAATGTAAAATATGCATTGTTTTGATATTAAAAATGGTCTTTTTATATCTTGTGTGACATGATATCTTTTAAATGTGTTTTTTTCACCTCTTTAAGGTGTGATGACATAAATATATTTATTACCTTTTATAGTAATAAATATATTTAGAAACTGATGAGCTGATACCTGATCGTGATCAATCATGTATTCATCTTTCTTTTTTGTTTGCACCGACTGCAAATCTGAAACTTAAAATGCAAAAAGGAAGTTGATTAAAGGATGGCAGGACAGTCGGGTTTAATACTAGTTTATATATTTATCAAATGTAGCCTGAACATCAGTCGCTTGAAGCCCAGCTGGTGAATCAACTCACACTGGTTTTATGTGCAGCAGAGCAGGAACATGTTCGTTTAATTACTTTGGACCTTGAACCTATCTGGCCGTGTGTGTGTGTGTGTGTATTGGCCAATAAAAGGGGGAGATTAAACCACTGTACACTCAACATGCATACACACATAAAACCATGCAACCTATAATACACTACCAAACAAGCCAAACAACAACTTGATGTTTGATTAATGAAGACAATGTTGACTCTTTTGTTCAGAAATCACAGTTAAATCCAACGTCAGCTGACGGTGCGAGCGTCTTTCTGTCCAAGTCGTTTTCTCCTGTGATCACTTCATCTTCGTCGGCCATAACAGACGTACAGTCCGCAGCCTGGTGACAGCTGGTCACCCCCCCACCACCGAGCCAGCAGCTTCCTGCCATCGTAGCAGGGGTGTCACAAGGCTCCCTGACGTCCCCACTTTAATTTAAAAACCACATGAGAAGCGTGTTGTCCAAGAAAACAAAAGCGCTGTGAAAACCTGTGAAGTGACGTCTCTGCTGAGTTATCTGTATTAATGCATGAATTATGTTCACTGCTTGAACATATTGTACCTGATTAATCTGGACTATGGATACATCTTACTTTCAGTGTTATTTTAGGTTGTAGAGGATTTACATCGAAGCAGGAGACTGTTTTCAAAGCATCATCGGTTGCTGGAAATGTTTTTAGCCATATCAGGACAAGAATATGAATATTGGATCATACCGATGTACTTCCAGTACTTCTAAAGGCTAGGTACTTTTTCTACCATTAGCTCACAGATGTTTGATGGGGTTTTTCACCTGCGTTGGTGCCATCAGATTACAGTGGTTTTGGGTCCCTTTCATCCTTTTCCTTTCTACTATCATGCTGCTGACTTTGGTTCAAACACTGTAATTAAAATACTTCATTAGTTACAGATTTTCTCTGTGTGTAAAAATAAAATAAATGACTTTTACTTTACATCTCATAAAACCTTCTTAAAGATTGATTTTTTATACTTTAAATCACTGGAAAATATTGGTTTAGTACTTTAAAATCGACTTTAACATGAATCATTTCGGAGTCATTGGTGAACTATTGGTTAACTTATTTCACAGCTGATTGCTCATTATTACAAAACAGTCAGAAAATCTTACCACAGCATGAAATACTGTGTTCAAAACCAACATGCAGATTGGATGAGTCAAGCACCTGTTATTAATTTTACCGGCGTGGCCTGATGTAATGAAAGCGTCATCCCATCAGCCTCCCTGCTGATCCCAGCTGTTACTCATCATAGCCGGGACATTGTGAAGAAATCGTTCAATATCCATGGATGTGATTGCCAGTGAGCATCACAATAACTCAAACATGGCTGCTCGCAGGGCCTGTCTCATTGTGTAAGATATCTGTTTTAAATTATAACAGTCTATACTAGTATTTGAATTGAATGTGTTTCTGCAGTATGTTTCCTTTATATTTGCAGATTTGTGCATTCGTTTAACGTGCTAGAGATGTTTTCTAATGACAACAGTTGGACTGTAAAAACACACTAAAATGTCTTTCAGTAAATATCTCTGCAGAATAACTGCATTACTGCATCCTGACAACCTTTCTCAATATTTTAAATGTAAGGAAGGTGAAACAGTGTCTGAAATAAGCTTGTAACCTCAATCAAGATTCAGTCTGATCAATATTCTCATTGATTGAACTGCAGTTTTCTCCAAAGTGATCCTCTTCTGCTCCGTCACACGGACCACTCAGATGTGCTGATCAATCCTGCAGACGAGCTGTGTGTCTGTTTGCACATTCGTGTACGTGTATCAATAATGTTGTGTTGTGGTTTTATTTCGACGTGCGTGATACGGAGCAGCAGCTGCGAGAGATAATCAGACCCACCCGTCCATTTGCTTCAGTCAAAATGAATTAGTCTCTGGATCTGTTAAAGGGCACTTCCGCTGTTCTGGGTAATTGCTGTGCTACATTGACCGGAGGCTCCCTTATTGATTTTTTTGGAGTTTCAGCGAGATGAGAATCTTTGAGGTCCAGTCGCTCTCTATCACACTCACCGTGTTCCTGATAGGTGACTTTAAAGAAGAAGAGACACCCACACAAAGATCATTTAACATGTACAACGATTCACGCCAAGACCTTGACAATGTGCTGGTTTCTCTTCTTCCTATAAATGAATAAAAACAATCAGAAGAGTCATAAAAAAGCTTTAAAGAGAATCTAGTTTGAACCTCTAAATGTCCCCTGTAAAACATTTTGGTCTGATGCAATTTAGAATTGAAATATCTAATATCTAATATTTAAATACATTTGTGATATGGGGTCACTGTGCATTAATGTAATGTTCTTTAAACCGCTATCGGCTCCTGAGGGGAATATCTGGCTGCTAAATGCTCCACTATGTTCACCAGCTAGTTGCTAACGTTACAAAGGAAACATTTCATAGTCTTCTTTATCTAATTTAACAGCTATCTAGATCATTTATTACCTGATTCATGACTGAAGAGGCAGCGCACAGATCAGGAAACCTGATCAGGATTTCACACCCGTCTCGTAAAGCAGTTCTTGTCTCCAGATTAAAGTTAAGATGATATTTGAGGGAAGATTTCTCAGCAGGTTTTATAGTTTTCTAATTTTTTTTAATGTCGTATCAAGACAAAACATTTTGGACAAATTCCTTCAAACTGTTATAAACCATTTTCTTAAATTATTGCTGAACTTAATTTTTAGTCTGAAAAAACAACCATATATATCGGCCCGGAGAAATGATGCAATATGAGGCGATATTTTGCCTCGTTTTGGGTGTTAGTTAGACAGCATAGCAGAAAGTTTATGATCAGAAACTGATAATAATTTCAACGTACCCTACATACATACCAGGTGGTTACCACCTGGTATGTATGAAAGATGAAAAATGAGTTTTATGAAGGTCACTGCAGCTCTAATTATTGCAACTAACCCTACATACATACCAGGTGGTTATTTTTCATCTTTCTACAGTAGTTGTAATCTGTGTAGACAGCGTTCAGGACCAGAACAAGCAAGCTGAGCTGCTTTTTAATGGTGTAATCTCGTTTTGTTATGTGTATTTGTCTTTATGACTTTCATGTCATGCATAAACCTGCATGATGGAAGCATTGTGGTGCATTTCCGGTAGGTGGTTGGGTTTGGATGGATGGATGGATGGAGGGATGGATGGATGGAGGGATGGAGGGATGGATCGATGGATGGGTGGATGGGTGGATGGGTGGATGGATAGGTGGATGGATGGATGGAGGGATGGATGGATGGATGGATGGATAGTTTAAATGTCCTGAACAGTGTGAATGTGAACATGTTGTTCCTGGATAAATGGTGGAGGTGAAGAAGAGACAGAAAAAAGTCATAAACTGCAGAGAAAGCAGCGTGTGTGCTCAGCGAACCCTCTCTGGATAAATAAAGACTACAGCCGCAGGTTCACCCGACTCGGAGAGTTCATCACAGACAACAATAGAAGATGTTCAGGTTGTTCTGATTCGTGGTTCTGACCTTGAAGAATAAGCAGCGAGAACGCAGATTACTGCTTTAACTAGAAGTGTAGGAGTCAGGACTTTCCTTTCTGGAGAGGCAGTGAACTGCTGACAGCGGCAACGCTCGGCTCACAGCCAAACACTCCAGATAAAGACGAGAAGCACGCGCACACACACACACACACACACACACACACACACACACACACACACAGAGAGAGAACTATAGAAAGTGAAGTGGGAGGAGTAATCGAGGGTGGGTGAGAACTGTAGACAGCAGCATTCATCATCCAGACAGGTTTTACATTTGTATTTCCTCCTCTCGCTCTACTGATTAAAAACAAACACGTTTGTCTTGTGGTTATTTAGTTACTCTGTAAACGACGGCTGCTGCGTTCAGGAGCTTATTGGGATGAAAACGCTGTTAAATACAAACTGTTGATGTGTCTGTGATTCTATTATTATTTTTAATTAATTAATCATTAATCATTTATCAGGCATTTGGGTCACCGTGTGTGTTGGTGTTGTTGAAATAAAATCTGATTTGTGTAACAGATCATCAGAGTTTGAGTCAAAGGTTTATAACACAATGAGGACAAATTTACAACTTTACAAAGTTATGAGTGAAAATAGTTTTATCCCATTATTCAAAGTAATCAATAATGTGATTAGACATGTTTGACACTATCTATTAGACACCATCAGGAAAGCCTCAGATCTCTATGCTAGTGAAATGGCTCCAGCTACTGATGACCACTAAAGGTCCACTTACGAACTTACTCGCTGCTATGTCGTCCTTCGTATTCGTCCGTGTTATACCAGTTGTTTCCTCTCTTCTTTCTCCTGTTGTGCTGCTGAAATGAAAGCGACGGTGCAGCAATTAATCTTCTGTTATCTCCTCTGAACTATTCCACAACTAATAAAGCAGCTAACGAGAATGATGGATCGTTTACCGAAGCGGGAGCGATGGCTTGTTCGCCGATGATGAACTGGATTCTTCTCTGTGACTAATGGATGAATCAGAGCTGTTAGTAGCACAACGAGTGGTTAACAGAAATATAGGACCTGCTCGGAAACAGATGCTATACAAGTAAGGCCATGATGCAGGCTTTCAAAGAGCATGGGAGACGATGTCTTTGTTTTCATCTGCTACTTTCATTTCCCAATACACCAAAGCGATAACCAGGACAGAGCACGATATTACCAAACTCAATCTGGGTTTACTTTACTTTATTTGGTTTTTCAAAGTCATTTAAGGGCCAAACTCATCTAAATCTCTTAACTTGATAGTTTATCAATCAGGATTAAAATGAGGAGGTGTCACATGTCAACATTTGATCAATAAGTGATGTGACGTCAGAGCAGCAGGTCAACTCTCTGAAACACTGTTGATCTGATCGCTGGTGACGTCGCAGTGTGAACATGATGAGTGTTTCAGGCTGCATGTGAACAGATGTGCCACGAACACCTCAGCAAACACACACACACACACACACACACACACACACACACACACACACACACACTGTTATCTCGTATGTATGAATTATTCACTATGATCGAACTCAATGTGTTTTAAATGACATCTGGTCCACACTGCTGCTGCTGCTGCTGTTTCTGTTGAATGTTGGGATGAAATGATCAGCAGGTCGAGGAAAATAAAAACCTTTTCTCATCATCGTAAACATGATCAGATTTTCTACAAGAATTTTTGAATTTTTATTAAGAGCAAATAGCGGCAGTAGTTACATGTTTTCTCCTTTTCATGGCTCCTGCAAATGGTTTTTTTATGTGTAAGGTGTCTAATATTTGCCCTCCACCTGCCCCTTTAATGTCCATTTGCCTTTAATTTGTAGATTTGTTCCTATTTGAGGTTTTTTTTTAAAGGTTATAAACTCTTATCTCTGTCCATGAGTCCAGACTGTAGATGTATTCGGGTTTGTCTCTGAGACCAACATGAAGTATAAAACGTCTTCCTGTGAACTTTCAGAGACGGAGGTGCAGCCTGAGGACGCTTCAGACCTGAAGAACCAACCGTCGACACTGACAGAACCAAATCACATTAATTAGCATTTTTACTAGCAGGACGTTGTTAATTAAAGGCACTGTGGCTTAATGCAATCAGACCCTCATGTCTGTTTGTGTCATGGAACAGCCTACAGCCGCCTCATGCGTGTCAAATGTAAAACATACATGTATATCAGCGTTCTGCTGCTTTTTCCTGCCCACTGACTTTAGTGAATGTTTGTTTTAGCACACGGCAGCTGTGTCCTATTATTATAACTGTAGTCAATGATAACATACTTTTAAATGATTTATTGAAACACGTCTCCTTTGTTTTCTGATTGTGCAGATTAAGCCACCAAAACTAAACCAGCTCTGAACATGTCACGTCTGGGTTCAGGGACAAAAGTTACTACAGATGCATGTATACAACATGTATGTTAGACCTGAAGGATGCACCGTGCATTTTCATGAGACACAGTTAGTGAATTCGATCTTACACAACAGCGACGTTAAGCCTTTTAATCCAGCCAATAATCAGACCTGCCTACATATGTCATCAGATGAGAGGTTTTTCCACAGTGGAAGTGGGCGTGTGATGCTGTGTAAGTAACCTCTCTGCGACCCCACAGGATGGGTTTTGTTGCAGGGTGATAGTGATTTCTTCTTCTTCTCGTTTTTTCATCTGCACGTGTTTGACCTCTGTGTTCCTCTTCAGTCTTGTTGGATCCTTTTTTCTATCCTATGTTGACTTCTGTGTCTTGTTCCTGAAGCGTTGAATATGTTTAATATCCCTTCTTACTCACCAGAGCTGCTTTCAGTTATTATGCACCTTTTTAATTAGGAAACACTGCAAACTGTCCTCAAACTCACCTGTCACTGTGTTTTTTCCCCCCGACCAATCGGCTCCCTGCTTGTGCTCTGCCCAGTCACCTGATCAGTTCGGTTTGGGTTTCAGTCCTGTTTTATAATTCAGATTTGTGCGCTTTAAATGTACCATCATTACTGTATCTCAGTGAAGTACAAACCCGTTATTTTCAGTGTACTGAATCACTAGATTTGGGTCATCAGAGTCTTTTTACCTGATTTCTTTGTTAGAGGGGTGAAGGGGATGTGATGCCATTGAAAGGCAATCAAATGAAACACTTTGATTAAAATGACATATTTCTTTGGGTTTGAAAAGTGTTGGAAACTATTGAGATAATGTAAGTATATAACAAAATAAAATATACAACAAGCTCAGCTGTTTTTAGTTATTTTAATGTGGAAATGTTTATACCTTTTTATTTTAATTGTTTTTTCCTCACAAATTGAAGTTGAGACATGATTTAATTTAAGAGTGAGATTTAAAGTCTGAAGCTTTTCCTCTCTAGAGCCGAACATGAGACTGTTGTTGTGGTGTTTCAGCCGTGTTGTTAGCGTGACATGGTGATGAGCAGCAGGCAGCACCTGTCCTGTCTGTTTGCTCAGCGTCTGTGTGTGTGTGTGTGTGTGTGTGTGTGTGTTTGCTCAGTGATAAATGAGGCTGGTAATGACAGTTTAACAATGAGTGCATTAGTGTTACACATCAGCCTGACAGACGACACCTGAACGCAGCAGCAGTATTGTTTTCATTTATAGATAATATAGAAACTCTCATGAGATGTTTCTCAATCTGTCTGAATCGTGTTTTGGTGCCTTTTTTTATTCATATTTTAAGCTAAATGAGTATCTGCTACTCTGCCGGATAGTAAAATATGAAAATAAATATTATACCGTATAATAAACACATGAAATATAATCAGCATCAATGTAAAAAGTTAAAGATGATGTAAATTCATTCATTTGGCTGATTGGTAAACTAAACTACTGCTAGTAGTAGAAATACTGCTTCATGTACCACATGTTTTACTACTAGTGATACTACTACTACATGGTATTAGTGCTAACCCTCAGCAACATGCAGCAGAGTAAAAATATTTTCACTACTAATAAAAACTGTAAAGACTGATTGTTGGTGAATCACTCATTTATCTCTGTGTTGGACCGAATCATCTTTTTTCATCTTTTATTCATTCATTCATTCATATTTCTTGTAATTGCATGAACATCCCCACAGATTCAATAACTCTCTCAGCTCTCATGAGGTTTTCTCAGCGTGTCATTGGCTCAGGTGATTGAATTGTTCGTCCACCTGATCCACATGTTTGTTTATAATCAGCACGCCACAGAGTGTCTTGTTTCTATGTGACGGATGGATCTTTACTGCTAATGTGACGTATGGACAAGGGGACAAGTTAAAGGAACAGTTCACAATAAAAAAATAAAAAAAAGCCAATTATGAAAATCAATTATTCTGTTTGCTCGTCTCTTTAGTCATGTGTGATATTTCTTGGACATAAGAAACGTGTGCTGATGCTGTCAGTGTCAGTTACCAGTTGGTTAAATTGTGAAGTGCATTTGTTACATTTTTTATTGATAAAGGCGAAGTTATATCGAGTTTTTATGAATTTAAAGGCAAATGTTCGGACAGTCATTGCAAACTATCTTAAATAAATGTGGTGGTAAACATGGAAATATAAATATAAAACACTGCAGAAAGTCAAATATAACATCAGAGTCCTTAAAGGCCTCTCTGTTGAATTCAATGATGCATCAGCTTCACGTATGAAGACATATAAATGTCTAAATATGCAAATTTCATTTCAGAAGTTTAACTGTTGGATACATGATGTCTTTTATCTCCTTTTGCATCCTCAGTGGAGGCTTCAGGTTTCCACGTCACAGTTGGTCCAGGTGTTTGATTGGCTGGGATGTCACAAACCCCGCCCCCTTAAAAATCAGAGAAACTTTCCACTTTCACCAGATTAAATATGTCAAAAATTCAACTGTAGGAACATGAAGGAAACATCTTTTTAACTTTAATGTCTAAATAAATATGTGCTTTATTATCTATCAGTGTGTATAGACCTACTGGTTCAGAGTCAGTCTGGAGGGTCTTTTTGCCTCGTTTTTATTATTTTAGAAATCTAAAATTTAATAAATAAATTTAAAAAAGGATCCATGCTTTAAAAAATGTTGTTTCTCTGGTTTTGTGTTGAGGCGTTTTGTTTCTGTCTTGGAGGTTGAGAGGCTGTGAGGTAATAGTGCGCAGGAGGGGGTGGTGGTGGAGAGACAAAGGGGGAGAGAGAGAGAGAGAGAGAGAGAGAGAGAGAGAGAGAGAGAGAGAGAGAGAGAGAGAGAGAGAGAGGCGGGATATATAGGGCGGGCATCAAACGGTGGTTTGGCTGCAGACTGGTCGGATCCCTTCAGACGCTTCAGACGCTTCAGGTCAGTAAAACCAAACGCACCGTGCGTCAAAATGACAAAGCTGAAGCTGTGATGGAGGGAAGAGACGGCGGGGTCCTCCCTTATTTACGTTGTTGTTGTTGTTGTTTGTTTTTTTTTTTTTTTCTTTCTTTCTTTGGGGAAGTGATTTGAATGAGTGCTGCAGCTGAGATGGTTACGGTGTGAAGATGGAGATGCGCACAGGCTTTTAGGCGTGAACTGCTGGTGTGTGTGTGCGTGTGTGTGTGTGTGTGTTTGTGTGTTTGCAGATAAACACACATCCATCCAGGCGACAGGCGGTCTGCAGGCTGCAGGTATCAGTCAGGTTCACCTGGCAGGTTGCTTTCTGTTGTCTAAAAATCACGGTTTCATGTTTCAGTTTGGTGCTAAACATGAAGGCGTGCTGCGGATCACACCTCCCTACTCTCCTCCGCCGCCTCCTCCGCCTCCTCCTCATCCTCCTCCTCTCCTGCTCGGTGTTATCTGCCTCTTCACCCAGGTGAAGCCTGATCTTCTTGCTTATATTCACCGTCATATCGCGCCTGTAGGTGCGAATGATGAGGAAGAGGAAGAGGCTGCAGCTGAGGAGGGATGAGGCAGATCCCTCCCTGCTGAATGAGGGAGGCCTGACCGGCTCCGGTCCTCCGCAGTGCCGTCACCAGCACCGAGCAGCAGCCGCAGCAGCAGCAGCAGCATCTCGGCTGGTGATGGATGGTAGAGAGCCTGAATTATTTATAGCAGCCAGTGCATTGATTAGCTTTATGTAATGCAATGGGGAAGAGGGGCTGCCATAGTGTGTGTGAGTGTGTGTGTGTGTGTGTGTGTGTATGCATCAAGGAAACAGTAAGAAATCAAAGGTGTGTGTTGCATAGTGTTGGAGAGGTGCTTGTGTGTAAATGGGTGTGAGATCTTCCTGTAGCCAATCACATGCAGAGAGAGACCTGAGCCACAGTAACCTATAAAACAGCTGTACTGTCTATTTAAAGGAAAATCCCCCCAATAGCTGGATGCTATTTGATAATATAAATAATCATATTCTTAACATGATTATGGTCTCATTCACTAGTTTTAAGTCTTCAGCATTGTGTATATAGATTATATATATAGATCTATGGCTCTGCTTTAATGTGTACGTATAGGCGTAGCTGGTTTTTCAGGTGGTTGTACTAAGACACCTTCAAGCCTGTTTTCTGCTAGCGATAAGGTTAGCTTCACCCTCTCATCCGAATATGACGACTTCTGGCTCCAAAAACCTGGAAAAAAAAAAAAGATGGTGACAGTCACAAACTCCTGGCTCCGACACGCCGGTTTCTTGTCTCACTACATCGACTCTTTAAATTTTCTGTTCTTCAAACACATTTTTGTTGGTATCAGCATGAATATTGAGGTTTAATATTCTTTTCTGTCAAAAGCAAAACACATCTGGAGAATTTTGCACCAACGCTGACTTAATAAAAGGCAACCAGCATAATGGTAGCAAATACTAAAATGTCAAAACTATGAGCATGTTTCTCATAATGGCGACGTTTCTGAACCGTTTACCATGTTTGTGTTGTTTTCTTTGCACATTTCTTTCCCCCATATATGTCCAGTACAGTATGACAGTAAACTAACATGCTTTAAACTTAATTTAGATGGGTGAGTGATGTTATTGTACCATCGTATGCATCTTAAAACAGCTGCTGTGCTGGATTCAAGCTGATGAGAAGTGTTGTCAGAAAGACAAACAGTAAAAAAATGTTTGAATTAAAAACAAGACGCTGCAGGTACTAAAGGCTCACTGTAATGATGTGACTGATATTATATTATGATCTTATTAGTAGTATTTTGTCCTTGATGTGGCAGCTGGTGATTTCAGACAAAGCACAGCCTCTTGTTAATGTGTGTGTGTGTGTGTGTGTGTGTGTGGCTATGATCTGACAGTGTGTAATGTGCTGTTTGTGTGTGTGGCTTGTAGTGATGAACCAGGTTTATGGAGGTTTTTTTAATGACTTTCAGCTCATTGTTTAGACGTCCAGCTGCAGCTCGACAGCTTTAGTTCACTCTCAGCTCTCAAAGCGTCGTTTTCGGTCGCAGCATGCAGCTGTTTTCAGAGAAAAAGCTGTTAAAAAAGCCACTGATCAACTGACTGTGTGCATATTGGACTTATATTCACCAGTCTGACACACAAACATGATGATAACATCGCTCCATAACTGCTGCATGTGGAAATAGTTCAACATATCAACTTAAAGGTGATGATATGTTCACTTCTTCCTGTCCCCAAGTGGACAAAAATTCATTCATTACTATATTTCACTATTTCTGTTCTGTTAAACCTTTAAGGTAAACCTGTTCATCGTGGCCCGTCTGCCTCCTGTTTCTCATGACAACACTGCATACGGCACATGTGCCATTACATCTGTATCAACGACCAAAGCAGATGCCGAGCATTATCCGCGCTGTGCTGCTGTCGCCAGGAAAAGAACGAGTCACCACGATCATTGCTGCATCTCTAGTAAGAAAATCTGGCGCTTTTCAACACATGAATAAACCTGGAGCGTCGCTTGTTGAATCTCTGGCTTTGTGAGGTTTGAGTGACAGGAGCATAGATGTATTCACCCAGCGTGTTGGCATTCTCGCTCTGTCTGTCACCCTGCTGCTGCCATAAACAGACCTCTATACATGCGAGCTATCGCTGCACTGATACGCCATTAATGCTCGTTAGTCATCCAGCCAGTGCACATTCAGTGTAAGAGTGTCACTAAGAGGAAACCTCCTCACTCGTCTGAAGTTTCAGATGAGATACAGATATTTTTAACTACAGGTGTTTGTATTTACCATTTTCTAGCATCTTCTTCAGTTACTGTCAGGAATCCTTGTTCGGACAAATGAGGTGGAGGTGAGGTCGGATATAATAGGCTTAGACACCTGTCAGTCAAGCAACAGCCTTAAAAAGGTCCTCAGTGCTTTAACTGTGTAACTCAGAGGTTTAATTTAAGACATATCCTGTGAAAACTGACTCAGAGAACAACACAGATGTTGTTAAATGTGGTGTGATGACACACTTTGTGTTCAAACATCTGTCAATCATTCTTGTAGTGATACAGCGTTGGTTTGTTTAGTCACTTATCTCGGTCACACACGCTTGATGCTTTTACATCCTGGTTATGATTATGTGTTTATCATTTGTTCCCATATTAAGTGAAGATACAAGAAAATACAATCTGAAGCTATTGTGTCATTTCTAATAACCGGGTAGCGTTAACATTAATATACATACTACATTATCTGATGCCTCACATACAGTATGTGTTTGATGGTGAAATGAAGTGAAACACACAGAGACACACATATATAGAGATATATACAGAGACAGATACAGAGACACATACATAGACACATACAGAGACACACAGATATATATATATATATATATATATATATATATATATATATATATACGTCTCAGAGACATATATAGAGACAGATACATATATATATATATTATTATATTTTGTTAAAGGGCTTCAGTCCTGTTACGGTGCAGCAGATGATCAGTGATAGTGGTAACAGGTATAGTGAGAGTGTGTATCATTAGTTGCATCAGTATTGTTGTGTATATTTTGAAGGCTGAGTCGCTCGTCAATGAGGTGGAGTAGCAACCACAGTCGGTGGCAGCTTGCTGTGAGCCTGCAGAGTTTATGTGTTTGTTGCTATGGCTCAAGTTATTTTTGTTGAATTTCCCAGGATTCATCTTTGACTGTGTTGTGTTAATAAATGTCACTTTTGTGCACAAACTCCGACCTGCCAACTTGTTTTTTTTTTTTTTTTTTTTGTGCAACGCCCTTTTAAAGCTTTTTCTTCTGCATCATACTTACAAAGAAGTAGAGTATAAACAACAGTGTAGAGAGAGTTTAGCCTCCTGCATACACATGCAGTTAGAGGGTGAAGCTCCGTGGTTATACCAGGAGCAAATCTGGAGCCTGGAGGGAGGAGGATGGAGGTCAGAGGAGGCTAAAAGTGATTCAAAATATATAGAAATATGTCAAATAATAAAAAAAAAGGTTTTAATTTATTTCATCTTTTTATTTAATACACTGTCTCTGCTTCATTAAAGATGAATCACTCATTCATTAATGACTGATGAGACGTTTGTGAATGAAAAACTTCAGAAGTTTGACACGTGAATATAAACAGTGCGTGAACGTGTTTTTTGTATACATGTGAACATGTGTGTGTGTATGTGCTGAGTCAGTCTGCTCGTCTCCGTCCGCTGCGGTTCGCTGGGAGGATGATGGATCGTCTCGCTGATCGGCTCTGAATTGATGACTCATTCAAAAAAACCTCTGAGTCACTGACGCCTCTCTGGCTCATTATGTGTCTTCCACCTGTGATAGATCTCACTTGTGTTTCCCATTAGATGACTCACGGTACAATATTTTGACATTTATTGCTTTCTAATGACCACTCAGACATTTAATGGACTTTTCTGGGCTAAAGGCCAATTGACCTTTTCACTTTCTGATTTTTAAAGAGAAAAAAAAAGTGTGAAGAACAGTTTTAAATCACTTTTTATATACCTGCAGTCACAACAGCAGCACTTGTAGTAAAAACAGTAGAATAACGTCCCTGCAAACTGTTTTTATTCAGCGTTTCTGCATCTTGAACTCACCTGATCTCAGTGTTGTTGGCCTCTCCCTCTTTAACTGAATCCTATAGCTGATGCAAAGTGCCACTGTTGCCTCAGCAACGACCCTTTGGCACCTGTTGCTGTGGATCACCGTGTTTAGCGTGTTTAGCGTGTGGCAATCTGTGACGTTTCGGCTGACTTGGGAGAGAAAGCAGCTTGTGCAGCAGCAGGGAGGGAAAAAGCAGTGACGGAGGAGGCTTCATGTCACTTAGTTGAGTGTTTCACCGCCTGCTAAACGTTGTTTCTGATCTAAGATGAGCGAAACAGAATCGTTTCTAATGTTTTTAAGACAGAATAACGATAAATAACTGTTTTTCTTTCTTTTTGCCTGATTAAACCCACTTAAAGCATATAAATCATAGAGTACTTTGCTTTAGAAAGATGTTTACAATAGCCATATAGGAAACTATGATCCTATATAGAATAAATTCATGTATTCTGTCATCTTCTTTTGTTTTTTAGTCATCATTGTGCTGTTTCCAGGTCTCTTTGGACAAAGCTGTCTGCACTTTGACCTCGTCTCCTCTGAGCCCCTCCATGTCAGAAAACACACAGATTTATTGTTCATTCGTCCGTGTAATGAATCCCACCATCCAGAATCACCAGCTAATTAACCGCACAGCAGGTTCCACCGACAAGTTAAATAACTTGCGGTCGACCCACACGGTAGCCTGCCGCTGAAGCAGAGCCAATTCACTTAATTCCACCTAAATAGCTTCAATATATTCAGAAGAAACCTGAGAGAAACGTTTCCTGCTGAAACGGTACGCTGAGCTTTTCATTTAGCGTTTTAATTATCTGCACGCCGCAGCTCTGTTTGTATGCTGAACATAAGCCGCGGCGTGTTCTAGTATTACGTTGCTTTGGTGAGCCGCCGATGTAGCGAGGCCTCTGAAGTCCTGTTTTACACCCGGCTGTCACAGCGTTTATCACGGAGCTCCTCACTCTGTCAGTCACTGACAGGAAACGGGGCAAATCTTGGCCCTGCTTCACTGTTCAGCACAATGTTGGCAGCGTGACAGCAGTGTCTGTACGCGGCCTGAAACAGAAACGGGTCATGAATTAGCACGAGAGCAGCAGCTTTGTATGGATACTAGTTACAGATGGTGACGTTTCTGTTTTTCACTGAGTCAACATTATAGCTCCATGTTCTTAGCATGTTTTTAGCTGCTGCTGCTACAACCCACATCTACGAACAAACCAATCAGAATACAAAATGAAATGATGGCGTAACATTTCATAAATGCAGAATATGAAATGTTACGCCATTTAATCCTCAATACGTTCACGACACATAAACGGTGGAGGTGAAACAAAAAGGACACAATTAAGTTTTGATTAAAGCTGTTGTTATTGTGGTGAAGTTTTTTTGTTTTTTTTAGCTCTGGTTTGGTCTCCACCAGCTCCTGAGATTCACCTCTGGTTCAATGATGCCGTCACAATTGTTTATTTTAAACAGCTGCCTGCTGTCGTTAATGAGAACACTGAGATTAACTGTAAATATGCTTTAAAAGAAAAAAGAGGCTGTTTATGTGACTATAGATTCAGATTCCCCACACGTTCCTGTGACTTCCTGCTGTTGGCTCATATTCTCTCTTTTTAAATCATCTCATTGGACATGCGGCTTCTCTCCGACAGCGGCCTGTTGTTTCGGTATTTTTAAAACCTCCTGGCGGTGTGGTGCAGCGTGGCGGTGTGGTGCAGCATGGCAGTGTGGTGCAGCGTGGCGGTGTGGTTCAGCGTGGCGGTGTGGTGCAGCGTGGCGGTGTGGTTCAGCGTGGCGGTGTGGTTCAGCATGGCGGTGTGGTGCAGCGTGGCGGTGTGGTGCAGCGTGGCGGTGTGGTGCAGCGTGGTTGCGGTGCAGCGTGGTTGCGGTGCAGCGTGGCGGTGTGGTGCAGCGTGGCGGTGTGGTGCAGCGTGGTGGCGGTGTGGTGCAGCGTGGCGGTGTGGTGCAGCGTGGCGCAGCGTGGCGGTGTGGTGCAGCGTGGTGCAGCGACCGGCCCACTGCGAGCACCAGAGCTCTGTGTTCAATGCTAATCATCCTTTGTTCCTGCTGTCACATCCACTTTGTCAAACAGGAAGAGCTATATTGAGCGTAACTTGATTATACACTGCCCCCACCTCCCCACCTCCCACCTCCCCACCTCCCCACCAACCCGATGCTCAAACACACATCAATGTTGACGACTTCACAGTTAGATTTCAGGATTTAGATGATGCTCTCATTCAGACTGTCATGAAGTTCAGCCCTCACAGTAGATGATCAACTGTTACAAGCAGCTATTAAGGAACCGGGCTTGTCTGGTGGGGACAGATTAGTACTGTTATAGGACGTCACAGTTCCATCCGATGGGGATGAAAAACACCCAACGAATGCTGCAAAAAATATAAAAATAACTTAAGAATTTATATCAAGTTTTTCCATTGTGATTACTCTAAACAAAAAATGATTTTTAGTAAATTAAAACCTCCACAAAATATGAATCAAAACTATGCTGATGATGAAGAAGAAATCAGATTCCCTCCACGAAGCTGAAAACAGACGTAAGGACAGATGTGACAGATGTGACAGATGTGACAGATGTAACCTGGTTGCTCTATTTTTTATTTTATTTTTATTTTTTTGTTTTTTACAGTGCAGCTCTCCATCTCCCAGCAACATCCATCACTGTACTCCAGCAGTTGGGAGGCGTAGCAAAGCTCCCACCCACACAGCTTCACCGCCCACCTTCCCAGCATGCTGCTGGCCACTTACCAGAGCCCTCTTAACCCTGATGGAGGAGGGGGGGGGGTCCAGTTAGATTTACATGCGAGTGGATTTGACTCCTCTCTGTTTCTGATTATCTTCTGGTCCTCACAAAGACATTCTTGGTCTTAAATTGCTGATTTGCTGCTGATTTGGTCTGTTTTGTGCCTCTCTATCAGTAAATATCTATAATCATAAGATAGATGTATACATACTGTGCAGTCATACTGTAAGTAGACACATGAATGCTGCAGAAACTCGACGTGTCTGCCCTGATTCGGTCAAGTGGCTTTAACCTCGATCTGTCCGTCCCGGCGGAGCAGACAGCACCGTCCGACTGAAGACAAACCATCAGCTCAACATGCATTATGTAGTGTTTGTCTCTCTGAGGACTTCTGGCCCCGTACAGACAGAGGAAGAGGAACAAACGCTGCGCTACACAGCTTTGCTATTACTAATTCAGTGTATCATCTTGCTTCTCTTCCTCTAGTTGGTTCATCCATCCTACAGGATGATGTGGTTCATGTAGGGTTAGAAACTCACAGCTTTCTTCTTTTTATCGTTATTTTTTTAGCTGAGAGTGAAACGATTTCGTCACATTTTTGCAAACATAAACAGGAAGTTAAATGTTATATTTCCTTTCTGTCCACCTGCTGGCTGTTTTATTTTGTCCCCATCCTTGCTGTGTAGCGTTAAGATTGTCTAATGAAAACCTTCCTCCCTCACAATCATGGTGGCGCTTTAACAACACTTCCTATTTACCGTTGTTCAACCACAACAACACATGCATTAGCTTTCCATTAGCCTAAGAACAGATGTTTGGCCTCGGGGGGGTTTCACACCCTGACTGGGGAAGTGAAGGTGCTCTTTGTAGCCGTTAGCAGGTGACTTGTGTCAAACTGTCAAAATGCCCTCAAGTGAGTCTCCAGACCAAGAAGTGAAACAGAAATACTGAACCGCTGTTCATCTGTGATGGCAGGTCTGGTAATTAAAGGTCAGTTCATAAAACATAAAACAATACTTTTACAATAACTTTTTGCATGTGTTGTTACATTACTTTGACTGCTTGATGGCATCTGTCACCCAAACGTGACTTTACGTTGTGTTGTTTTTGACATTAAGGCCTATTGCGTGTTTTTTCTTGAGGACAGTCTCTGCATGGACGGCTGGACGTGTCTTTTGGAGAAAACGCACATTATTTTCTTTCTTTACATCGTTGCACTTCCTTTATTTCTTCTTCTCCCTTTTCTCTCTCTCTCTCCACCTCTTTTTACATTTTGACTTCTTCATGTCTTCTCTTGTCATTTTTGTTGTCTCTTGTGTTTCCAACTATCGCCCACACACACTCCTTCTCACCCTCCAGTTTCTCTCCATCTATCATTTCCAGTCACTCTTTTGCTTAAGTTTTCTTCTTCCTCTTCCTTCCTCCATCTCATCCTTCTTTCTATCTCTATTTCTACATTTACAGAAGCCTTTCATATTTTTGCACTTCTTTTCCTACCCCATCATCTTGTTCCACTCTGCATCCTTCCTTCCTAACTCTCCCCCTTTTTCCTCCCCCTTCCCCTGTCCTCATTCCTCTTCGTTATCCTCCCTCTTTTCTTTATGTCCACCCCTGCACCCCCACCCTCACCCTTTCGTTCTTTTCCCTCTTTCTCTTCCTTCAGCCACCCAACCGCAAGACGAATGGACGAATGGCTCATTGGTGATTTATTGCCTGCTTCCTCCCCCTCCATCCTCCATCGCCTGAGGGGAGGAGGTCTGCAGCTTCATATATAAGGCTCAAAAAGTATCCTCAGTAGAGTCAGTGGAGTATATATATATATGTGTGACATCATTGGCTCCATGTTCATGCATCAATTTTCAGTGACAACAGATTCTACGATGTTGCTGTCGGATCCTGTTGTCTCTGGACTCACTGATTAAACCATTCATTCATTCATTTACATAAAATAACTTGAATCCACTTAAATGGATGGATGGATGGATGGATGGATGGATGGATGGATGGAGTAGAAAGTGAAGAAATGGGCAGAAGTTGGTGAAGTGACTAGTGAGTGAATGGATGAACTGGCAGAAGATAATAGATGAAAGGGTTAAACAGCCCTTTTATTCATTTGAATGCAGGTTCACAAAACAATGGATGATGTACAGTGGATGGATGGACAAATAAATGGGTGGAAAGATGGAGAAATAGATTGATGAAGTGATTGGCAGATGGCTGGATGGATGAATTAATAAATGAAAGGATAAACTGGCAGAGAAGTGACTCACATGGATAAAGGGTTGATAAATGAAAGCAGTGGTGGATGTAAAAAGTCAAGAGGACGGATAGATGGAGAGACGGACGGCTGGATGACATTCTGGATTGATGCAAATAGTAAAATATCAGCAGATGATTAAATGTCAACAAACGAACGGCGTCTCTGCGTTTGTGTCAGAGGTGAACGTGTCGTTTGGGGATCTTTTGTCTCTTTGGGTTCTTTTGTCTTCAGGCTGAATGAGTTCAGTCTGAAAATGTCACCGACTGTTTGATTCCACTTCATCACCAGCTGCCTTTTCTCTGCTCTCTGAACGCCTGTTTGTTTGTTTGTTTGTTTGTTTGTTTGTATTTTCTTTGCTTCTATGTGTTTCATGCAAATCACACAGTTGTGTCATGTGTTCACAACAACTCCAATATAATAGCAATATTTTTGAGTTTTGTCTAATATCTTGTGTATACATATACATACAGTAAATCTTTATCTTATGTGTTTGTAATAACTGTTTTAGGGACACAAACATTTTATTGATTACCTGATCTAGAAAATAATCATTATTTTTTCTGTATCTACTTGATGTCACATCTTCTTTTGTAAAGTAGGAACATACTGTAAAAAAAACTAAACTATTCAAACTGTTTATATAAACTGCAAACAATATGTTATATCAGATTTTGTCTGCTTGTTTGTAAAATTTATATTTTATTTTATTTATATTTTATTACATTCATATTTTTGCTATACGTGCTAGAAATTATTATAGTTTAATTGATGACTTAAATGATCCATATGATATAAAATAAATTTCACTTTAGTGAAAGATTGTCTTTGCTGGTTTTCTTGCTGAGAGTTAGCCGCTCTCTAAAGCTGAAAAATGAAGCTACAGTCAGGAGATGGTTAGCTCATATTAGCTTAGCACAAAAAACACAGCTAGCCTGATTCTGTCTGACGGTAACAAATCTGCCTGCAAACACTAATCACTAATTTACATGTGGTTTAATCTGCACAAAAACTGAAGTGTGAAAAATGAATATTGACAAGCAGCAGAGAAGATACGAGTCAGTTCATCAAGGTTTTAATTTTAATTTGTAAATGTCAAACTTTTGTCTTTTAAGATAAAGTAACCTCGCCGGTTGGTAAGACGTGATGTAATCTGTCATCCATACAGCTTGATATATATATTGCATGTAGATTTTGTCTAAATGAAGGCTTCAGCGCTTCCAGATGGACTCTGAGTGGTTTGTTTAATGGCTGAGTGTCGGGACGCTGCGCCGGATCGATTTCATTGTTTGTCATCTGAACAGACGTCTCAGTGAATGCAGCGTACTGCAGCAGCTAATTGCTCCATTAATTACATAATGATCAACACACTGCTGCTTCCAGCAACCAGCAAACTCTGTATGTTTGCCTCAGTTTGTCTCCTTCTGTCCATTTTAACATCTTATCGAACCCGAAGTCTTTATTCTCCGATAACAAGTGAAAAAAAATCAGATATAAAAACTAACATGAAACTTGTTTGAAGAATTTTCTCGAATCAACTGTTTTTCATTTCTGTGTCTGGTTTCTCTTGAACTAACCAATTTTTCACCTCAATATGAGCTGACTTGTCATGGTTGGTATGACTCAATCTAGAAAATCAATATCTTCTCTGGCTCTGATAAAGTTTTATTAACACTTTGCATTCTCCAGAAGCCATTTACTCCACATGCACCACAGATCAATATGTCTTCTTCACACCAGATAGATTCACTGAGTGCAGAAATTAAAAAGTCAGGGGGAAAATGATGGCAAGGCACACTGACTATTTTGGTGGCCTCGTCTATGAAGTCATAACACATCATAGACATACTGCTTTCCAGTTCTTATATATCACATTTTAAAGGGATTTCTATGTTCTTGAACATGTCAGTTCTTCAAGATTTAATTCATACCAGTGAAAACATTGGTGCAAAGGTGACTCAAAGTCTCTGGTATTATATCCCTGAATGGGCTAGCATCATCTACGGTGTATATTAATGTATTAACAGCTCAAAAAACCTGATACTCGATAACTAACCTGAAACACAGATAACCGAGATGAGCAGATACACAGAAGCAGCTTCAAACCTCCATGCATACTCCCACAAGAGTCCTCCCACCACCAAAATACCAGAGCAAAAACAGAAATATGACCAACACAATGCCAAAAGGCACAACTCAGCACAGGAAGAGAGAAACAAACAAGACGTCAAAGAAAGAAGAAACACATAAAAGCATTGGTGTGGACATGTAAGCAGTCAACAACAGATAATCAGTCATTTCATTTAATTACAAACAGCCATTCAGACTGTAACTGATTTAATATAAATTGCTCACTCGAGTCTTATCAGTAACAAATGTTGTATCGTAGAGCCAAAGAGGAAATAGAATAGCATAGTTGTAATGTCATCATTTCTTAGATGCAAGAATTCATAATAAGAATTTATAAACAACATTATAAAAACAAAATATGCATTAAAAAAAAAATGTTTTTGATGGAACATAGTCCCAGAGTCTCCTTTATTTGGGGGCGGGGGAGGCGGGGGAGGCGGGGCGGACACTTTTAAAAGGAGAAAAATTAAATGGAGTCATGTAGCCTTCCTCTGCCTTCCAGCCTAAGCTGAGGGAATAATTTATCACCACAGAGTCACATGAATAAATAATGTTGGTCGGTCGGTGAAGTTGCTGCCTGGCAGATCTGAGAGCGCGGCCCGGCGTTAGCAGCTCATCATTAATTCATTTACTTTCGTCTCCAAAATGTATTTTCTGTCTTTCATGACATTTACACTGTGAAACTTAACAACCTTATTTTGTCCTGAAAAACAACAAACAGGAAAGTTTCTATTTGTGTATCCTGAAGCTTTAACAGAAATCAGTACTGAAAGGCTCGAGACAGACCAAAAACTGAACAACACAGCAAAACATCGATTCTTAAACTGAAGAAAATACCCATAATCCTGTTTGAATTTTGTCTATTTATGCTCAAATGTGTTATCTAAATATTACCAAATATTATGGGTGTTTGATACATCAAATACCTTTAACAAGAGTGAAGCAATTTTATTTATCAGGCAGCTTCAAGTATACAGGACACCTCTCTGTCTGTCTGTATGTCCTTCGATTATCTCAACCACTGTTCATCCAACCTGCTTCATACCTGGCAGATGTATTTCTGGGGACCCGAGGACATGCAGTGTTAAATTTGGTGCAATTTGGAGGCTTCAGGGCTCTGTGGTGATCACACTGAAACCATGCCATGAGGCATATATAGTATCATTTAGCATTTTAGCGTTGGTATCTAATGCATATTGTACTATTGTAGTCCTTGTATAGTCTCATATACCACTGTATCGTGTTCCTTAACTGCTGACAGATGAAGACTGAGTGTCCAGCTGACGTCGTGCTAACCTGGTGCTAAAACAGCTCCTGTCAGGGATCCATCTTTGCTCCATTGGTCCAGTTCTCAGTATTGATTTTCCCATTCAGGTCTGACAGAGTGTCCCCAGGGTCAGCTCATCAAGCACAGGGTGAAAGGCTAGCTGGGGGCAGAGTGTGTGTGTGTGTGTGTGTGTGTGTGTGTGTTTGTGTGTGTGTGTGTGTGTTTGTGTGTGTGTGTGCTACAAATGACTCTTGTTTTTAACATCTGTCCTTGAAACTGGTTAAAGGGGACGGGAGGATTTCACCTCTAATTTATCTTCTGTAACCGAGTTAGTTTCTGTTTCATAAAGCTTCATTTTAATCTTTCTGGGCTCCTGCAGTTAAAATGGAAATAAATGTTCCTGGAAAGATCAAAAATATTCATGAGTATCTTTATGAGAACAAACATTGCATTACAGCACTAACGCAGCAGAGATGCAGGATGTGGGACGTTTGCAACCACGACCGCTGAACAGACTGTTACAATGCAGGATGGATGCAGGAAATACAGTGATAAACATTTATGAGCTCATAAAAACAGTTTCATGAACCTGAGAGGACAGGAAATGGTTCTACTTACACTTGAGTTACATCTAATATTTTTTTGGTTAAACATTGGAAAATATTATATTTTTATATTATTATAGTCTATATTTATGCCACAGTCTGACTCAACTCAATTTTATTCATACAGCATCTTTCATACAAACATGCAGTTCTTCACATAGCAACATCAAAACAACACAGACAACAAGTAAAAAAAACAAAAGTACAACAAAACGACAACTTGAACAATTTTTTTAAGGCAAAAAATTAAAAAATTTACGTTCTTCAGTTTCGAGGCGTATAAACAGAAACGACGAGTTACCTGACTCGAATATAACAGGAAAAATAATCTGTGTGTGGAGGAGAGAGGTTATTTAAAGCTCTGTGATCCATTTTAAAATAAAAAAAATAATGTTTTAGTGACTTTGTTAAAAGAAAGATAATTAAAGTGTAAATTAGAGTTTTTTTCTTGTTGCTATTAAAAGAATCTCAGTTTTTTTTACTTTATTTATAACTTTCAGTCGAGCTGTTTCTGTGTTGCTGTGGTTTGCTAAGTAACTAAAATGTTGTTGAATACTGTGATTGTTTAAAGAGAGTTTAAGTTTATTATACTTGATGTTAGTAGTGAGAGTCTATGGAAGGATTTAAACAGCTTGGTTTGGATGGACAACTTCATCCTGCTAATTACTTCACTGATAGCATCTGTCAGTCGTCACAGTAGCCGCGGTAACAGTTGCTACAGTCGGAGCAGTTAACCGTGATGATCGATTGTTTTTTATTTTATTATTTTTTATCTTAATCCCACCAGCATACAGTCCAGCTCTGATTGGCTTGTGTGACAGAAACACTGAATCACAAGTCCCCAACAAACGAACTATCCTGCTTCAAATCAGCTAAAAACTACAGTGTTGCTGTTTTAGGAAACAGAACTATATACTGTATTTATATGAGGTCTGGTTCTGGTCTTTTTATGAGAATTGAACAGAATATGGTCAGAAATAATCCTTATAAAGCTAAAAATGAAAATCAGCAAAACTGGAGTAACAGCGTTTTGTCAACAGTAATGTGTTGTTTATTAGGTAATAGCAGTGTTGCATATTGGATCCAGTATGTGCCTCCGTGTTGGTTGTGATTTGTTTAATGGACCTGTCATCCCTGGACTGAAATCACACACATTGAAGACGTTCTTTTGTCCTTTTTCTCTCTTCCTTCTTCTTCTTCTCCAACACATTTCCTTGTAATAAACATGTTCGGTTGACAGACTCATGTTCTGAGCCGCTCCCATCCCTCCGCTCCGGCCGTGAAACTCGGAAACAACTTCCAATTAACTGGATAGGATCAGTGCACAGTCCTGCCTGGCCCTGATAACATTATCCCACGTCACGCTCCGCTGCCAGCGCCTGGATTATGAAATTAAAAAAGAAGGAGAAGAAAGAAGAAGAAGAAGAAAGGGTGGTGGAGAGGATGGAAGGAAAATGGTTGGATGCTGGGGGATGGGAGATTGGTGGCTGTTGCCCTTGGGTGCTGTTGTCAGTGATTGTATGGTATATTTGGCCCTGTGTGAAAGGGAGGGTTATGTAAGGTTTTAAAGCCTCGCCGCTACCACCAGAATGGAGAAGTTCAGTATGCTGGAGAGCTGCTTCAGCTTCCAGTCCAACGCTAAGCGCCCACTCATAAGCGCTTACATAACGAGCCGGTTCAGGCGTCGACTTCCTGATGAGGACGTGAGGCGGAGCGGCGCTCTGTTTCACACCGTAACCGTAACAAGCTCAGAAAACAGAAAACCAATTTTCATCTTAACGATGCATCTTCCAGATAATCCAAGTGGTTTTAAAGTCATTTATATTCATAGTTAATTTAAATTACCCATAATCCTTCAGTTTTTCTGAAAAATTCAAATTCAGAATCACCAAATTTAGAGACACACTACTTCTTCACGTCTTCACAGTTGCACACAACAGAGTAATAATTTCCAAATTGACCACCAGCTCATTTTGGTCCAGCGACTGAAACAAAAATGAAGTAAAAAATGAAATGATGAATAAAAAAAATAACCGGCTTATTATTTCTGGAGAGACGTGGATGCTTTTTGAATATGAGTCAGTTACAGCCGGCATCTGTTGGCCATCAGCAGCGTTTTAAGGTAATTTCACTTTGGCTTCAGCTTCGTCGGGGTCGTTTCCGCTTGCTTTGACCTTAAAGACACACACAGTGAATGTCAACGTGGTTTCTGTTTGTTTAATATCACAGGGTATCTTCTTTTTTCACATATCAGACCGCTCAAGCTTTTCATTTAATTTAGTTTTAATATTAATTGACTCAATCTGTTTGGTCACCGTTGGGTTTCTATCTTGTAAAAGTGTTTTTACACTTAAACTTAAAAACTTCAAACACATCACGCTTCATGTTTCAGGAGAGATAAAGGTTTCATACAGGCCACATCTGAAACAATCCAACATTTACTGTCACGGATTATGACTTGAACTGAATGCCCTCAATACACGTGTGTGTGTGTGTGTGTGTGTGTTTCTTCCAGATGTCCTTCTCTTGACAGCAGCATCTTTCTTTTATTCTATTAGTGTGTCCTTGGGTCTGTTTCTGTAACGATAAGGGGATTGTTCTGCTGCCAGACCACAGCCATACACATACACATCCTGCCTCCATGTACTGTATACTGTGACATACGTATTTATGTAAGACGTAAATCTACACAAAATCAAAACAAAATGAAATCAAAGCAGCAGAAGCGCTGTCGGCCCTGCTTTCTGTCAATTTTCCACAGACCAGTTTCTCATTTATTTTATTTAATTTTATTTTTGCTTCATTCAATAGCATGAAATATTAAAAAAACATACACATACAATAAGTACCATAGCTGAACTGTGGGTGTCTGTGACCTCTGACCTCAGGTGTAGGATGCTCAGATGTTTCTCAGTGAAATATGAAGAAAACAATATAAACTGTATATGTAATCTTTACATTTATATGTATTCAAACTGCAAACGACTTGAGATGGGGCCGATGAGACGTGTGACTGTAAACTTTTAAACTGGATTATCATATATTTTAACTTTTTCTTAGATTTTGTCGTCAGAATTTGAGGGAACAAAAAAAACTTTCCTTCCTGATTAAAATCACATCAGTTTGGACACAAGGAAGCGAAAATAATGTGTGTATATACGTCCTTGTATAACATTGATTTAATTTGTAGATTTGATTCATGTTCTTCATTCAGTTCAACATGAACTCATATCTTGTGCGTTCGTGTGTGTGTGTTCTCATTTTTTTTTGTGTGCGTGTATGGAAATGAGGTGCTTCACCCCCTGAAGCGCTCGGTCACAGTTACAAATGGATTCTCGTCCCGCTCGCCCTCGACTCCCCTGATGCCTCCCAGAATAAGCTGTGCAGCTCAGTCTGATGTCCCATCGCATCTCATCCTGGCTCCATTCAGCTCCGGCAAATATTGGTGCAGCGAAATGACTGCTTCAAAATGGAAATGGTGTTCTGGTTCGCCAGCCGCAATAAATGTGGAGGATTTCGTTGTCATTGACACTCGTGCAGGAGACATTTTATCAGATAGATACAGACAGACAGTTTACTTTAACACCGTTCAGGGACAACAAGTTCGTCTAATGAAGCCACTGAATCCAACATTATAGAAATCTGATTAATTTTCTGTCAACTAATCGACAAATGGTTGCAGCTCCATTATAAAGTACACACTGAATACTACACTGGAAATAAACTTCATGTCCGTTGTGTTATGTTGTTTACGTATATGCGCTCAGGCAGCTTTGTTGTGTGATTGTATTACAGACTAGGATGGAAAGGCAGGAAGTGTCTCCTGAAACTGACCCTGGTTGTTGAGATATTAATAAGAAAATATCAATGTGACCCTCTGTTGTGCAGAGGATTTCCCTTTCGAATAGTGCACGTGTGAGTTTGTGTGTCTGCAGTATCATCTGTGTGTGTCATCTACGTATCAGATGAACAGAAAACAACCACATCGTTTCATTTACTGTGAAATATTTATGAGAAGATTACTGATCCGTTGGTATTGAGTTACAGAGAGATAAGTGACCTGCAGCAAACAGCCTCAGTATTGATCCATCTGCTTCCCAGAATGGGGTTCCTGTCACAGGGGTAAAGAAGATCCACATTATCTGTTGTTTTAACAGCAGCGTGATCTGCTGTCTTACACTCCAAAGCTGGACACATTGGACATGTGTTGTTGTATTTACTGTGTATATTGACGTATTGGACATTGTAGTTGAATTGCATTAGACTCCCCAATTTAAGGCTTTTTTAGTAAAAACTAAAGAAAAAAAACAACCTTTTTTCTTCTTCTGACTTTTCTTTTCTTCATATTCTTCTGTTTATTCCCTGAAATGGAAAATCTTTCATGAACTTGATTTAAACAAAATTACTGTTTTATAAAAGCTTATTTTTTCTAATTATTTTCTTCTCTCTTATGTCCAACAGGAAGTCACTGAAAGACGTTCGGCATCACGACAGACGAAGGATAACGTGAGAAGGATCAAGACACACAGATCCCGGGTTTGGTGGCTACATGCTCAGATCTCTTTGGCTTTGAGAAGAACAACCGTACAAATCAGCAGGAACCATGGATTTTGTAATGAAACAAGCTTTAGGTGGTAAGTACCCAACTGTAGACCCATTATCCATGTGCACCAATAATCTGACAAAGCTTTGACAATGTTGCCATCACTAGGGTTTTAGTGGAGATATGTACGCTTTGAAATAGGTAAAAATATCAACATTTATCTCTGAAACTAGTTACTCCAAATGCCCCAAAATGTCAATACTGGCCATGAGATTGATCAATCATATTATCCAAATGTTTGGCTATTTCCCTGCAGAACTTGGCTGGAAACAGAATAATATCAGGCTGATGTGATAAATTTTGTCAAGTCGATTGGATTTTCCTTCAGAAGTCTTGGCCCTGGATTTCATTAGCACCCCGGGTGACTTGTGCATTGGCTGAGATTGGACTCATTCAGTAAGAGCAACATAAAAAAGACTTTGTGAATGTTCTTGTAAGTGAGGGGCCCCCAGGGGGCAGAGGTCAATGCCTCCTTAAATCAACCCTCTCATCTAGTTTCATCAGCTCAGTGACCACCAGTCTCAAATGAAATTTATTTCTAAAGCTCAGCCGGCCCTCATTCTCTCTCCCTCCATCCTCCTGACTCTCTCTCATCCACCATCACTCTTTTATTTCTACACCTTCCCTTCCTTACACACCTCTCATTCCCACTTTTTCATTTACTCTTTTTGGTTTTCATTCAATCAATTCCTTCATGGTTTTCCCCCCTCAGCCTCTTCCCTCTCTTTAATCTCCTTTTCATTTCATTCTCCTGTGTTTTCATCTTTCATCTTTTTTCTATTGAGCCTGCTAATGTTGCTCAAAAGAGAATTTAATTTCAGTTGGACTTTAAATATTTGAGTTGGAATAAAAATATATGGAGGTTCAATTCATGATGAATGGCAGTGATAGACACACAAACATGCAGCATGTTAGCACAGATGTTAGTTGTTACTTAGACCTCAAAGAAAAAACATCTGGCGGTCAAGTTTAAATTAATAAAATGAGGTAAAGTCTGGACACCATTCAGCTGGCCTCACGTCACCACTTCATCCATCCATAGCCCGACTAACCTCCTATGGGGCGCTGGGGCAAAAGGTTGTTGTTGGTCCCCTATTGACCCCTAATATACAGAAAATAACATTTGATTTTAACTTGATTTTGACACAGCGCCCCTCTTCAAGACTGTTGGAGTTGATATTGTATTTCAGTCCATTAATCATATGATGTAGACCCAAATAATATGAAGTCAACCTGAGCTGTATGGGCTTTTTCTTTCCCTCCACCTTCTTACGCCACCTGCTGTTGGCCTGGAATAGGACTATTTCCCTTCTTTCCACTCCTCAGCTCCCTCTCTCTTTTCTAATATAGTCATCCTTCTCTCTCACAGGCTCGTTACTATTCACTCTCCTCCATCTTTTTCCATTCAGCTCCCATTCTTACTCCATTTTCCATCCATCCATCTTTTTTGTCCTTTCTACTTTCTGAGCAGTACAGGCTTTCTTCTCTTTCTTTAACTCTAACCCACCCATCCATCAATCTTTCCCTCCATTCATCACTGGTGCAGATTTAAGAGTAGCAACATCTCTCCATCCAAAGAATCTATTCCACCTAATACCTCCATGTTTTTCTCCCCCCCTCCCTCCCTCCATACATGTTATAGGCTGCTCCATCCCTCCTTCCTTCCCCCTTTGTCCATCCATTCCAGGTTGAAGTGTTGTAATTTACCTCCCATAGAGCTTCTGTCTATTGCTGTGACCTTTTCTCCTGGAGCAGACTGGCATTTATTTCATTGGGACACAGCTGGCCGTCCATGAATATATATACAAGCAGCCTCACACACACACACACACACACACACACACACACAAACAAAGAAATGAACACATACACAGCGACCAAAAGGCTCACACAAAATACACAGGAGACCATTTTGAGATGAAGTGTACTCCACCCAAGGAGGGTGCAGTGTTTAGATGGGCGTGTCATGGCATCAATCAAACAACCCCTGCAGTGTTTCTCATGCATAGAAATGACTCAGGTGGCTCCACCAAATTGATTTTGCACCAGCCAAAAGAGATTTATTTTTAGCAACTCTTTCTTTTACTTGTCCATAATATTAATTACAGCGGAAACAGAAACGTTCATTAAAAATTCAAAGCAAATAGTTGATGAAGGAGAAGTTGGTTTGTGAGGAAAAATATTTCATTTTATTAAAAAAGCAATCTTTATTAAACATCACAAACGAAACCTGATTGGACTGACAGCCAATCACATTCAGAGCCTGACTGTTGTCAATTTACACAAATACACATACAGTGTTATTTAACTTAGACACATGTAAACTAAACACAAACAACAACAACAACACAACACACACAACCATTCAATTTGTCCAGTTTACCTGCAGTCAAACTTTTATCCAATTTAAGCTGACACAGACAGCCAGGCTGAACCTCGCTAATGTCATTAGCTGTTGGACATCTCCTGAACATTTCATTGGTGCAGACGGAGGTATAGATTTCAGCCGCCAGACAACGATTGTTTTTACGGGTTGTTTAATTAGAAATCGGATTCATCAGTTTCCGTGTTGTGTTGGATTAATCAGTCCAACACAACACGGTGGATCCGTAGACCAGGCTGTGAACAACAACAAAATAACGCATCGAGTCATTTCACAGACATCAGAGTTGTATTTACTGAATTTAACTTTTTAGCCAAAGTCGTGGATGGTAATGAGCTGCTGTTATTTTTGCCTTTTCTCTATTTTTATTTGGTGTCACTTGAGTCTAAATGACTCTCTGATAGAAACATATTGAAAGACTGAAGTTCGTGCTGACAAGAAGCAATTTGAGGAGACAAATAGGATGAAATTATCAATCCCAAATAGCAAAAATCAAGGTTATTTAAATTAACAAACAGTCAAGGGAGTTTCCAGAGACAGTTTAGTTCTTTGCAACCCTACCACATAGCATGAGTGAGCAAATATGAGGTGAAAAACGGGTATTTGTGTTGTTTTGGTGATGAGATGCGACCAGTTCATGTGCTGTTCATTCTTTGTCTGTCCATCACATTATTTTTATTTTTGTTCCCCGTATGTTCATCCTGCCTTTGCCAGGATATCAAACATAAAAATTTCACCTTTTCTCATAAAGGAGCTCATATAAAAGATAATGTTAAGATAATCTCTTAAACATCGGCATGAACCGGGCGGTCCGAGCTTGCAGTTTCATTTCCTGTGGTTGAGGACGAGCAGGCGAGGACGTCACAGGCAGTTTGATTAGTTGACCAGAGACTCCACACGGGACACACGGGTGTGGGATTTGGGCTCAAACCTGTGATCATCTCGCAGTGTACCCACGAGGCCGTATGTACCCAAACATGTGATCGATGTGGCAGCTTTTTCAGGGGCTCATGTGACTTATAAGTGTGTAATTTGTTAACGGAGGTCATCCATTATTTAAATGAGCTCCATTTTTCAAATTCCCTCCCATCCCTTATAAATTGTCCAGCTGCACTGCCATCCATCTGACCGGCTGGAGGGGGAGTCGATGGTCATTGTCTAGTCTCTGTTATTTCCTCCATCCTCGCGTTCTCTCTCATTCTTAAGCTTCCTGTCTCTGCCCTTTTTCTATTTTTACACTTGCTCTGCAGAAAAGCTAAACGTGAATTAGATTTCTCCACATCGGCTGTGTTTAAAGTTACAGGGAAATGGTCGTTAGAGCGTCTTTAGCTTCTGTAACTTTATGTATTTTCTGAGTGAAACAAGCTATTTGGGTGCAAACGGTTCCAGTAAACAATTCATCAGAACAAAAGCAAATGTATTTTTCAATTTTATAAAGGCACAAGTAATATCCATACATCACCACAATTCCTTGGAGGCTATAGACATCACATTAACTTCAAACGTCACTACAATATAATTTAATGTATTTGAAAAATGAGTTCTCGGGTTTCTTTCTGAACAAAATGATTTTGCAGTTGCACGTTTGCAATTCTCATTCATTTTTCTTTTTTATTCAGTCTTTCATGAAAACATTTCCTGGGAACCTGTAACTCCTTCCTGCATGCTCCTCTTGCTGTTACAAACTCTTTATCTCTGTTTAAAATCTCTCAGCCTCTTTTCGTCACTGCTCACCAGACAGTAGAAATCAGCCTTCCAGCAGGGCGGACAGGGCACGGAGCCACAGTGGTTCGTAAATGCTAAGATAAATATTATATGACATCTTCTGGTTGAAGAGACGGCGTCTTCGCTGTGTGGCCTCAGCTGGTCAAGATACAGTTTATTTAACCTTTTCATAACCAGAGAGGATTTACTGTTCCAGCAACACTAACAAGAAATACCCCACCTCCTATATTACTGGGTATCATAAGTTTCACTCTTCACTTGCCACTAATATCTCTCCACATACAGACAGTTATACTCTTCATTCCCTAATCAGCTTTAACCAAATTCACTGACTCTATCACATCTAACCACAGGGGCCTTTCTGTTACCCAGTGTTTGTCTGTTTTCAGCATCAGTTAAAGTGTTCGAGGAGCTGTGCTCTGAACATAATGCCATCATATCTCCGCCTCTTCAAATTTGAGAGCGTTTGTGCATTAAAACCCCTGCAGCACAAAGACGTGGCCCACGGAAACATTGAATGCAGTAATGAGCAATTGAATGCACAATAAAGAGGACTGGGGCCGTTTGAGCACTTAGCCTCAAATTGCCCACCTTTTGTCTGCAGAGCAAATCTGCAAGCTCGCCTCTAATGGACTGATGAAGGAGGTGGAGGAGGGAGAGGGACGAGAAGCATAGATGAGTCCCCGCAGCAATGTTAGCGCCTTACAGTGATGAGTGTGTGATGACAGAATCGAATGCAAAAAAGAAACAAGAGAAAAATGTAATGAAGAAACAAAAATTGAGAAAATGAAGGACAAACATCAGAAAGAAATGAAACAGAAGAGGGGACAGTAAAGGAATGAAGAGGAGGGGATAATAAAAGAGGAAGAAGTCTGTAGAGAATCATGTTTAGCCTCAAAATATCACTTTAATATAAGAAAATAGACAAAGAAAACTGGGGGGCAGGAAGAAGAACAGTAGAGGACAGACAAGAAGGACAGAGGAGGATGGATGAAGGGAGTGAACGTGAAGGGTAAAGATACCGATGGGTCAAAGAGAAAACAGTCTACCTCTCTGGAGAATGATGGTCCATCTGCAGCCTTTCATCTTCCTCTGGTTTACTGAGATCACTTCATTAATGTCTCAGAGGTCTCATTCATACAGTAGTTTCCAGTGCTGATATTCTCACATCCAATGTGGTAGTCCGTCTTTCAGTACACTCTGACTTCAGTACCGTGTCTATGGCTCTCAGCTCCAGGTCCATCGGTCCCTCTGCTGATGACATAAACCAGTAAATATATATAATGCATTGATGATGTGATGATAATCTGTGCACATCTAAGCAGGTTTATCACACATTTGTCTATATTTTACTGTTTTTAAATTTAGTATTTTATTTACACATTTGAAGAAGAAATATTTTACAAAACATATTACGGCATCAAATCAATATTTGTGTGTGCATAACTGGAAATATACAGTACATGTGTGCACAACGCTGTGTGACATGACGAACACAGATCCACCACATATGGTGTGTGTTTGTGTGTTTTAACACAATGAAGCATCCACAGCGGACAGTCTGACCTTAACCGGCTCCCCTGTGAGTCCTGGGGAACGTCTCATTGCCCCCTGTGCCCGTCCCACCAGCTGAGTGATAATTTGTCATCCTCAGGTTTGCTGCCATCACACAGCGCTGCAGGGCAATTAGGAGGAGTGTTCGAGTCTCTGCAGAGCGACAGACGGCCACCCCTGGGTTCACAGACCTGAGAGGGAACCGCACAGTCCTTACAGTCGTGATTCTTCAGGACTGTGTGTTTAAAGAGGCACTAAGTCAGAGTTTTACTGTCACATAACGCTAAATGACCACAATAAATCTGTGAAGGTTTATAGGGTTGGTAATCAATGGCAATAACAGAACCATTAAAGTTTAATGATCTTAGCTTCCAAAACTTTCAATCTCTTAACGTCCTCAGAACGAAACATCCACACTCAAATCAATGACAACGCTCTGCTTCTGTTTCCTTCATTTCAATCCCATCACAGTCATTAATGGACGATTCTTGGAAAAAAAATCCAATTAACAGTTCAATCAAATTAACAAATTAACAGTTTAATTATCAAACTGTTAACAACCTTGCTATTCTTAGATTTTTACCACCAGTGAGGAAAACAACATAAAGTTTCTCACGAGGACGAGTTTCAGGTTTTGTTGTTTCCTCAGTTAAAAAGTTTTCTCATCTGTACGTCGTCCAATTTTAGAACAACACAGACTCAAGCCTGAAGAAAGGAAAGATAAATGAATGAAGGTTGGTGGGAAGATAATGAACTCATCAGCTGAGGGTGACAAAAGGTGTCTTATTATGGATTAAAATGTTGAACAATTGCTGACTCTAGATAAAAGTCCTCTGGAGAACATGAATGATTGAACAAAATTTCACTGTAATTCAGTCAATAGAGATATTTCTCTCTGGATCAAAGTATTGGACCAACAGACCAACTGACATCACCATCCCTGGAGCTCATCAAAAGAGCAAGACTAGTAGCAGTAGCTAAATATAAAAACAAAACTAACTGCATGATTATATGTTTAATACACTGCAGAAAATACGCAGCTTTCCGTCGTTCACACCTTTGCTTTTCCTTCAATGATCTCAGTGGTGAAACACATTAAGTCAGTATTTTGGCTCTGGCTAAAGAAAAGCTCTAGATGGCAAACCAGACTCACCAGCACCTGAGAGGCAGATCAATACCCCGATGAAGTTTTCTCTCTGCTGGAGGATCCATAATTCATACACTCTCAGGTGGTCCTGTATTTACTATCGATCAGACGGCGGTAACGGCGGTATCGACAGGCCTGAGGGAGTCGCTTTCAAGCAGCTTCTGTCACTGATAAAGAGGGCAGCAGAGAGTCGTCACTTAGATTTGAAAGGGGATCTTTTAATAGCCAGTATGAACAGGAGGAATGATTACAGCCTCATATGTGTTGCATCATACGGGCATCACCTTTGAACCTGTCCTTTAAGCTTTCTACTCAGTGGAAGAACAGCGCCCTCTCCCTGTTACTACGCTATATGGAAATACAAGGCACGCCAAACACATTCATCTATGATTAATGATTCAGGTATGATTCAAAGTGAGGGTCAATGCCTGGATGTGGAGGTACAGGTTGGGCTGACAGATGGCCGACTCCGGATGGAAGAATGTGTCTTCCTCTGTCTCGGTGGTTCTTTGACGTTTTTCCAGCTGGCTCTTCCTCTTCATCCTCGTTTTTTTTAAGGCACCTTGAGGATCTTCATGAAGCCCCGTCGCCACATAATCCTCAGAAATGCTAACGTACAGTGTTTTTATAGCCGAATATGACAGACGTGGGTGTCCGTGTACATTTGAACGTCCTCTTATTCATATCAATTTGGTTTCTGCTTAAAGCAAAGTTAAAAAGAAAACAGTGACGTAAAAGTAAATTGCAACATTTCTTTTAGTTTTGCAGCTTTATTCTGTGATTTGTGTGACATAAAATTGATTTTAGACAGGAGGAATGACTTTTTTTTCCCTTGGACCTGCAAAGTTTCTGTTTGATTACTAAACTGTCCGAAGAGTATTTGTTCAAGTGGATCTTCATATTTTCTGTCCAGGGGCCACCAAAGACATGGGTAAGATGCTAGGTGGAGAGGAGGAGAAGGACCCAGATGCAGCCAAAAAGGAGGAGGAGAGGCAGGAGGCGCTGAGACAGCAGGAGGAGGAGAGGAAGGCCAAACACGCCCGCATGGAGGCTGAGAGGGAAAAAGTACGGCAGACCATCCGGGACAAGGTACGGACACACAGTCCTGGTTTCATGGCAGCATTTCAGCAGTGCAGGTTGTTGGATATATTCATGAAATCAAAATGTGTTGTCAAAGCTTGTTGAAGACACCCCAACAGTCTGATCATTGCCCACATCAGAGGTAATATTATATTTAACTGCAGACATTTTAGCTCAACATTGCACGTTTAGCCCATCAACTTTGTTAGAAACGCATCGATTGATTCGATCGGCTAGTAGGGAACAGTGAAACTCAAATTCTGATTCAAGATTTAGTAAAGCTTAAAAGTAATAAAGGTGCATCCCTGCTACTTTTGATTATAGATGTCATTGGACCCTTAATTTAGGCTTAATGTGGCTATGAGCTTGCTTCATAGTGTTTTCATAGTGCAGCTGTTCTCACAGAAAAAGCTCTAAACCCACCTTACACAACTTGCTCAACTCCAAATGGCAAATAGATGCAGCAAATGAACATAGTGGAGCATTTATCAGGAGGTGCTAACAAGTTCAAAATATTAACTTGTGTTCAAAAACTACCTCACTTCTCACCCTCCCTTACTTTTCTTCCACTGCACATCACCACCTGTCGGCTGTCTGTTCAGTACGGACTGAAGAAGAAGGAGGAGAAAGAGGCGGAGGAGAAGGCGGCCATGGAGCAGGCCTGCGAAGGGTCACTGACACGTCCGAAAAAGGCGATCCCGCGGGGCTGTGGAGACGACGACGAGGAAGATGAGGAGAGCATCCTCGACACTGTCCTCAAGTTTCTGCCCGGACCTCTACAGGACATGTTCAAGAAGTAAAAAAAAACAAAACGAAACAAATCAAACGAACCCTAAATTCAGGGTCCAGTCTGGCCCGGGCCAGGCTGCAGGGCGAAGGGAGGAGGGGATCTTTGTGGAAACTGTGAGCGTTGCAGGTTTGTGGAGAAGAAAGACTGGTGGGGGAATTGGATGGGGTATTTGTAGGCAGACAGGGTTTGAGTGTAGGTTTGGGGAATGTAAAGATCATTGGGAGCAAAACAGATTCGGGAGGGGGGTTCTTGCCAAAAGTTAGAGGCTACACACTGCCTTTCCAGAAAATTGTTTACTTTCTTTTCTACTCCTCGACGATTGCGTCAATCTTCCCCCTTTATTTGCCACAATTGCCGTTCAACCTTTCAACTGCCACTTAGCACATTTCTTACAATTAGAATTTCCTGTGTCCTTTACTTGTTATTTTTACATAACTCAAGATCAGACGTTTTTGATTGGATTTGATTGGTTTTAATTGGTTGGCCACCGTTTGTTGCCAGGCAGTGGTGACCAATGGAGAACAGTATTTCCTTTTAATGAAGGACAGTGGATGCTTCAGAAGGTGTGCTCTTGCTTCTGTGGTTTTTCAAATGGCACTGCCACCATGTTTTCCAGTAGATGGAGCATGTTTAGTTTTATTTCAGTGGATGTTTTCTACTTTTATGAGCCTGACGTAGGTCTTTATATTTAAGAAAAAACAAAAAACAAATCAAGCATTTGAGTTTTTAGGACGTGCCTTCATATCATCTCCTCTAGCAGAGGGATTGTAAATGAGGGTTTCATTTTGAATCAAACAGGTGTACAGTTGTTGGTAACATGTAGGCACACATTCAAGGATACAACATAGGACACTTTTGGAATAATGTATTTGATATACGGTTTGCTCGTTTGGCGTTTTCAAGGGTTTCCAGAACCTGTTGTTTAAATCAGCTATTTCTGGAAATCCTTAATAAAATTTTGGAGACCTAATGGCTTGATCAGCAGCCACCGGAGCTGATCATAGCCACTTTAATCAATGCTTGTGATTCCACCAGACGGGCTGCAGCATGTTTCAGAAGTGGCTCTCCGGTCTATTTTTAACGGAAGCCGCGTCATGCACAAAGCAGATCAAGCTCGGCAGGAAGTCAGATACAGAAACAGAATAGAGCATCTGATCAATTAAAAAAAAAAACACCCTGCGCAGACTCCAGATCGAACATTAAACATTTAAACACATTTAAAACAAATAAATAAAGAAACAGTTTAACAACGTATACTACTTATCTATAGTGGAAGCACAAAAATCAAGGAAAAATTACAACAAAATCAGAGCAAGTCAACAAAATTGGGCAGTTCAGTTGCGCTGCTACTGCAGTTATTACGGTAGGCTAAAACCACTCATTTGACTGTAGCAGCAACACAACTAAAAGTAAAATGCAGCCGGCTTGACCGCAACCAAAACACAACGCAGCCACGGCCGGTGGAATCAAGGCGTAACTAAGGTGTAACCAAGGCAACTATTTAACAACATAATTCACTGTTACCTACAAAGATATGAGCTTCCAAAGTACTCTTTACTTCTGGTTTTACAAAAGCTAGACTCTCCAACCCTATCAGCTAGTTAGACTGCCATTATGCTGGAAAAGTACAATTTAAGATTTTCATGTATTTAAGGATTTTAGACTATATTTTACTTCACTAGGTATCATTCAAGTAAGCAAACACAACTTTTTTTTTTTTTTTTTTTTTTACCTTTTTAGAATCTCATTCTCAAAAAACTACAGATTTGCATAAAGCTCAGTTTAAAGGTCGAGCCAAGTCGTCATGATTTTAGCTAGTGTGGTCCCCATAGACAATCAAAACATTGACCGCTGGGAAACAGTGGGGGTAGCCGGTACATGTTGTCATTTCCTGTCAAGCCATCCATGATTGGTTCAAAGTGGGTTCTACATGAAGCGCTTGGTTATCTGATTGCTGTTAAGTGGCTCTTCATTTAAAGTATTTATTCATAATTTATTTTTATTTTTCATCACTTCTTTACACATGAATGCAAATGCTTTTTTTTTTAACCTAAATTTTACTGTTTTTGAATGTTTTGCCAATTTATTTTCATGCAACTGCTACTGGGCTAACCTTCCCCCCTCATCCTTTAATGCATAAGTTTACCTTGATTGAAGTTTGAAGTCATCGACATTGAGACCAAAGAAATACTGGTGAGACCCTACTATTTCTTTTGTCACCGGGAAAACAAAGACATGCATGTCGGACTTATCATATATGTGAGACCTGCGGGAGAAACACAACATCCTGCTCAGCGTGTGCATGATTTCCAAAGACCACCTCTAAACTAAAATTATACTCTCTTACTTCCTCTAAAGTATTCCGTGGCTAAATAAAACTAGATAATTAAACTGTAGACTCAGCCGGAGAAAACTGGTTTGCGAGTTGCGGCGTTTCACCGCCTGAAGAGCTCTCCTGCAGCTGAATATATTCTGCATCCTGCATCTCTTAATCCAATAAAAATATCATAGTGATTTGTCATATAGCATTTAAGTAGATGTACTGTAAATGGAAACAATCTCTAGTTATTGAAACTACCTTAATATGTGGACATGTAACAGTAAAACAAAGCATGTTAATTATTCCTAAATGATCCGGTGGCTTTTCAGTGGTTAGTTAATGCGACGATGTATGATTAATACATTGTTCCATGAGTTTGTTACTAGAATAATTTTAAGGATTAATAAGACTCATGATGAAGTTATCATAAGCACTATATATATATAAAAAAAACATTTTTTCTGTTTTTTTTTTCTTTTTCTAACTCAGATAGGACTTTTCACTAGACAAAGCCATATTGTTTAGATTGCAATAATTAAAATCCTCAAAAAAAAGAAAAAAAAAAGAATATTTCAACATTTAAAAGTTAACTGTCTCATGTTTGTTTTCGGTAAAAAAAAACAAAAAAACAATATTTGCATATGTTTGTAAATCCTCGACATTCTTGTATCTTTAAACATGTATACTAATGTATACGCAAACAGGAAATGTATGTAGAAAAAAGAAGCCATTGTTATAACTGTCTTAATGTACTACATGTGTACTGTAAGTGAGTGTGTTTATATGTGTGTCTTTCTGTGTGTCTGTGATGTGAGACCATGTTGTTGATCCATATAGTCCTGGTTTATACTACATAAGTGTGTCTTTGAACTATTTTGTGCACAGGTAAGCTAGGGCGGCTCCCTAGTTGTCTAAAAAAAAAAAAAAAAAGGATAATACTTAACACATTCCTTTCAAATGTTGAGCATGCAAATGTTTGTTAAAGAATACACCAAATTTCAAAAGACAAAAACAGACGATTTCCTGTTTCTGTAGGACTCTCCAGACAACAGAATCGGTGCGTTGGATCCAGAAAGATCGGCTGTCCGGTGGGATTGTTGGGCGTTCGATGTTCTTTGTTGTCTTAGTGAGGTGACTGGATGGAGCTTCGATGAAGCTTACGGCCGTGATCAGACAGGATCTTTGTTTTTCTGCTCGGATACGAAGCTCGTCTGTGAGCGTAGGAACTAACTCACACTGTAGGTAGAGGCACGTAGTAGAAATATGTACGCCAAGATGCAGACTACAGTACATTTATAAACCAAAACATGCACTTGTTGGTTCAAACTAATGTAACAGATTAAAGTGATTTGAATAATTTTAATTTCCAAAAAAAAACCTGTTCCTATGTGATCACAGCCTTAAGACGTCAACTCTGACATGAATTTAAGTTTATCATTAAGTGGACTGACGACATACTAGAAACTTAAACAGAAACTGGGAGATGTGCAATTAAAGAAGACAAGATGCTGTAACTAAAATATTACCTTTAACACTTTTACTTTAATGCAAAAGACATCAAGCACATTTTCACGTCTCTGTACGTGAGACTAACCTGCAGACGCGTTGCTCATCACCGTATACCAACCATCCATTTTTGAATAATGCATTAGGATTAGCCACATGATATAAAAAGTGTTTCAGCACAGATATGTGTATGCTCTGTTCGAGTTGTCTGAGGTGATTCACCTTGATTTATTTGATTTAGTACATCTACACATGGAGTCCCACATCACCTACAACGCATGAATTCATCTTTTTCTAGCCTTGCTTTCATTCCCCCACTGCTGGAAATGAAAAAAAAAAAAACCTGGACAGAAATCCTGGACTAGTCTTAATTCATGGGCCCTTCATGGAAACTACAGCCATACATCCTCTGTATGTAAACTAGTCTCTCAGCGGGACTCGTCTAGAGGCGTCACAGCTTGTGAACTGCCTTTGAAAAGGGCTATTACCATGTCATGTGTGTGTGTGAGGTTAGCGGTAACTCATCTGTGCTCGTCCTGGTGTGTGTTGTTTTAATTCATTCTGGTTGCATGATGATGATATGTTGATCTATGAGGCGTTTGAGTTCAGATAAATATTTGGTTTAATAGTATAAAGTATAGTTGGACAGACTTAGTGGTGCATGAATGAGTGTGATGATGTAGACGAAAGGCCTCAAAGACGTTAAACAGTTGCATCAAATCCTGGCCGGTGTTTCTCTAAAACATCTTAACTCAAAGGCTACTTAGTCGGTCAGTTGGATGGTTTTAGGGAAAAAAAAAAAAAGAAAACTGGATTATCAAAGCATCTTCTGTTGTCAGGAGCCCAGAAACATTCAAAGAACTGAGAAACTGGCTTTTACCATTTAAAACCACAGTACATCCAGAAAAAAAGCTTCTCCATTAGGTTTAGTGATGTCTCTCATGACTATTATGATATATACACAAAAAAATTTAAATCATACTGGCAGTGTGTCATGCTAGTCATGCTATGGACTTCTTAAATACAACGTTATTAAATGAAAGGAGCGATTCGGTTAGTGTACCTCCACCTCCAAACAAGGCTGGACTTAGTTTACCTGAATGCTGTGATGATGTCACAACATTTGTCTTTTTTTTTCTTCTCGTAAACGTACTGTTATTGTGACTGCCCCGCTGATTCCTGCCAGTTAGACGTACGATTAAGAGTTAAAACGTGTCACGCTCGGTAAACTTTTACAGACACGTTTTACAGACAGAAACGGCACGTTTACTTCCACTCCGGTGGATGTCGAGGTTTTAGTGAGCTTCTGTTTGCTTTTTAGCACAACTGTTACTGTGAAGAGATGCTCTTTAAATACATTCCAGTCTTTTTGCCATTTGCACTAGAATATGTTAAAATGTTACATCGACAACTGTTGTGGCATCAAAAGAGTCACCGCTAGCAACTAACTTTATTTTTTTACTGTCCTCCAGCCGTCTAGTTAAAAAAGGATTAGAGGTAATACAACCAGCCACACCTGCAGAGGCCAGGATTCAACACCTGGCAACAGTCCCTTTAGTTCGGCCGATCGTGCCAACCAAACAAATTGGCGATGTTTACAGGTTTGCCGATGATGTGACCTTGTCCTGTACAGTGCTGTCTTTTATGTCAGGTGAAGCAGCGGTAGACTCTACATGGAGACACATGATGGTCTGTCCCCTCCATGGGATTTGGCTAAGACACGTACCGTGGTATACCGTAGGAACTGGCAACAACAAGATTGGGAGGAAAATTGGTAAAAAAGTTGTAAAAAGTTCCTACAATTGAATCGAGAGAGTCTTTCGTTTTAATTCAGGGTAAAAAACAATTTCAGGGTGCAGAGGTTAAGAATGTAAATTACAAGTTCTTATACTATTTTCTCCTTAATTGCATGTCATATACTCATATACGTGGAGCCCAATCACTGTAAAACTGTCTCATCAATGGAAATGAATCATTCTTTTGGAAATTAAATACATAACACTAATAAAAAAAGATTTGTAAAAGGCGTCGAGTGTTTTTGCTTTGCTTGCTTGTCGGCTACCTCAGTGGTCGCCTTTATAACCTACATTTGTTTTTGTTTTTTTAAACAAGAACTATTGTTTCTTTATAGGCCTACTGTTGTTATTATTATTATTTTTAATTAAGTTAAAGTTTTTAAGTCAATTATATTTTGTTTATCACTTCTTAAACCAAAAGCACGAGAGGAAAAGTGCAATTAATGAGATTCAATAGTGTCCTGGTCTAGAATTAACATGATCATGGCTCTATAATTAGCTTACAGTAGTGGTTAGCTAATTACCTTTTTGTGGGGTAATGTAATGTGAGGTTACATCCCAGATACTAATTATGGCAGAAACTCGGTGAAGTTTGGAAAAATCATCATTTAGTTTGTTAAAGAGAAAAAAAATCAATATCAGTAAGTACACATGTGTTTGTTTCTTACAAGGTCGTACAAAACAATGACGGATAAAACAGATAAAAAAAAGTGTGAGCCGACATAAAGTCCAGTAAAGAAGCTTAACATGCAAAGTAAAAACATGTCTTTCTTCAAAGGGTTAACAGATGATGATTTAAATGAATATAATAATATTGTTTTTTTGTGTATCATCTTTAAAAAAGTTTTTACACATAAACTATAGAAAAAACATGTTATAGTTTCTCCCCTAAAACACACATGGTGCTCAGAGGAAACCACATTTAACCACATTCACATACATCCACGCCTGCTGTCGTTGCCACGGTCACCCACAGCTTCACACCTCTCTGCTTCTCAACGCTGCTGCCGCCTCCGTCACTGTTTTGTAACTGATGGATTACCAGCGGTGATTTGCTCTTTTACAGTCTTGTTAATCCTGAATGAAAGACTCACTGACAGATTAGTGTGTGTGTGTGTGTGTGTGTGTGTGTGGGGGGGGGCTGTTTGTAATTTCTAGAGACCAGCAGAATTTACTTGTTAAGAGGTTTGAATGACAGACGTATTTCTGCATCGTGAGGAAAACTCAACACTATTTACATGTGGAGGGAAAGAGAGAGATTAACTGTTTATTTCAACAGGGACGCTGTAAATACCAAGAACATAGGTTGTATGTTTATATAGTGTGTGTGGTTAGACGCATATGCATGTGTCATTGTTGAAAACTCAATAACCTATAGCTTTTTATGAACTCTCACTGCAGTATAACAGAGCTTTGCTGGCTTGCTGTGCTTCATATCACAACTTGTTGACTTAGTGTAATACAAAGAGAAAAGGTTGTGATATGTCGCACAACGAGCTAGCAACACTCAGAACATGATTGCTGTTTGTTTCGTCTGTGCAGTTTTTAATCATTTTTGGGCAACAACAGATGTGTGTCTGTGTGGCACAGAGAATGAAGTTTGGCTTTGGATACACACACAATACGTGTAAGTAAATCAATTCAATCGTGTGTTTGTGTGTTTGTGTGTTGGACTGTATTCTGCGTGCAGGGGTGGGACCCTCAGCTGCACTGCGACACAGCCAGGAGGGAAAATCACTGACATTTTAACAAGAAAATAAAGACAAGGAGGAGGAAAGAAACAGGAGTGGATGGAGGAGGTCTGGAGGAGGTCCGGAGGGGGTCCGGAGGAGGTCCGGAGGAGGTCTGGAGGAGGTCTGGAGGAGGTGAGACAGCAGACTGACTGATGACGGAGAAAGAAAGCAAAGTCACGTCTTAAAGTGAACACAATAATTATAGATGTGAGCGTCAAGGTAGATGTAAGAGTGAAGCAGACAGGTGGAGAAAAAGGTAGAAGAGACAGAGATGAAGAGGAGAGAGAGATGAAGAGGAGACAGATATGAAGAGGAGAGAGAGATGAAGAGGAGAGTGAGATGAAGAGGAGAGAGAGATGAAGAGGAGACAGAGATGAAGAGGAGAGAGAGATGAAGAGGAGACAGAGATGAAGAGGAGAGAGAGATGAAGAGAGGAGAGAGAGATGAAGAGGAGACAGAGATGAAGAGGAGAGAGAGATGAAGAGGAGAGAGAGATGAAGAGAGGAGAGAGAGATGAAGAGGAGACAGAGATGAAGAGGAGAGAGAGATGAAGAGGAGACAGAGATGAAGAGGAGACAGAGATGAAGAGGAGAGACAGATGAAGAGGAGAGAGAGATGAAGAAGAGACAGAGATGAAGAAGAGAGAGAGATGAAGAGGAGACAGAGATGAAGAGGAGACAGAGATGAAGAGGACAGAGAGATGAAGAGGAGACAGAGATAAAGAGGAGACAGAGATGAAGAGGAGAGAGAGATGAAGAGGAGACAGAGATGAAGAGGAGAGAGAGATGAAGAGGAGACAGAGATGAAGAGGAGAGAGAGATGAAGAGGAGAGAGAGATGAAGAGAGGAGAGAGAGATGAAGAGAGGAGAGAGATGAAGAGGAGAGAGAGATGAAGAGGAGACAGAGATGAAGAGGAGACAGAGATGAAGAGGAGAGATAGATGAAGAGGAGACAGAGATGAAGAGGAGACAGATATGAAGAGGAGAGAGAGATGAAGAGGAGAGAGAGATGAAGAGGAGAGAGAAGCTTACCTTTTGGTCAACAGAGCTGTATATTCCATCGGTTCTACTGTCACAGACTCCTGGTTTTTGGTCTTTTTGTATTCTGTATTTCTGGGTTCTCTTTTCGTATTATTTTTTGGTTTTGTTTGCACCTCCTGTGTTTCATGTTGCTCCCTCCACACCTGCCCTGTATAATCATCAGTCCTGACCTGCTCCCCTGTCTTCCCATCCTATGGTGTGACTGTATTGGTCTTGGCTTCATTAACATATCAAAGGTAAAGACACAGGGGCAGCCAACCTCCCCAGGTGCTGTGAGAATTTACAGCTTTGGCTGATTTATGGCCTGATCCAACCTCAAACCAAATCCCAGCTGCTGATCTGTTGGCTTCCAGATCAGAAAGACGAGTCAACACGAGAGCCTCATTTACATTTAAAGTGCTCCCTCTGTTGTTCAGCCGACACTCATCTGGAGCGACTTGTAGTGACTGCAACAACACGATATGGACTTTAATGATGTTATATGGAAAAAGAAATACCTCCACCATCACCTCACAGCCTACAGCGAACACACAACTAGTGATTTTAACATTTAACCTGCTGCAGTTTCTACTGTTGTTTTTGTCTTCTTCTAAGGACCTTAACTCGTATCTCCTCGTTGGGTAAAATGATATTAATTGTTTTATTTTGCTAATCTATGTTAGTTTTGTTTTATTTACTGGTAATATTTACCCATATTTTTCTGATTTCTGATTTTTTTTTATTCCCTCTACTGCATAATTTATTCCCTGACTGGCATATAAACTAAACAGGATGCTTCCCTTCATCTCACCAGGCAGCTGCGGTAGAAAAATAGTTAATTAAAACTTTTATTAATCTGTTAAAATGAACAAGTGCAATATAAAAACTCTGATAATATTGTCTTTTTTTGGCAGATCCAGCAGAGAAATGCAGAGAAACAGACTCTGCGTGACCGCTGCTGCCATCTAGTGGACATCGTCGACACCACAGCCGGTTTTAGTTAAAAGTAGAAAACACTGCTGCCATCTAGTGGACATTGTACGACATTACAGCCGGTTTTAGTTAAAAGTAGAAAACACTGCTGCCATCTAGTGGACATTGTACGACATCACAGCCGGTTTTAGTTAAAAGTAGAAAACACTGCTGCCATCTAGTGGACACTGTGATATCACAGCCGGTTTTAGTTAAAAGTAGAAAACACTGCTGCCATCTAGTGGACACTGTGATATCACAGCCGGTTTTAGTTAAAAGTAGAAAACAAACAGAGCATATTATTGTAGTTATGACAGAGACCACAGAGCTTCTCCTATCAGTCTGCAGACAGATGCTGACGCCTAAATCTTCCCGACAGGTTCAGTTAAAAGAAAATCAAGTCCTTGAGTGTAAACAAGTATTTATCTGGTCACGACTCATTTATCTTTATCGTTATGCAGCACTTGACACACGGCGTGCAATCTCATCACATGAGTCGGCAGGGTCAAAGTGTTTAAAAGCTTTATTTATGTACAATAAGACACTTCTGGCTCTGCAGCAGTTTACATATTTACAATTATTTACATGACAAGGAAACAATATTCAAAAAATATAGTGAAAAAGAAAAAAAAATCTGATGATTTCAATCAAAGTATTGGTTTTGTCTGACTAAATGTTTTTCATAAGGATATTTTATTTTGAAGGAAATGTAATATCATTAGTGTAAATGCTATATAACTGTGCAGATGTTAGTGATTCTATATGTATGCAGCAAGCTATAAAAAGCAATAATATGAAATGTACCTGCATGGATGGTAACATCTCATCACTTTTTTATAAAACATAAGAGCAGTTATTTCATTGCTAACTAGTTTTGAATTTCATTATCACTATTTAAAAAGTGCCAATGCATTAATCAATAATAATGGATTATGTGCATGGTACAAAACGACAACAATTCAGCTAAAAAAACCCAATGACACATCTTTTATCAACATTTTCAGCATGAAGTCATGTTTTTTTTTATCTTTATCTCAGATTAAAGTGCAACAGCTTCTTGTTTATAAATGACTCGACCAAATCACGGCCAGCAAGCATCGACCTAAAAACGACGTCCAGACGTTAAAACTAGTTTGGTTGAAGAGTAATTCAACTCAGAACCTCCTTTAAGAGGTTTTAATTTCCACAAACTCCTCCTTGCATCTTGCAGGAAGAAGCGCCAACAAATTCATCAACCGTCTCTCAGCTGTGACGAGAAAACTGCGTGTTGTTCCTTTTTACCACTAAAGCTGTTTCTGGTCCTAAAGACCCCTGAAGAACCTCAGGGACAGTTCGTAGGTCAGGAACATGGTGGCACTCATCGGGAAGCCTCGGATGGCGTTGACTGACGCTCCACGAAAGAAAACCTGCACGTACAGAAACATACGGACAGTTTTACAGATTTATATTATTATGTTTGTTTTTCATTATATGGAAAATAAAATAAAAGTGACCAACAGTCTTTAATCAAGGCTGGAGTTTGATTTCATTTTTTCTTATTGAGTATTGAATCTACTCATTAAATCCAAATATTTTACCAAATCCACAAATCTCAGTCTTTAAATTTTTGTTATTTTTGAATGTTCTGTTAAAAAAAACACACACAAAAAAATCAATGACAGAGATAATCTGAGAGTTCAGCAATTTATTACAAATATATGTAAATAACAGGTTAAAATAAAACAACTGCAACAACTATTAGTGTTTTGATAATAAATTAATCTTTAAGTGATCAATATTCTCAGTTTGTGAACATTTGTTTGATGGTAAACTGAAAATCTTTGTTTGGGACAAAACTAGATATTTACCTGATCGCTTAGAAAATAATCAACAGGTTCATCAATAATGAAAATAATCGATAGTTACAAGCAACATATCCATATTTTAATGGTTTTAATCAAAGGTCACTTTTGGGATTAAATGCATATCATTGTTTTCTTTGCTTATTATTTTATTTATTTAATATTTATTTATTTTTTGCAAATTTTTTTTTAATATCATGATTTTTTTTTTTTTCAGGTCTGTATGACGAAACTAAAACAGAACATTTGACTTTTAACAAAAACACGGTGCACAGGGAACACAGTGTCCTGGACAGTATCCTATCACCTGACTCATTGATCTGTGATCATCAGGTCACATGACCAGTCCAGGCGACTTTCTTAGAACGCCAATGACCTTCTGTTATTGATCACATAACTGTTTGTGACTCTTCTGACGAACAGTTTGTCTACGTTTTGCAACCTTTGACATCATCAACCCTGACACCAGACGTGGTGTTTGATTGGAGGAGGATCGAGGTGATGTTGCAACAGTGCAACCTGATTTAAACTCGTTTCAAGGCAACCGAACAGCTGATTTGTACAGCTGTTATGTAACAGCTGCATCAAGTATGTGTTTCTGCTGACAGAGATCAAAACCATTTCATAATTCTGGATGACAGCTGAATGTTTCATAATAATGTTTTTTTTTAAATTTTCAATCCACATTTTCCCATGAATACTACTAATCCAGATTAAAATGATCACTTTTTATAGATAAAAGCTTTTTGTGAATTCCAAAAAATACAAACCGCAACTGAAAACACTCAGTACGTCAGATCAATCCACCATGTTTCATGACTGTCTGCTCACCTGTGCTCCCTCTGTCTTGTAACTGTGGATGATGCAGTGGAGGATTCCTCTGTACTTCCTCTGCAGCTGAGCGTCCGCCTGCATTCGACTCTTCACCACATCAGCCGGCGTTGCTGTGACCCAAGAAATGGACCCTGAAGTAGAGAAAAAAATTAGAAAAACACTGCTGGAGTTATGGATTATATCTCCTGACGCAACGAATGCTGAATTCAGAAAGTCAGACTAACTTACAAATGGTACTGATTATTAAACTAAATTATTATTATTATTATTAATATATATTGCATCGTATCACATAACATGAGCAGATGTGCAGGCATCATCTTAATTTGCTTATTAGTTGTTAAATAATAAATGTGACCTGAAGGCTCAGATGAACCTGCTAAACAAACAAGACGATCAAAGCTCACAGAGAACAAAACAAACTTAAACTGATGATCTTGTAAAACATGTTAAGTTATATATGTCCATTCAGAAAATAAGATGAAAATAAAAAGACAGCAGGACTATTTGAATGCTTATATATAAGCCAGCTGATGATTTCTCTGCTTTCTCTCCACCGTGTTTTGACTCGGTCATGGGTGGCCAATCGACATCTGGATCCATTTCATGCCGTAAGCGGCCAACTATGCAGCACACTGTGAATTGTTTTATCTCCAGCTGTCTTTTTTTCACTCTTTGCACGAATATTTAGGTCACTTTTAACGTGCAGAACTTCGGTCAACACTCAACTTCAACTTTAAATGTGAACTATTCTTATATGGAGCAGCTCCAGACCTCTGTGTTCATGATTAATCTATCACATCAGAAGAAGAAAACCCACAGCGTTCCTTCTCAAGCTGGCAGAAAGAAGCAGAAAGCAAAACTCACAATGTGCACGATGTTCCTAAAGTTTTAGCTTCTCTCTTCTCTCTTTTATTACAACTGTTTGATAATTACTAAACTCTAATAACACACCAGATATATCCTACACATGTCTGCTATTAAACATTTACCTGCCAGTCCTCCAGCAAGCCAGATGGAACAAGGATGAGGGCTGGATGCGGCGTCTGGCTTCAGCAGGTCACAGAAGATAGTATAAGGGATGAAGTAGAGCGTGTATCCAGGAACGTCCCTCAGGATCATGGCCCCGGCCCCCCTGTACAGGCCCTGGAGGCCCTCCGTCTGCAGGATGCTGCTGATGCAGTGGATGGGGCCGCGGTAGAGCCGCTGGTTGGGGATGTCGACAGAACGCAAAGGGATGTTGGAGCCGTTTGATACGTTGGCAGCAAGGTGCAAGTTTTCTGTAAAAATAGAAAAAAGAAAAAAAAAAATGCATTTTTCTTCTTTCAGAAATGTGACCTTATTGCGATATAATTTCTTGCCTTTTAAAATCAGCAGTATTCTTATGCAGTTACTCAATTAATTACTACAATTCATCATTAGAAATACTGGATTCTACAGATAGTCGATATCTGAAGCCATAAACTAACATAGTCAATTTTAGGGCTGAAACCATTGATTATTTTAATAATCGATTCATCTGATTATTTTCCTGTTTAACCATTTAGTCTAAGAAATGTTAAAAACTGAAGAAAAACATATTAAATTAACTAAAAACAGCTGGAACGTTTAAACATTTGGGTTTTCTGGAAAATAGCTGAAAAAAAATGATTGATTACCGAAATAGTTGCTGATTAATTTTCTGATGACCGACCAATCGTTGCAGATTTAGTAAATTTAGACATTTTCTGGCATCTTTAGATGCAAAATTTAAGTGTCTGAAACAAAGTGAACATACAGATGAACATCTAAGATTTAGATTATGATGGTTTGAGACGTTTAATCCTTTAAGATCTGATCAAATCTAAAATCAGCTGCTATGAAGGAGGAACATATTGAACACACACACACACACACACACACACACACAGCAACAGTCTCCTCTTTCTCTCTGCTGCCAAAAGGGGAAAAAAACAAAAACTAAAAGAAATAAATAGAAAACAACAGAACCAGGATTTACCTGCTAGCACACTCTGTGTCTGCATTTGCAGTCTGATCTTGACCAGATCCACCGGGGCACCCAGGCCCACTGACACCAGGCCAGTCAGCATGCTGGCCACGGTCAGGTCCAGCATGCTGCAGGGATGCCTCCCGTCGCCATGGCGAAACTTGCTAATGAACCGCTGTGTGTTGCTGAAGAAGCCAAACACCATAGAGTTGTAAACGGTGATGCTGGCCAGCGGGAAGGACATACCCTTAAAGAAGCCCGTGACCTGAGAAACAGAAGGACGGGGAGGAATATAGTATATATGTATATGTATATATGTTCTGTACATGTGACATCATTGCACGTCTGTCCGTCCTGGGAGAGGGATCCCTCCTCTGTGGCTCTTCCTGAGGTTTCTTCCACCTTTTTCCCTGTTAAAAGGTTTTTTGGTGGGCAAGTTTTTCCTCACTAATCGAGGGTCTAAGGACAGAGGGTGTCACTCCCTGTACAGATTGTAAAGCCCTCTGAGACTAATGTATTTGGTGATTTTGGGCTATATAAATAAAATTTGATTTGATTTGATTTGATATATAGATAGAGTTTCAAAACCGCTGTTACTGCCAAACTTTTTTTTTTTTTTTGTGCAAAGTATTTCCCAACAAGAGGTTGGAGTTTAGATTTGGTTTCAGGGACTGTTGGGTCAACTGTGTTTAAAGTTAAAGATATAAAATATCAGTCAAAATATTTCTTCATTTCCCAGCGGCTACATTCAGAGTGAATCAGACCTGTTGCACCACTGAAGTTGAACCACAAATCATCTAAAAACGTTATCATCATTTTATGCTTTTGCATAAATGAACATCCACACTGTACCGTTTCCTTCCTGTAGATGGTGAGGACACAGTGGAAAGTGTTTCTGTAGCCTTTCCCCGCCTGCAGCCGCGTCTGGATGACAGAAACCAAACAGTCAGAATAAAACCGAACATACAGCTGCTTTCTACAACAAACGGCTGCAGGATGCATTAAACGCTACGTGTTTGGATCGTACCTTCACCGTGTCCAGCGGATGACCCACAACAACACTGCAGGCTCCTGCAGCCAAAAGAGATAAAATATGAAATGCACAAAATACCAGAGGAGCAATAAAAGCATAAACATAATGGAAAACTGGTGAAGAGTGAAAATGACTGAATGAAATCTGTAACTGAGTTTTATGAACAGCTGAAACTTCATGTCTTCATATTATTAGATTAGTTTGATTTTTTTCTATCTATGAAACAAAGACTGATCAAACAGGGCTGTAATCATGAGGCCCAGGGGCAAAATATGCCTTTGTGTCCTTATTACCTTCCTGTTCCCACTGCTCACTGCACACACACACACACACACACACACACACACACACACTGCACACACACAACAACCAATTTATATATTATAAATAATAAATTGCTGACATGGACTAAACCACAGTTGCGGCAGTGAAACATTTTTCTCACATTACAAACAAAGAACTTTGTTTACATACTAAAATCAACAAACATAAATAATGAAGCCCTTTGATGAGCAATAAAACATAAAATAAGTTTCATCTTTTCTCTGATGCTGATGGGAAAAAAGTGCCTGAAGGAGACAAACTTTATGTCATAGTGTTGATGTAGGACTCGGCCGATGATATTTGTCTTTAATATTTCTGAAAACTCAGCAGATGTTTATTAACTTGTGATGAGCGACCCTGGTGGCAGTTTGTCTTGTTTCAGCTTTGGCTGCGTCTATGACAGTTATAGAAACACAAACAGGAGAACAAATAAATATATATATTTATGTTGCAGTTATGGTTTAAAGAAAAAACTGCAGCTTGAATTGTTTTTTTTGTTTGTTTGTTTGTTTTTTTGGGGGGGGGCGTGTTGTAAACAGTGTTGGAGGCTTTGGGAGGCCTACTTAGCTGTTTATGCAACTAAAAATGAAGCAGCAGCAACGCCTCTAACGGACGGGACATGCATGCAGGAAAACAGCTTTAAAAACGTTTTCTCATTAGAAATAAACTAATCATCCAACCGCAGCTGTTCAATGAAAGTCTACAGAAGGTGAAACATTTAACTTCAGGATCTATTTCAGTTCATTTCAGAGTTAAAGCAGGAGCTGAAAGTATGTATGGAAGGAGGGGGGAAGGGGGGTTTCTGTGCATTGTCTCTGGATCTGGATGCATGTGTGTCTGCAGCAGTTGTCCTGTGAAACGGCTTTCTGTTGCAGTGATACAGAAGCTGTGCGTGTTTTGATGTGTGAGCGGAGACCCACGATGATCCACAGACTAACAGGGAATAAAAAGAGCCACTCACCGCCGATCCATCCTGCGATGAAATCATCCAGCTGGAAACTCTTTGAGCTCTGCATCTTCAACTCAGAGCTGCTCAGCTGCAAAACTTCATCAGTCAGCAAATACAAAGAAACAAACTGAACACTGTCAGCCACAGCAAAGTGTTGCAGACACACACACACACACACATACAGCAGATAGTGTTTGCCATGAGAGAAGCCACACACTCACACAGCACCACAAGCAGCCAATCACAGCGCGGTTTGGATCAGCGGTCCAACCCTCCTGACCAATCAGACGTGAGCTTTCCAAAGCTTTACTGCAGCCACTCCGCCTATAGAGACAGACTGATGGAAATGAGCCATGAGGAGGAAATGTGAGCAGAAACAGAGTTGACCCCGTTGACACACTGTAATCAAGCTCTTATAGATTCTATATTTACAATAATTTAACCTCCTAACATAGATATAGTTTATAATGTCACCCCTGGAGACAGGATATAGTCATATTTATAGATATAAATCAATAAAACTTCATACGTGAGCTCATATTCACACAGTTTATTGTTGTTTTCTATTAACTTTTATTTAAGCTTCCAGACACACCAGATGCTATAAACCCACAGGTCAGTAAGTTTGAACCCCGGCGTGGCTCCAGGTGCTCCAGGTGCTCCTGGTGCTCCAGGTGCTCCGGGTGCTCCAGGTGCTCCGGGTGCTCCAGGTTCTCCGGGTGCTCCAGGTGCTCCAGGTGCTCCAGGTGCTCTGGTTTAAATATTATGTGTTAAGTATTATGTTGACTATCAGGAAACAAGGCAGCATCTGCAGCAGTTACACTGTTGCTCCTTAAAACAGGGACAGACGAGCCCTCAGGGTCGAATACCAAAGCTTCACTTAACTTTATGAACTTATTATTAACTTATTCACCAGTGTGACCTGTAAGAGGAAGGAATATATTCATGTCATCACTATGACTCTTTTCATTATGGTTTAACACACACATATTTTAAATTGTGTCGTGTTGCACCCTGAATATGAAGTTTAAACAATATAAACGTGTATTATTGTATAACAGATCATGATGTTACTGTCGTAATATGCGTTACTGTTTCAGAGTTGTGTTGGACGACACTCCCTCCCTTCGTCATCCTCCTCCTCTTCACAATGGGACAAATAAAGGTGCTGATAAGAAGCTGATAACAGAAATGTTTCACACTTTGTGGAAAATTACCAGAAAGACACAAACAGCTGTTTATCTGCGTTCTTTCCCATCACTCACGCAGGTTATGTCCAAACTGAAATAAAACCTGATGATGTTTCCATTTATAGGAACTCATGTTTCTGTTCAATCTGTTTGATACAGAAGAAGCTGCAGACGTTTCTTCTCACAGGGTTTTTATCTCTTAGTTAACGCAGTTTTTAACGTTATTTGTTGCTTTTTTTAAAAACTTTCTGTTTCAAGCAGTTTTTTGGTCAGAATGTGACTTTAAATCAGATAAACTCACATCAATAGTTAATGTTTGAAAGAAGAAAATGTCCAGAAGTCTTAATGAACTGTTACTATGAACATTTATTATAAGTATGTATTGATTAGACAGATCCAGGTTAATGAAAGGCAGACCTTAAACATACGCTGTCTCCAAGGCGAAGTGTGATACAGAAACTCACTGCAACCCTAAACTGTACGTTTAGATGGGTTTCCTGATCACGGAGACGAAATCTACACCACAGATGATCCGTTCTGCTAAACATAGACCTGCCGAGCTGCAGGAACCCAACGGCCGCCATGAAAAGCATTTATATACAGAAACATCATGCATCAAGTAATGAAAACAACAAGTGGAAACGTTGGAAACTGAAAGCAGTTTGGTTCACAGCTTATACATTTTTAGCTAAAAACCATCTGCTAGCTGATTGCACCACTGGTATGTTGGAGCTGCTTCCAGGCCTTAAACTAAACATCCGGGATTTATTTCTGGGTTGTGAAACTGACAGCAGAAGCTGCCTGCTGCGTGTCAGGAAGGTGAGATGAGGACAAGACTCGCCCAAAGAAACTGGAGGATCCGGGAATCGAACCACTGATTTCCTGATAAAAGGACAGCTTCTTTCCCGCTGAGCCGGAGTCAGAGTCAGAGTCAGAGCCAGAGTCAGAGTCAGAGTCAGAGTCAGAGTCAGAGTCATATGTTTCTGTTTCACACTGACTGTTGACAGCTCAGTGCACACTATGATTTAACAAGGTAAAAACAGATAAATAATACATGTTTAATTAGTTACTTAATCATAGTTAATTAAGTTACATTGATTAATCTGAATGATAAAACCAGATTATATCTGTAACAAGCAGTGAAAAGTCCACCATCGTGTTGTTTTCTGCATTTTACATGTTGAGTTATCCGTCCGTGTCTTTTTTTCTTTTTCATGTGTGAGTCTGACATGTGTCTGTGGTGTGTCCTGATTCTGGCTTCTGATTGGTCCGTTTGGACAGGTGTGGTTGACATGGATGGTGCATGTTTACCCTCTCATCATCCAAGAGACGGCAAAGTCAACAACTGAGACTGATTCACTCGACACAATTCATCCCGTTCAAAGCGTCGCTTACGAATGCATATTTCTCAATTATGTAGCAACTAATTAGAGACAATGGTGTGAAATATTAAAAACAACATAGACAGATTTCACTGAGAGTTTCTTCAAGTCTATAAAGTATTTGTTTTTCTCAGATATGAGATAATAACTAATAACTGAGACAACATGACAGACCGGTAACATGTTCTTGAGGTAACACAGACAGATTTAAGTTATAAAAGTAATAAAAAGTAATAAAGACGACCTCCCGAGGCATCGTCTCACAGCCGATCCTCAACCTCTGTTCTGTTTTCAGTCTGGTATCGATTTTCTCTGAAGTTTCACATTTGATTGAAATGTGATGGACAGATTGTCAGTTATCAATATATTCTGATATATCCCCCGTTAGATAATCAGTCTTTATAATAATAATAATAATAATAATAATAGATTTTCACCATTATGTTACTCCGTCAGGTTTCTATACTCGACCTGAATACTGAAGTCTTGTTTTTGTTATTGAGCCGTGTGACTGATAAGACGAACGAGTCATTTTCTCAGAACTTGTCTCAGATTTGGATGTTTGTTTCTGTCCTGCTCTGCTCTGTGTAAAGTGTAACGACCTGTAAATCTACGCGTGCATCTGTCAGTGAATGAGCTCCGACTGAAAGAAAGACGTCTGTATTTGCACAGGAACACAAATATTACGGCTTTATGTAATGAATAAATAAACACCACGTGACTCCGAGTGTCGGGACGTATTTATGTCGATTCTTTAATAACATGACTTTGAACCCTTGATGCTGCACGTGAGGTCAATGACACGATCCTGCAGTGTGTTTGGGATCAAATATAAACTTTAAAACAGGTGTTGTTAGTTTTCCTGCAATCCTGGAAGAGTGAACGTTGTAGTCTCTGCTTCTTCTTCTTCTACTACTGTGATTCATCAGAAAGACCAAAAACAAAAAGGAGAATAAAAAGAGTCTGATGAATGTTACCATCATGGCTTCAGGGGCAGATAAAAATGATCAGAGCTGCTGGAAACAAGGTAACAGGGGGGTGTCTGGGTCTTTGAAAGGTGACTGCCGCTCAGAGTCAAAGATACAGAGTCAAAGATACAGAGGTGGTGACCTGATCATAAAACTCCTTCAGGCTGGAAAATCGTTGAATGTAGGTCAGCTGGTAAAAAAACTGATGTTTGAAATATTTATTTTCTAAACTTCTCACATGGTTTCATTTCAATAAATGTTCAAATGATCCAATATTTCAGAAAAAATCAAAGATGAGAGACAAAGTGTACTTTTACTGCAATACTTTAACTATCTCAAGCTGCTGATACTTAAACTTTTATACTTTTATTCAAGCAGGACTTTTACTTATAATTATAACTTATATTATAAGTATTCTTATATATTGTTGTACTGCTGTTAAACACAACTAAAACAAAACTGTGAAGCCATGAATGACACAAGCAGCCAATGATAAGAAGGGTCAAAGGTCAAATAGAAACTTCTCTTGCCTATGAAACAAGAAAAATGAATCTTGTGGACAACATGACTCGTCTGCTGACACTAGGGGGCAGAATTGGCTAATGTTTGAATCTCAGGCCGGCCCATTAATTTTCCTCCTGTCCTGCCTTTTTTTTCAATGTCACAGTTTCAATTACGGACGACCTTTTCGCCTCGCGCCGCAGCATTCGTGTCACGGATCATGTGACTCCTTCCTGAATTCCTGAAGCAGCCCAGTAAATATATCTGACCTCAGTTCTGATACAAGAAATACTACAGGCTGCAAGAACCATAGACGTGGATTCAAAAGGTCTTTATTGCCTATTTAGTGTTTGTGGCTTCTGTATGTACACAGGTTGTGTAAATAACGTCTGGAAACTGTTTTATACATAGAAATATGCAGATTTGTGTTCGTAGCACCTGTATTTGTATATGTATTTAATCAAATACATGAAATGCATTCATCCATCTTCTGAATACATGCTGGATCAGAAGTAAACAGCTGCTTACACTTATGAAATAATCAGTGTATCTGCCGTGTTGTTGCATCCTGTTGAATACTGTACTCTACTGGTTCACTTTTATTGTAGTAAAACCATTTTTATGGCAACAGTCCAACACCAAATCTAATTTCACTCTGAGATGGACACTAAATAAATTCAGTATGCACCCGTGTATGGACCCTGCGTCCGACCGGTCCGACTAATCGTCCGGCTCAAACAGGAAAAAGGCCCTTTAATGAATTCTATTAACATCTCGTTTCTGAGACTCTGCAGACTGGATCTCAGAATGAGGTGCAGGCTGATCGCTGCGAGGCCGCTACATGACAGGGATAGAAATATGTTTTAATGAGCCCGAGACCCGAGGCGACAGACTACATTTTTTATTTGAGACCAAGGCTGAGAGTCTTTATGAATGCATGGAAATAAGATGTATAATGCATTTTTTTTAGTGGTAAAAACAGAAAGAAGTGGAAAAATGCAAATTGTGCAGGTGAGAAGAAAAACTCAACTGGTATGAAAAATCAAAATAAATAAATATTAACAGTGAAAATTGATTATTAAAGCCCCCTAAAGGCTGCACTTTTCATTACACACCATTATACTGTAAATACTGTAGAGCTTAAAGAGTTTTTAAAAACATTTTTAAAAAGTTATTTTCATATTCAAAGATGCTTCAAACAACAAAACACATATTTCAGCACAATAACTTCAATAATTACTAAGATCATAATTCATGTCTGTGAGAAGTTTGCACTACTTTAATGATCTGTTAGTATATTTTTCAATATTTATTTAAAACGGTAATGTGACGGTTTCTCCGTCTCGTGGGTTCTTTCAGCACAGAGTAGACGGACCACAGCTTGTTGACAGTTTAGACGCTTTATTTTAACACATATAAATCGTTCACACGGCAGCCGATCGCAGGCTTCTTGCTGCCGTCTGCCGTGTGTCTTTGTCCGTGAGTCTTTTCCCCTGCGTCCGTGGCCGTGCTTCACTCCCTCACGATCTGTCCAGCACGCCACTATATCGGGAGGTGAGAGTGATTAACCACCTGGGAACCGGTGTGGCAATCACTCTCACCTGGCGCTGCTCTCCCGCGCCCTCCCCACACCTCTCTCCCGCAGCTGATGCACCACGCCCCCTCCACATATCCCCACCGCCCGATTTAGGCCGGGGAGCCATCCGGCCTAACCTACTCCCCCCCGCCTCCCCCCAGGGAGCGGGCGCGGAAGTCGTCCACAGGCATCTGCTCCCCCGGCCTGCGGTGGAATCTCTGGAGGGGAGGGTGGTCCGAGCAGAGGGTGAATGGGCGCCTCCGCCCGACGCATCAGTCTGCAATACAAGAGGGAGAGAAAAGTTAGGGGTGCGGAGAAGGGGCTCTCCACAGAGGGCCTGCTTTACCCTCCTCGCCCTTCTCCTTTTCCCGTCTAGGGGGTACAGAAGACAGGGAAGAGGAAGAGTCACGTCTGGTCCTCGGGCGCCTCCCTTCCTCCAGGTCTCTGCTCCTCGAGCACCTCCCTTCCTCCACGTCTCTGCTCCTCTCTTCCTCCCTGTCTCTATGAAGTCTCTTGACAGCCGGGGAACGAGAGGCGGGGGACATGGAAGCTCGGGACAGGTGCGCGTCCCTCCTTCTGCCGTTTTCTTGTTGCCTCTTCTCCGTCTCCGTCCTTTAGTCTTTAATGGACTGGGGAAGGGCGCCGAAGGGCCGGCAACCCGGATCACCTGCCCGACCTCCCTTACTGGACATTCGCGGCGGAAATGTCCGGGCCGCCTGCACCTCCAGCACTCCTGTCCTGCCGCCCGAGGGACCTTCCGTGGGCTAGGAGCAGCGCCCCCAGCGGCAGGACCCTGTGGCGGGAGAGAAGGAGAAGAAGAAGGGATGTTAGTGCGGGGCGGGGGCGTCGGTCGAGCCGGTGTGTGTCTCTGGGGAACGGGAGCAGGTCTTCTCCGGGGCGCCGGCGCGGGGCAGGCGGGAGCGGATGGCTGACCCTCCTGCGCCCGGGCTCTGGAGACGATGACTAGGTGGTCCTCCGCCAGGGTGATGGCCGCGGCCAGGTCCGCCGGGCGGTGCCCGCGCACCCAGTCCGACATCGCCGCAGGGAGCCCCTCCAAGAACTGCTCCGCCACGATCTGCCCCATCAGCCGTTCCTCGCCAGCGGAGTCCCCCGGTCGCAGCCATCGCGTCGCTGCGTCCTTCAGCTGCCGGGCGAAGATGAACGGCCGATCAGCGGGCCCCAGCCTGGCTCCCCGAAACCGGCGGCGGTGGTCCTCCGCCGAGGAGCCCATCCGATCCAGGATGGCTCCCTTGATGTCCACGTACCGATCCCGGGAGGGCCCCGGCAGTCCGAGCGCCGCCGTCTGGGCATCCCCCGACAGCAGGGGGAGCAGCCGCACGGCCCACTCCGCCTCCGGCCAGCCGCACGCCGACGCCGTTGCCTCGAACGTTTCCAGGTATGACTGGGCATCATCGCTCCCAGTCATCCTGGGCAGGGTCATGCCGGAGCGCGAGGGACCCGGCGACGTTGTCCCCGCCCGGCCCAACATCGCCTCCAGCAGCTGCGTCTGCCTCTCCCTCTGCTCCTGTAGCGCCGCGAGCTGTTCCCTGGTGAGCACGGCCTCGTCCCGCCTCACCGCGGTGACCTCCGCCACCATCTGGGCCAGCGCCGTCGCTTGCTGCGGCTCCGCCATCACCTCTGTACTGAGCCACATTGGGCGCCAAAATGTGACGGTTTCTCCGTCTCGTGGGTTCTTTCAGCACAGAGTAGACGGACCACAGCTTGTTGACAGTTTAGACGCTTTATTTTAACACATATAAATCGTTCACACGGCAGCCGATCGCAGGCTTCTTGCTGCCGTCTGCCGTGTGTCTTTGTCCGTGAGTCTTTTCCCCTGCGTCCGTGGCCGTGCTTCACTCCCTCACGATCTGTCCAGCACGCCACTATATCGGGAGGTGAGAGTGATTAACCACCTGGGAACCGGTGTGGCAATCACTCTCACCTGGCGCTGCTCTCCCGCGCCCTCCCCACACCTCTCTCCCGCAGCTGATGCACCACGCCCCCTCCACAGGTAATAATATTATTTCTTATATATATATATATATATGTGTATATGGTGGTTTTAACAAACATGCCACAGCTGGACTCCACTCAAGAAAAAATTTTAACCTGAAATCTGAAACTGAAATCCATCCAATCAGGTCATGAACAGAACATGTCGACCAATCACAGTCCAGTATTATAAGAGCCTAAATTCTTCTTTCATATCAGCAAAGTATTTTTATTTTCTTTATTTGTTCATTCGTTTTTCCTCCTTGCTGGACTTCAGTATCTGAACTGTTTGAGTCACCAAACATCAGATCAGTTGCATAAGAGACTCTGAGACTAATAGACCGGCATAAAAAGAGTATTGACCCGCGTGACCTGTAACTGAGGATGTACGGAGGGAAGGATGAGGAATGCTGCAGGACCAAGACGGGTCAATCCAAGGCGCTCAGCGAGGGTTCAAAGGTCAAATAGTGAAAGAAGGAAAGATTTAAGAGCTCAAATCTGTGAGAACTGCAGATTCAGCTCACCATGGGAAATCAGATAATTGATTAATTTGAATTATATACTTAAAGCTGCACTAATCAATATTTTTATAGTGACAATGAATCAAATGTGTATCTATAAATTTCATTAATTCTGCAGAAAGCAGCAACTACCAGGAAGTACCTTAAAGTGTCACTGATGGCTGCTCGATGCTCCAACTTCTCTCTAGAAATACTGAAGTCAAGAAATGTCTTTTATGGGTCATTTTAGTCTCAATCCGGTCAATCCCAGAGCCTGGGATTCACACTGAGAGGGAATATAATATATAGATAGGACAATTTAGATAAAGCAGCTAGCGTTAGCCCAGGTGTGTTCCCAGTAAGCTAGTGTCGTTAGCTTTGGTCTGAGAGGCAAGTTGTTGAATAAAGGAGGTGCTTCGTTTTTGGTAATTTCCAAAACCAGAGACAATCTGAATCAGATATTTACACATGAAGACTACTGATTTTTAAAATGACAACACACACACACACACATTGATGGGTCTACATCACGTTGCATACACTGCCATCGTGTCCCAGACTTTCCAAATTTAGTGCACTGAATCTTTTTTTGAAGTCTTTCATTACCATCCATTCAAGAGAAATTAGCATAAATTGAGGCAATTATGCTGCTAGGCACCTCTTTCAGCTCATCACATAAAAAGGACAATAGAACATGAAATGAGACTCATTTTCAATTTCCATCAAATCACAGAGCAGAGAGACGATCGTCATCATTCACCCTGCAACTGATTGTCTGCGTGATCATTTCAGCCAGAACCAAGATCCTCTCTGAACATTTTCAACAATAGTTCGGCTTTTTGATGCTTCCTCTGGTCTCAGGAGATCATGATCATATATGATATACATGCAAAGATCATCATCGTTGCATGTATATCAAGAAATTCAATTCTGTCTCAATACACACTTATTTTATATTCTAATTTGTCTAAAATCCATCACTGTTTTTCGCTGGATGACTTCATTTCCATTTCCTTCATTGCCATGAAAACATACCGTAGTTTATTTTGATCCCACACACACACACACACACACACTAGGTTTGTGAACCCAAGTGCACGAGGCAGTGAGTAAAGTAAGAAGGCAGTTTGCTGCAGGACTGTAACATGAGCTGGGAACCAGGGGCTAAAGGGAGCCCGGCACAGTGGGGTGCAGAGAGCGGGGAGCTGAGGGGGATAAATGAGGCACAAGGACAGGAGACAGAAGCTGGAGACAGAAGCTGGAGACTGAAGCTGGAGACTGAAGCTGGAGACAGAAGCTGGAGACAAAAGCTGGAGACAGAAGCTGGAGACAGAAGCTGGAGACAGAAGCTGGAGACTGAAGCTGGAGACAGAAGCTGGAGACAGAAGCTGGAGACAGAAGCTGGAGACTGAAACTGGAGACTGAAGCTGGAGACTGAAGCTGGAGACTGAAGCTGGAGACAGAAGCTGGAGACTGAAGCTGGAGACTGAAGCTGGAGACTGAAGCTGGAGACAGAAGCTGGAGACAGAAGCTGGAGACTGAAGCTGGAGACAGAAGCTGGAGACTGAAGCTGGAGACAGAAGCTGGAGACTGAAGCTGGAGACAGAAGCTGGAGACAGAAGCTGGAGACAGAAGCTGGAGACTGAAACTGGAGACTGAAGCTGGAGACTGAAGCTGGAGACTGAAGCTGGAGACAGAAGCTGGAGACTGAAGCTGGAGACTGAAGCTGGAGACTGAAGCTGGAGACAGAAGCTGGAGACTGAAGCTGGAGACAGGCGGAGTTTCATTTCTCATCATTTCTTGATGCTTCTTAGCCAACAGTGTCTCTGTCAACACTTTGTGTTTGTCTCTTCCTGTTTCAACACGATGGCGCTGCCGTCGACCTCCGTCCAACACCTGTTGGATGAAGCCAATCCTTATCATCCAACTTTATTATTATTTATCAGTTAATCTGTTTTGATTATTGATTAATCAATTGGTCATTTGGAAAATGGTGAAACATGTTAATCGTGGTTTTCCCTATTGGCCCAAAATCCTGAAATGTTTAAACAGTCCACAACTCAAATACACTCAGTTTACTGTCATAGAGGACTAAAGAAAATATTCACATCTGACATGTTTAATCAAATTGATTGTTCAGGTGTCCATATACTTGTGGCCATGCAGCTTATCACTGAAAGTCAGAATTAAATTTGTACTTTTCATAATAATAATAATTATTCATTTTAACTGCAGTCTGAATGTTTGAAGATAAACTTTAGTGGCTGGTAAATCTTCATCCACTGTGGCTTTCAAAGAGCAGCAGTCTCCTGACTCCTGCACACACTCAGTGATGTATTGTGATATTGTATGGAAAATAGTAACCCTGATATGTTTACTGTTTATATGAGATCTGGGGTCTCCGGCTGTATATTACATTTTATGACTTCTCTTGTCTCCGCTCCAAAGGCCAGAGTTAATTATCTGCCAACCCGCTGCATGCTGATAAACACCGACACGTGCCTCCATGTGTGATATACACAAATACATTTAAATGTGTAGTGATCCTCAGCCGTGTGTGTGATAGCTTAATGATGATATATGTGCAGTCTGCTGCTGAAGCTGACTGCAATCTCACAACTGTCTGCTTACAAATATTTATTATCACCCAACGCTTGCGTACATACATACACAACACGCCTGCACATTCCTACATGTTCTACTGATGCATGCTGAGGAAAACTACTGAAACCAGGCACATCTTTGAACACGCGGCAACGCGTCTATATTTACTATTTTTCATTATTATTACATAAAACCTGAATGAGCTCACAACACTGCCCTCTGTTGGACATCTATCGTGATTTCTGTGAAGATAGATAGATAGATAGATAGATAGATAGATAGATAGATAGATAGATAGATAGATAGATAGATAGATAGATATATAGATAGATAGATAGATAGATAGATAGATAGATAGATAGATAGATAGATAGATAGATAGATATCTAGTTGCATGAAAAATAAATTAAAAACAGTTCCCACATACATACAATATGTGCCAATCTCAAATAATCACCTCTGACTGGGTGAATTTAGGCATGTTAACAGTATTTCTGAGTTGCTCACAGTTCATCATGTTCCACTGAGAGTAGAGTCATCAGACAGGCTGCTATTTATTACCAAAAACTTAGATTTATAACCATTGACAAGTCAAGGCCAGCAGCAGCAGGTGAGCTCGGGAATTTATAGTCGTGAAGAGTCTTTCTCTAATCGCAGGTAAACAGTCTACTTAAAGAGAGACCCACAATCACAGCACCACATTTATTTGCTTCATTCCTCTGTGGTAAATGATCAATTCCATGATATAAATTTAACAGCTTTACAAGCGATCATTAGCTCACACAGACAGGAAACCTGAGTTTATGTAAACGAAGACGAAGAAAGTCAAAGCGATTAATTCTTGAAACAATTCAAAACAGCTGCTTTTTAATTTAAAACACACAAATAACTCCAGAAGAAACAAAAAAACATTTCAATTCAAACCACTGTGGGCAGAGAGAGAGGCGTCTTCTAAGTGTCAGGGGTTAAAAATGTCCTTGACTCACAGTCCAACGCCTTCAGAAAGGACGCGACCTCGACTGTGAAGTGTCAGTGAGGATGTGAGGACTGCACTTAAAGCAGCTGTTAATCCCCTCAGCCAGCAGTCAGGTCATGTAGACAGAAGGAGCTGAGGGCAAAGGTCACGTTAGATGACTGGAGGTCTGATCACACCTCCACTTGGTGGTTTTCAGGCCAAACCAGAGAAAATTTAGATCGGAAGACTTGTATACAAAGCAGACACTGATATATTTATACTGTTGTCATGTCTGTTCAGATAGTTTAGCACCAGAAAATAAAAAGGTGAACAAATATTGTACAGATATTCAACAATTTTACCCGGACAAGTGTATTATAAATAACACCAGAATGCAAATATCAAATTTTCTCAACTGGAAAAAAACCTTTTGCTGCATCGATCCACCTACAGCCACGTGAAGAGAAACTATCCCGCTGCGCCCTCCGGTGGTAGTTATTCCCGCTGCGCCCCCAGGTGGTAGTTATTAAGATTCGGTTTTATAGTTAGAATTAACCTCCTGTTGTTTGAATGTTAAGGCCTAAGAAAAGCAGTATGTCAACCATTGTCCTCACAAGTGCAGAAGCACTAATAATTGTGTGTGCATGTCTGTGTGTGTGTGTGTGTATATGTGTGTGTGTGTGTGTGTCAGAGAGAGAGAGAGGTGCTTGTGTAAAACAAGGTTGCTTCTGCAGCCTCCAGCAGGTTTAAGGGTGAGCATCTTTAATGCGGAGTGACAGTAGTAAAAGAGAATAGGCTGCTTGTCCTGTGGCGCGTGCGTGTGTGTTGGCGGGGTGGTAATGTGTTGACTCTGCGATGTTTGCCGTGAGCTTGGAAAGGAGCTTTTTTGATGAGGACAGAAGAAAAAAAAGGAAAGTGGAACAAAGTTTAGTTTTGCCACTCCGGTGGTTTGTGAGAGCAGTTTGTGGCGAAAGGTTAAATGCAAGAAAGCGTTCACTCCTCAAACGGTGTGTAGAAGCAGGATGGAGCCCAAACAAGGCAGGAGATTGGATAGTTAAAAGTCTGCACTTCAAAAAGAAAGGTGCAAGTTTGTTGGCAGTGAGGAGAACGAGATGAAAGTCTTCAGTTAGGTAAACCATCGTTGTTTCTTTTAGTCAATTGCAGGTATTCAGTAGTTCACATTTTTACTTTTTTGGGTTTATGTTTTGGATTATGTTTGTGTTTTGGTCAAGATATTTTTACTACTTACGTTTCGTACACCTTTAAATTCTGCGAGGATCTTTTCTAACAGCATACAGTAAATAATGCAACAGAGGAGTGGAGCTATGTGGAGTTATGTATTGTAAAATGAGAGAAACAGACACGATTCACTTCTGGCAAGGCAACCGTACAAAAGTCACTCAAAACTGATAAATAATAGATGGAAAAGCATGATTATTAATGCTGTCTGGAGGCTATCTTACAGTTCAACTTGCTGCTCCTGCAGTGTAACATTTAAAAATGTTCGTTGATCTTCCAAAAATGACTGAATGTGTCTTGATCAGAACATATAATTGAATTTATTGATCTTGTACACAACATAAGTAAATATAATTGCATGTTTTCTTTGACCAATAAGAAAACTTTAATATTTCTTCCTCTGTTTGTGAGGAAAGATTCATGTTTCTGACAGTAGCTCAGCTCGGTTTCTCTCGGGTGACTCGCCTTCACCCCCTCTCTCTTACCTCCCGACCACCTTCCTCTTTCTCCCCTTTCTCCCTCTCCATCCATCACTTTCTCTCTCATCTTTTCACCTTGCCCCGAGAATCACCAGGAAGAAAAAATAAATAAAATAAGTATGCTCAGCTCCCGGTTGTGTTGTTTTTTTGTGTTTGGTTGTCTTCAGACCTCCTTCCTCACTGACACCGGGCCCGTGGGCAGAGCGAGGCTAACCTTGGACCTGACACCCAAATAGCGATCAAGCGACGGACCCGAGTGCTCCGAGACAAACTGTGGTCACGTCTGGCTTGTCTACATTTTTTGCTACTCAGTGGGGAAAAAGGAAAAGCAATAAAATATCTGCACTGTATATAAAACAGTTGCTGTTGTGGCCTCTGCAACAAAATGTAGGTCGGATAAAAACATGTGATTACTACTAATCAACTAATCAATTATTACTCTGCAGCTCTGCTCAGCATCTTTCAGCTCATTGTTTTAGTTTTAATTTGGGTCCCATCACTCTCCTCAGTACCATTTTTCAAGGCAGCAGTCAAAAATAATATCATATAATATGTTTTTTTTAATGCATTGTTCTTGATTTTGTGTTATTATAATGATGAGAGGTCTTCAGAGGCTTGTTTGACTGACATTAGCTGGCAGGCTACCGGTGTTACATTATACTACAAGTCACGGACAGACAGCACGTTGCTAACAAAGACCAAACCAGCATCCAGGGTCTAAACTGCTTACATGCTGCGTAATGTGCTGCAGCTGACAAGCTAATTAGAAAGCAGTAACTTTAGCAAGTGGTGTCAAGTCAAGCCAAGTACCAAATCCTCCACATTAAACACCAAAATACATCGTTTGAGCTCCAGAACGACACAGAGACATGTTCAGCATCTGCAGTAATTATCAGGATGTCATAATTTCTCCGTTCCTGCTAAAATCATTGCAAATCACTGTTGGAAAATATATTTTTGATAAAGGTCTGGTTGGGTTTAGGCTTCATGAAAGATTGTGGTTTGGGTTAAATGATGTTCATTTCGTCTGCTGCCACACAGCTGCTGCTCAGATTGAAACAGAAAGATGTGGAAAACTGTGAGATGATAAAATTAACCTCTTCCACCCCTCCGACTGGCAGTCTGCTGTCTTTCTCCTCACGTAAGCCATATGAGTGATGACTTTTCTTCCTGCGACAGCGTTTTGATCTCACTGAGACGTTTCCCTCGACATGACAAAACTCTGCATGTTTGAGTTACTGATGATCATCCTCTGTGACATTTCTCCAGCTGAACATGTGAAGTTTGTGCCCAGAGACGAGACAACGAGAGTGTTGAGCCTTCAAGCACATATTACGCTTGAGGCTGTTTTCACACTGCAGTTCAAAGTTTCCCACTTCTGACCTTAATGGCCCTGACACACCAACACCGCCAGCCATCGGGTGTGTTTGTGCTGTGTGTGTCTGGCACGATTGGCTCAAGTTGATTCTTATTAGCTGCAATATGGCTGATTAAGCAGGTAGATAACTTATCAGTTACAGAAAGTAGCATTGATCCTATTTTGGTGCTCACAAGCTAATGTGTCGCGTATCCACCGAATGCACAAATTTACATCAACCGTCCATCAAGCTGTCGGTAAAACAGCCAAAACACAACGTTACAACGATTGATAACTGTAATAATCCTGTATAATCCCTTTACACAACTCTTCACTGAAAACGACAATCACTTTATCAATTACTGCACAGATTTACTAAGTAATGCATCGCTTGTTGTTACATCTGAAGCTCAGGTTGTTTAAGTGTATTTTTTAACAGGATGTGACACGATGCTATTGATCTGTTTACACGTTGTGACTGAAGTCTGGGATCACGTGACCAGATGAATGCAAAACATGGAGCAGAAGTGACAGTGAACCGAAGACTTTTCTTCAGTGTTTACATCGGTACTTTAATATCAGCTGCACAGATCATTCTTGACAGATGCACATTGTGTTATCTTTGCTCGATATGACTGGACTGTGTGTCTGTGAGTCGGGGTAAATTAAAGCCACACACCCTCAGAGGTCCGCTCTGTCAGGTCAGCCTGCACTCATTCAGATGATGGACATGTGTGACAGTTTTTTTACGCAGCAAGCTTTCACGTTCAGGTCTAATTTGCTTGTGTGCTGTAACTAATTTCCAATACAAATATGAGCTGACAGCAATGTAAGGAGTTGTGAGTAGAGTGAAGGTGTCTGGATGCTTCAGTCAAAGTGGAAAATTTAGAAGAGCTGCATGAGCAGTTTTATAAAAAGATGAAAGTAATGTACATATACTACTACTGCTAAAACATCTTTATAATGCAATATGCATATACTGTATGTTGCATGGCACATGCTTTGATTACAGGAGTGTGTCACATGTTCAGTGTGTGTGTGCTGTTTACACCTCACTAAGCACACTCTTTCCTCTTTCTCTGGTTTAGGGAGTGCAGCAGAGATGCATTAAATTGAAAAAGTTGAAGCAAACAGGCGCCAACCTCATGCACCTGTCAGGGAATACAGGACACTCCTGAGACGGTGGGCTGGGGGTCTGAGGGTTCACGAGATGTGATTCAGGGTGATTTGAAGCCTCCCAGAGCATCTGCTGAATCGCAGCTCATATGTTCCTGTGCACCTGAAGAAAGAGGCAGTAACACTGCCAGGGTTGGAGGTTCAGTGTCCACTGAGGTCATGCATGGTAAGTACGTTTGCCGTCATGATCCTTTGAGGCGTTAGACTGTTTCTGCCAAATGGCTAACGTCACTGCAAACTACTTACCTCCATTTGGACAAAACTCCAACAGATTGGAGCCTTTGTTTAAGAGACATTTTTCACGCTCCTCAGAGCTTCTGATTTTTCCATCTGAAAAACGTTTGGCTTGTTTGGTGTTTACCTGAGAGACGAAAATAAACAGTCGATGGCCGTAGCGAGGTGGTGGCGTCACTCTTTGGTTTGCATTGAAGCCCAGAGTTGCAGATTATAGTCGGCGCCATCTTTTCCATTTGGTGCCAGGAGCATCGACATGAGGAGTGCAGCGCGTTTCTTTTCACGCCGCACTACCTCAGACTGAAGCTAACGCTAGCTTAACGGGAACATGTTGCACAGGTGGGTTAATATTAATTACTTTAGCTAAACGGTGCTAACAGGACAGGTATTGTGATCAAGTAACATTAAATTTAATGAAATATTGCAACAATAGTCCGACTTGAGTCCCAGAGCCAAGGAGAGCCAACTGTCAATCATAGCTGTCAATCAACACCAGTTGATTGACAGTCCTAAAGTCCATGATTGAGACCGAACTGAGTGACTTAAAAGTGCTTCTGCATTGGCTTCATCCTCAGGCTCCAATTTATATTGGTGATCATTTTTCTCCGCCCAGTCAGGTGTAACTGAGCCAAGTTCTTCTTCTGAGAAATATTTGCAGATAAAAAAAAAAAAAAAAAAAGAGAACAAAACAAAACGAAATACAAACTTTCTGTCAGTACGAAGTCATTATTCTCCTGTTAGGCTGCACAAATGACTTCCTGACTGAATCATAAAAAAAAAGCAAAACAATATCCGATATCAATAATAACCTCTCACACAGACAGTATATTCATTTCAAGGTTGATATAATCTTTGGATCAATACACTCTTAAGCCACACAAAAGCAACTGTGTCACAATGCACTCAGATAATGATCAGAGTTGATCTTCCTTCGTCCCAGGAGAGGCCACGCATGTGTGTGTGTGTGTGTGTGTGTGTTTATACAGTCTCTGACAGATTTTTGTGTTTCTGCATGAATGTCAAACAATTGGATTCTAATGTAATTTAATTAAAGTGCACTTTTTTATATATTTATATATATTTTTTTATATTATGCTCGATGTTTTATTGTTTATTTGTGGAAATAAATTAACATAAAATAGAAGGAAAGGAGAGGAAAGTGTGTGTGTGTTTGTGTGTCTCTTTTGCTGTGTAATGTCTCCCCCTGCAGCTACACTGTCCTAATGCAGGACATTAGAGAGTCAATTTCAGAGTCATGCTTTGTGTGTGTGTGTGTGTGTGTGTGTATTAAAGGTCCCATGTTGTGGAAAGTGAGCTTTCCATTTCTTTTTTGATTATACAGCAGGTCTAAGTGATATATAAATACTGTGAAAGTATCAAAGAGTATCACAGTGAAATATACACAACCCGTATTCAGAAACGATGTCTTTAAATGGACTTTCGTACGCTCACAACGACACACTCACACACATATATGGAGCAGAGCAGTGGAGGATGCTGCAAAGCTGTTGGATGTCAGTAAGCAAATTTGTTGTTGCACGGCTTTCAATAAAAAGCTGGAAAAAACATTATTACCGGTGACTTTTAAGCAGAGCTTTGGTTTTAACTCTCCAAGCAGTCGGAGAAAGGAGAATGTGATTATGGAAAGAGAATAAGACGCTCTGTCTCTCCTTTAATAGCCACCATCAGTGTCCTTGAACGCGTCATTTGAACTCTAATGGAGCTGCAACAGTGACGTCTGTGATTATACCAAGCAGCCCACGTATACATATGTATGTATTTAACCCCTGTTGTTGTATCATGGACTGTATATAAATGGATGTAGCAACGCGTGACGTTTGCATTGAAGTCGGTTTTAAAGGCCAGATTTGCATCTTATCGTCAGCACCATCGTTTCACAAGAAGTGTGAGCTGAATTTAGTGATTAAAACCATATTAATTGAACTCTAAGGTACTTCCACACTAAGTTGTGGAAGCTGCTGCTTCTGCTGTATAGACGAATGCATCATGCAATGATGATAAGAAAATGTGACAAACCAGAAAATATTCTGGGGTAAAAAATCTTTATGTAAAATATGTGTTGACCCTGTTCAAAGAAACACAAGATGAGCTGAAGACACTAGTGTCACAAGAGGGGGAGAGACTGCACAGGCCTCTGATGGGAATGAAGAACTGGACACAAATACAGACTGGTTTCCCAGATCTGTTGTCAAACACCCCGATGAAGGCCACAAGCTACACACTGGTCTCACAGTAGAGTTGTTCTTTATACCACAGGTTGTATCAGGCAGTAAGCATCCTAAAGACAAAGTGGTGTCTCTTCTCAAAGGGATTCGTTGTTGAACTTGACGTGGTACAACCGATAAATTATGTAAGCTTTCTCATCTTCACACATCTGGTCGATTGCTGCTTGAAGAGTGTGTGCAGACGTCAGTTGCAGAAGGTGCTTAAAGGGGGTCTCAGATGCTTTTTGATGATCCAACAAGCACTTCAGTTAATTAGCACACTTATGCCTTGGTGCTATGATGCTTCATGCTGTGATCCAGACAGAACGACCCTTCAGGCATCAGAGGTGTTAAAAGTTGCCTCATCATTGTGCGTTAGATCACACAGGATCTAACGTTGTGTTGTTCGGACTCATTTGGATCCATTTTGTGATGCTGTGGCTCAATTTTATTGCTCCTCTGGCAACAAGTTGAAATTTATGTTGTCCCAACTTTATTACCTGCCTTCAGTCCTTTCCAGATGGCATTAGTATTGACAGAAGAGCTCAGACAATTAGCATTATAATTTTAACTTCAGGACTGCAGGAGTTTTATGGAACAAACAGTTCTCTCCATTGGGGGGCTGGTAATTTGATTTTGCCCATGGACAAACTCAAATACATGCACATCTCTAATTTCACTCTGTCATCTGGAGAGTAAAATGATTCACTGGGGGACAGAGATTCACTATCTGTGAAACACAAGCAGCTCCTTTTCTCTCTTTTCTCTTATTTTCTCCAATTGTTAGAAACTAAACTACATTTTCTTGGCTGGTAATATTCGTTTTCATATGTAAGACCACATCCTGTGGTTAAACTGACTTACCTCACCACCGGTTTTGAATGGAGACAAGGGTTAAATGTGATACGACAACAGACAAATCTCAATATAATACCCAAGGTTGAAGTTTCACAAACATACACAACATGGAGACATATATATCAGCCTGTTATGCTGCACCGAGGTTAACGTTGTGTACCCACTTGTCAGGTGACTAATGCCACATGGGTGTCTCAGTCTTGATGTCCTCCGGGTGACAGATGGTGCCGTTTAGACCTTTCTTGGTTTTAAAATAAAAATAGGGGGAAAAAAAAAAGAATGATCTGAAAATAGGCTGCCTTGGCCTCTTTCTCGCTTACAAAATGTCCTCCTCTCCCATCTGCTAGAGGTGTTAACGTCCTGTCAGTCCTCGGAGGGGCGGGGTCACTGCTTTTAAACCAGGGGCATCAATGTGTGTGTGTGTGTGTGTGTGTGTGTGTGTGTGTGTGTTTATTCATGTCCCTGGATCTATTTGTGTCCTTATTATAGTGTCTATGAATCATTATGTGTGGGAGAATCTGTTTTTGTGAATCATTTTTTTTATATTTACTCAGATATACAGTACGTATGTGTATGTGTGTGTGTGTATGTGTGTGTGTTTGCGTTCCAATTAGGATTAACGAGTTCGGATTAACAATATGTTAAAAACAAGTAAATTATTCTTGGTTGACGATATTAAAAAAAAGAGAGTTTGGGTTATAAAATGAATGTTAGGGACCTCACAAATATAGCAATTGTACGCAGTTTGTGCATGTCTGTGTGTCTGTGTGTTTGCTCCCACTCCCCCCGGCTCCCCTCCCTCCTCACCTTGTCGTGTCTTGTCCACTTTCCCGTCCTAACAGGGACTGGCAGCAGCAGCACAAAAAATAAAAAAACCCAGAGAAACACCAAATCCTGTCGCAGCACAACGTCACATCTGAGAGGCCGATGAAGAAATGTGACCGCGGGGCAAAAACAACAGAGTGAACATATTCTTCAGGAAATTCACAAAGAAGCAGCTGCTGGGGGGATCTTAAACGAAACCTGGAGGATTTGAAGTCGTTGGAAAATATGAGGCCCAGCATTGTTATAGTATGACGGTGTTAATGATGGGAAGACAATGACAGTCGCTTTATTAGCGGTAGTAGTTATATGAATACAAATGTATGTAGGTTCACTAATAATTATAAAATAAAAACTGCTAACAAACTCTTTTCGTTCTTTCGTTCGTTCGTTCGTTTTCTTCCACTTATCCGTGGTCGGGTCGCAGGGGCAGCAGCTTCAGCAGGGAGCAGCAGCCCAGACTTCCCTCTCCCCAGCCACTTCTGCCAGAGCCAGCTTCTGCAACCGGGGGTCGGACCGCCAGGGTCCCCGCCTACGACTGCCGCACATCTCTCTTCGCACCTTTCTAAGGGGTTCCCCCCCTGAGACCCCTCCCATGGGTGGTGAGCCTATGGGAAGTTTTTTGCAGAAGCTTGTAAAAATGACATTTTAGATCAGTAAAAATGCAGGATATTCCTCCTGGTGCATCATTATAAGCACAACTTGAACTTACATATTTAAACTAGTATAGAGAAAATCATTAATAAAGCTTTAACCTTTACAGATTAATACCAGAAAGACATTGTTTTGTGTCTCTGTTACTTGTTATTGAGCTGATGCTAACACTGGTAGCACGTTGCCTGTTTTGGTGAAAGTCTCCCTCCGAGTTATATGTGATGTATCAGTTAATGTCACCATATAAAGCCTTATTGTCAGCTGTTATTTCACTGGTGTTCACGGTCGAATGAGTAAAAAGTTCTCCTCGTTTTAATTCCTCAGGTGTCTCCTCAGACCTGCAGCCTCCATCACAGCTGACTGAAACCTGAAGGTCGCAAACCACATGAAGTAAAACACAACACTGACTCATAAACGAAGTGTTTTTGACTTTTAAAGGTCAGCCTTAGCTACCTTGAGTCATTGTTGAATGCCAAAGTGCTCAACTAACCTCTCCTCCTTCGACTACTCGCTTTGATTTCGTTCTGTAAAACATTTAGGAGGTACATTTTTACAAAGCTGAAAAGAAGAAGAAGAAGAAAAAAAAGGTATTTTGTTCTCGGCTCTTGTTAATTCGTGGTGCTGCGTGACCTTGGGAAATGTCAAGTTGGTCGTTCACTTTGGGTTCATACCTAAACGCCGCCACTGAGCCAGCTGGTGCCGACAGATTTGAGGAATGAAAGGCTGAGGCGTCGCAGGCAGACCTCTGCTTCGTTTATTGGGAGCAGATGGCGAGGACACGATAAGAATTTGTTATCCGCGGCTATTTCTGCCGCTGCTGCGAGTGTTGTTACTGCTTAAATACCTACAAACATTAAGATCCTTGTTGCTATTTTGTCTGTTTGTTCTTCCAGGAAGCAGAAATCTGGTGTTGATAGTATGAAATTAAAGATGCAGCTGACCTGTAAGTTGTAACAGAAAGCTGTGTGGTTTTTCCCAATCAGTCACTTGGGACCAACTGTGGAAAACAAGCAGGAGACTAATTACTCGTATGAAAGTCAGCATCATGTATTTACAACAGTTCTCTTCAGGGGGGGATGCTCTCGGATGAGGTGGTGCATGTATTATTATTACCGCTTATTATTATCATGGGTTTAACTTTGAGCACATAATAAAAATCTAGTGGACCTAATGATGTTAGGGAAAAAAAAAAGGTCTACAATAAAAAAGACAATATTTTGCTAATCTAATCTGTGGTTTTGTTGCTTGAACCCAAACACAACACACGGGACTCGGGATGTGAACCCCGGTCTCTGGTGTCCGAATCCACGCCGACTTCAGAGCGATATATAAATGTAGTAGTTCATTCGTTCACAATCCTGGCGCCAATGATGTTTGCCAACACAATGTAATTGTGACAACTCTTTAGCTGTAACTTCTAGGAGGCTGGATCGGGTAATTAACAGCCCTTCCTCATTATGTTACTAGAACATGTGATTCAGTCCTCATCAAGTTTAATATAAAAACATATTTGAAGATTAAAGATGACAACGATGGCTTCAACTTTGATGATGAAGCAGCATTTCTCGACTGCATTTGGACGAGTCTTTGTAAACTTTTCCAGTTTCTCGGTGTGCAGCTTCAGTGATCTGAATCGAAGCTTCGAGCTTCTGTTGCTGCCGCACTTTGTCACACACATTATTCATTAACACCATTATTGAGCCGGCATACATGTTCTCTGTTTCACTCCACTGTGCTGAGCTTTGACTGATGAGTTTAATCTCACCTCTGTTCAGACTCATGTATATATTTATCTCGTTAAATTGAAATCTGACACTATATAATATGCATGCCATGCAGAACTTGGAAGGTTATTTTTGACCTTTTCAACCTCACATATCATTTAGATTTTATGCAAAATTCAAATAATCTCTGTCTCTGTGATGCCACAACAATTTTGAATATGCATAATATTCATATATCTTAGTTCAACCATGTAAAACACTTGTTTGCATGAATAAAGTTTACTATATTATTATTGTTTTATTTACACTGACAACTAGTGTTGCACAGTATAGCCCAGTATTTAGGTCCTTTTTCAATACTTTTTTGTAGAAAACAGTCCAATAGTAGACTTTTATTTGTTGTAGGTCAAATGTGCATCTGGTTAGAAGATGAAACGTATACGTATTTGTCTGAGTCTCCACTAGATAATAGTTATTGTTTGTTTTTCTTCTTAATCTGAGGGAAGGTCAGTTGTATACGCCGATGGCTTCTTGACACATCTCTTATTTTTTATTTATCTGTATTTTATGCAGTTGTATGTTTGTGCAGATAAGATAAAATAAAATAAATAGGTAGCAATGCTAGTAAGGCAGCCAAGTCAGGGGACAGAGACAACAACAACCTATAAACAGGTTAGTGAATAAGCTAGCTGGCTAGCCAGCTGATAGGATGGTGAAGAGCTGCTGAATTATATAAGATAACGTTACGTAGCGTAGCCTATCAGCAGCGTAGCCTATCAGCAGCGTAGCCTATCAGTAGCGTAGCCTATCAGCAGCGTAGCCTATCAGTAGCGTAGCCTATCAGTAACGTAGCCTATCAGTAGCGTAGCCTATCAGTAGCGTAGCATCAGGCCCAATTTACTGTATTGTAAATGGCATGACAAGCATATTAGAAAAACTGAGTGAACATAATGGCCGTGGCTTAAAAATGTGATTGAATCGCTGGAGTTTAAGTGGAAATAACCAGTTGGTCGAATCGTGGTTTGTCATTTTAAATGTTGTTACTGATGACGATCCAACAAACAGCATTTCTGGACAACAAGAACAACCTGAGTTTGCAATTCAAAAGCAGCTACATATTTTCTTACAGCTATTTCCTGTAGTTGATGCTATGCTAGTTAGCCTCCCTCTGGTTTAGTCCTCTTTAATGTTCATTACTTTTATAGTTGAAAAATTGTGGATTAAGTGTAAAAGTCGTCCTTTAGCTGATATATTTTTGTGGTTTATGGTTTCCCTCTAAATTTAAAAGGATTTCATTTGTTTTTTGATTCCTTCTTTTACCAGTTTGTCAGTGTTTTAGTTTCCAGGGATGCCTGAATGTGCTCGAACCTACACGAATACGACATTTTTTCCCTGGATTAACTATTCTTGATGATTACTGGCTGTATATTTTCACAGTACTGTGACACAGAGTCACTGCATATCAGTATTTTGGCTGCGGCAAGAAATCTGGCATGTTTATGGCGGTGTGACGCAGGAGCATGTTTGCTTTAAAACAGCGATTTCCAGGTGGACGAATCCATCAGAAAGAAGAGAGACTCTCACTGTATTTTCACTATAACTGTCTCCAACTTCATTTAAAATAAAGTTAATGCAAAAAAACTCAAAGTCCTTCACTGAAGGATGAAAGTTTATTACCTGAGGTTAACGTAGGCAGGTAACCAAAAGTTACAACATTTCGTCATAAAATAATTGGTGGTTTGCACTCGACATCATAAATTGAACATGTACAGCAGCATTTTATTGAATTCAAAGCCGAGACTCAAACTCATACCCTCATGTTACATTTACATCCACAAACAGCCTCATGATGTAAGATGATTGCAAGAAAAATCAATTAAAATATTAATGAAAGAAGCCTTTAAAGATTAACAAGCTCTGGTATGTTGACTCATTCTGTATTATTCACAGACACACAATCAATCAATCAATCAATCAATCAATCAATCATATCAGGATTCATATTAGGTTTCATATTAAAACATGAACCAACGAAACACGACCTCATGACTATAACGTATAAAATGCTTTTGAATGTGTTTGAATGTGGTAGCTAAGATGAATTCAATTACAGCGAATGACGTTTATTTCATAAAACTATGAAGAAATCCCAGAAAGTGAATGAAACGTTGCACCTGAGGCTGAGTGAGTCGTCCGAGGGAAACGGCCTCAGCTTCACTCTGAAAGGCTCCGTCTCAAAGGTCAGAGAGTCTGGTGATGTGATCGCTCTGACAGGACCTCGTTTCCAACAAATGATGTCACCCTCCTCATCTTCTTCTTCTTCTTCTCTTTCTTCTGCTGTCCATCCACCCATGCTTCAGAGACTTTCTCTAAATGACCGGCTTCAGCTGCCTGCTGGTGTGTGAAGACTCAATCAACTCTATTAATCACTTTTTTTTTTTTTGAGCTTAAACTCATACTGTCATTTTTTTTCTTTCTTTCCCAACTGTGAACATCTTTTTCTTTTATTGTTTTTTACTGCATTTGAGACTCTATAAACTCTAAACATCTTATTTTATAAATAGTAAACCAATATTATCCATATATATTATATTATAGAGAACTATACACTATATAAAGAAACTACAAAGAATAAAGGACACATTCACAAACATCATGAATTTAATTTTGATGGATAACCAGCATGGCGATCTGGTGTCTCTGTTACGGTGTATTGGACATTTTGCTGACACGGTTTGGGTCCACGTGTCCACTTAGATGGACGGGTCACTACAAATCAATACAAACCTGTTCAGACTGATCATATTAATCCTACGATGAAACATTTCTATCCTGATGGGAGTGATAGATTAATAGTGTTCATCCCTGACACCTGTAAAATCAATACCTGGCATCATGTGGCGGACCGACACCTTAATGAGACACTTTATGTTTGTTGGTTTTTCCTTTAATTTGTCACATGATTGTATTTTAAAGGACACATCTGCTGTTTTTATCTGTTTCTTTTCACCCAATGCATGAGTTTATTTTGTGTGTATTGACTCTTTTATGTGTTTTTGTATGTCAACATCTCGGTCTGGTATGAATATCATTTGATGCTATATAGGAAATCACTGTGCATTATTAATGACCCTCATTCCACATGCAATCAATCAATATGGAAAAGAAACAGCACTAAATATGTCCAGATTTCAATAAGTTGCATCAACCTTGTAACTGCTGATGACGTGTCATGTGTGACGTTGATCTTTATTATGTTTTGCTTAATATTTATTGTCATGACACAAAGACACATTTCCTAACCTGGTCTGACATAAATTAATAAACAAACAAATAAATAAATAAATAAAGGAGCTCTTTATTAAAAAGACATAAGCTGTACAGTATATCTGACTACACATACATACGTGTCCCTTTTTTCATGGAAACTTTTTGGTAATATCAAATAGTTTCGGATTTATCCTTTAAAAATGAATATTGCGAGTTTTCACAAAGTAATGTTTATCGCACTTTTATTGCGTTTTGACGGTCGATCGTACACGTGCTAACCTTTGTACTCAATGTTACTGGAGAGATGATGAATCATGAATGATCGACACACTTCAGCGACTAACACCATCATCATTTCCTCATACTGGAAACAAAAAGCACTTCTGTCCTGTTGGTGCAGTCAAGCTGCAGTTAGAGTCCTGCAGTCGGTTGGAAGCAGTAAATTAACTTCTCGCCTCGCCCTCTCTCGATAGCCGCTCTGCATCCTGTTTACCCAGTGTTCCTCTCTGCTATGAGCTATGTCCTATGGCTCTCTGTGTAATGTACAGTATCAAATAGCTTCTCTTAAAAGAGCAATCATGCAGCACTCCAGGGGATGCTGAGCGCAGTAATTGAACATTCGCTGACGTACAGTATGGCACCTCTGGGGTCTGCCTGGGCTGAATGCTACAGTGTGTACGGTGCTGCATTTTGCATTGGCCTGGATTGTAAATATGGGAATGGCTACAAATCCCCGCTGGGAAACACTGGGTACACTGGAGGTGAACGACAGACACTTCCTCACCTCCTCTAGTATTCAGGTACACATAGATCTACTGGGGAGGCTCCAGGTGTAAATGACCAGAACCAGGTGAGGCCAGAAGGTGGCGGCAGATGGATTTATGCATTGCAGGGATGTTTTAATGGCTCACAATAGAGTTTTAGGTGTTCCTATTATTTTGTCCACTCCTCAAACCCTCCCCAGCGTGTCTCTGTTCAGTGTCGACGGGAAACACGCTGCAGTGTGAGCATTAACACAACACTTCCTGTCACATCTCTGCATCACTGCTGCACCTTCAGATGCAAACCAACAGTCAAATCTAATTAACATTCAGCAAATATCTCAGCGTGCGCGCTCATAAAGTCCCCCGCTGGAACATCTGCGGACGGGGACATTATTCACCACGCCGTTACTGCTCACAAATAAAACCAAAGTGTAATAAAAGTGATCCTTTAAAAATTCATGTGAGCTGAAGCGCCGTGGGTGGTGGAGTGTGTGTGTGTGTGTGTGTGTGTGTGAAGCCTTATTTTAAATTATTCTAGTCATTAAGCTGCCTCAGCACTCGTGTGTGTCATGGCTTTCTGCTCATGTAAGTGTGTGTGTGTGTTATCGTTTGACAGTATTTGTATTTATGGGTATGTGTGTTCATCTGTGACCGTGTGTGTGTGTTTATGTGTGTGTATGAAGGTGTTTGCGTGTATATGCATGGCTTGACGTGGTCGTGTTTGTTGTGTGTGTAAATGTGCATCAGGTTAAGTTGTTGTTTGTGCAGTTATGAGTATATGACTAACCTGTGTGTGTGTGTGTGTGTATATCGATCTGTGTGCGTCTGAACATTTATTTGTGAGTGTGAGTAACAGCATTATCATGGTTATTATCATGGTTATTAAATAATGTTGTGAATATTTACTTTGTTTGTTTTGTCTTTGTTTTCATAAACATGTTGTTTTTTGCATCCCGACAGCTCATTCGTTCATTTTTCTTCCCTTCATCTCTTTCTGTCCATCACTCCATCCGTCTCCCGCCTCTCGAGCTCTTTCATTATTCAGCAGTTCACCTTTAGCACTTCACCTCTTCACGCCGTCTCTCGCACTAAATCTAGTTTGTGACTTTATTGTCCTTGAAATTGGGTTTGCAGCAAAGCGTGTCACACAGTACATACGATAAAGAAAATCTAGCGGAACATACGAGACACAGATTATAACGAACTGTGGAGCTGAGCAGGACGTCTGGAGGCCCTCAGCTCAGCGTTTCTCTTTATTACATCCATCTCTTTTCCATTAAAAACTCCTTGTTTCCATGTAAAATTATCACCTAAACAATGAGAAGTACTACGAGACATTTATTATTATGTATTATTTCTGATTTCGTGATCTTAATGTGTTTCCAGGTGCTTGTTCTCAGGTGGTCATCAATCACTATTAAGACCTGGAGCAATGAAAAAGTCACTTCTTGGATGTAAATAAGACATAAACTTGACTGTGTGGTGTTTGTTTTTAGCAATGTGAACACCTGAACGCATCATTAGTTCTGCTCTCTGAGATAGAAACGTCTCATTTAGGGAGAAGTGACCTACACATCCTCTAAAAAACACTGATGTCACATTGAACTGTTTATTATTAACTTAAACATTTAATCTTTTATCGTTTTAGATACTTTTAAATATATATCCATCTTTAATCCGCTGTTGAGTTTGAACATTTCATCACATTTGTGCTCAGTAGTTTGGTCTAATGAATAGATAAAATGTGTGTGACTTCCTGTATAGATAAGAGTTTTATCCATCACAGCGCCCTCTGTCTGCTCGGAGGAATATGACACCTTATGTGAAACGCTTCTTACTGCCGTTCTTTCATCAAAGCTTCACTTTTAGCATTTTATTTCTACCCATCTCCATTCTAAATTAGGAAAAGTGTGTGTCATCTCAAACACACTCCTGTGCGTGCACACACACACACACACACACACACACACACACACCTGATGCGGACCATAAATTGTTGTCTCCATTATAGTTCTGCCAATAGTGCCTCCATGCTGGCTGCACAGGGTCTTTATAGTGCGGTGTATTTGATGTATATGTGTGGCCGTGCCAGGCGGGCGGGGGCGAGTGACAGAATGAGGTTGGGAAATGAGCGAGAGGAGTGTTTTCACAGTGGAGAAGGAGGAGAAGAAATTCTGGACCGACACTGAAATTAGAGAGAGGAGATGCTTAAACACATGGCTGGCATACATCAAACATCTAAAAAACCTGTTTCACATTCAAGAAGAGAGAAAGAGAATGAAAAGAGCTGCAGAACGAGGTCTGTGAGCCCACGAAGGCCTGACTGAACCCGAGTTTGGACCCATATGACAACAACACAATCTGAGTCCAAATCAGCAACAGTACCAGAAGGATGAAGCCAGACAAGCAAGTTGTTCTCCGAGGCCCAGAAAACTCTTACACACTGCAGCTGGTGAGCAGTAAGCGGCATGGAAAGACTGAGTGAGGGCTAAATATACGGAGGAGTTAATGAGAAACAGCTGCAGGGTTCAGGTGGATCGGCTAGTAATGGCTGAGGCGGGAAAACTCTGGAGTGATGGCTGCTGGACAGGAGGGGCAGAGGAGGGTCTGGAAAGACAGAGCAGTACTTGTTATTGGAGCTGGAGGTTGAAGGAGGAGAAGAAGAAGAAGAAGAAGAAGATAGATCAACAGCAGTCATGATGAGTCTGACCTCGAAGAAATCAAACTAATGATGCAAAGGATGAAAAAAGCCAAAAAAAATGACATCAAAGGTTCATAAATTTCAGGACAAACAACAGAAAAATCCAGATAGACTTAAAATCTTCAGTCATATCAGGTTTCTTTTAGCATTACGGGTTAGAGTTACGTTTACAAAATGAATTCTTTCACATGAATAATGTTGGATTATGGACTGTTTTACTGCAGTTTAGACTCAGATGGAAATATGTGGATATACAGTACAACAACCAAGCAAACCAGCTTTGGTCTGAAGAAGATCCTGACATGCCGTTAAGAGCTGGAAGAGGCTCATAATAGACTCTGAGGTTTTCGACAGACTATTTCCATGGTGAAATATGAACTTTTGTCTCACCGTAGCTGAACAGCTGCCTCGTGCTTTTCTTAATAAAGCAAAGCTGGACTAAAATTTCACTAAAAAAATGATAAAATGACTGCCGGGTCTAAGCAGCCTGCTCCAAGAGAAAATGTATTTTTTGCAGTTGGAAATATGGATTTATTATTTTTTTGGAATCACAAACAACAAAATGACCTTTTGTAATAAGAAGTGATAGAGCGACTGTACTCGGCTGGTAGAGAGCGCTCTGTTCTCCCTCCGGCCTGCCTGAGAGCTCTCAGCCAGTCGTAATTGCTGTAGTACTGTGTGTGTGTGTGTGTGTGTGTGTGTGTGTGGCTGCTGCAGTACTGTCAATAAGTGCTTGATGGCCAAGCCAGTGACTGGCTCTCTCTCTCTGCAGCAGCACAGAGGAGATGGATGGTATAAGAGCCAGCCCCTCAGCGACTTTTATCTCCCTCTCTCCTCTCCTCCATCACTCCGTCCCGAATCTTCTGCCATTTTTTTCCCCCTCTGGTTTTCCTCCCGTTCTCTCTCTCGCTCTCTCTTCGCCTCTTTCTGTGAATGAATGTTGCTCATTTCCTTTCCCTGCAGACAGTCGTCCCATGCCATCCTTTATGTCTCCGTCTGTCTCCTCTTCGCTCCCCCTGAGCTTTTATAAAATACTATTTTGTTGTGTTCCTCTTGTTTCACGCTCTCACGGTTGTCGCTGTGTAGATTAGGCCTGTTAACTCACTGACAGACTTTAATATATCTGCTGTAAAAACAAAGTCAGTAGAAAGTATCAGTCTCTGTCTTTTCTTCATCTCCTGCTACTCTTCATTTATTTATAATACATGTTTTATTCATAATATTATTATAATTCCTCTTTCAGATGATTTTTGTTCACAGGCGCAAATATTTAAATATATATAATATATTCATTGACCACTGACTTTATATTTAATGATGTAATGATATAAAACATCATTATAATGAGTAAAAAGCATGAATGAGCTGGAAACACGTGTTAGCCATGTTAGCAGTGTGTCTGTCCGTGCTAACCTTTGGCATCGGACGTAATGGTGAAATATAATTTATAGACATTAAAGAAACGATGCTGTGAAGCACTTAGAGTGAACTCAGACGGTAAAGTTGCAGCCGGACGACTGAACAACGAGCCGAAACTCGATTTAAAGCCGAGAGAAGAAGCTGCAGAGTCGCTGATAATTCTCTGCAGATTCATCACTACAAGCCACACAGCTGACGTTATGTATCGTCATAAAATATTGATTATAGCCACTTTAAATGTTTGAGATGTTAAACTACAGTTTAAAAGGAGCAGTATGAATATTACAGTCTGGCTGAGACCTAAAACTAACTCCAGTTTTTTGTAATTAGTGAGCGTTCAGCCTCCAAAGAGAGTAATGAAAAACAAAATGCAGCCATTTGAATGGGATTACTTATGAAAGTGACGGCCTCTGATTGGCCTTCGCTGGTGATATACAGCGTAATCACACAGTGAAGCAGCGGGTTAGACGTAAGGGGGGGATGCGTCGTGGGCCGGGTGGGAGTCTGAATACTAAAAGCACTGATAGTCTAATAGCTACTGGCTAGTTCTGGCTGCAGTTCAGAAAATATGAAGTTTGAGTTAATCAAAGGCGACGGTCTCCTGTGGGGTCTAAAGACAGTTCATAATCTGCTGTTAGAGCCGACTCTCTCTGAATCTAAATATTATATTATTATATTCTCTGTATGCAGCAGAGCTTCAGGCTACAGATCCGCTCTGGATGCTTCATTTCTCTGGTAACTCAGATCAGCTCCATCTCTTTTTCTTTCACTTGCTTTAGGTTAGACGGTTCGACGGTTAGACGTAGACTCGTGAACGTTTGGTAACAGATTATGAGTTGTGTGGGTTTGAATAATGATATGATATGAAAATATGACAAGAGCATGTTGTTTGAGTGTTTTTGTCATATAATTATTTGCTCATATAATATTAAAAACACAATATAGAAGATGAAAGATAATAGAACAGAATAAGAATTAAAAATAAATGATAATGGACAGAAATTAGCAGTAATGCCGCTGTAGCCGAGGCCTCTGACTGTACCTCTGCCGTTATCACCGGGGGATTTGGCTTCGGTGACCACTTATGAGTCAGCAGAGAGGGATGCAAAGCGAGAGAGAACCAAAGGAGGTCATCGAACTACCCGAACCTCCAGATGGAAGTTTTCCTGCTGCTGCTTTGATCAGCCATTTGTCTGCGGAGCGATTCATCTACAATGTGGGTGTGAAAGCAATGTCAGCACTTGAGTGATTAATGCTACAAAATGTTTTCCTAATGTGCCGAGGGACGGAGCTGCTGGATAATTTAAACTTTGTTTTCATAGTGAAAACACAACAAAAACAAAAAGTTCCTGCTAGTGCATCGACATAATAGTTAATAACTGCCAATAAGAGACTCTAAAAACACTGATGTTGACTTCAGTCTGTTTAGAGCCAAAACCTGATTTAGTGTTCGTCTTAATCTTGTGTTTAAGTATATTCATGCTCATAAAAGGTTAAGATCAGATGTATAACTAGAAGACAGTCCAGAAGATTAGAAATATAAAAATGTTATTTGTATGGCTGCGTGGCGCCCGGAGAGCTGAAACGCAGCGAGGCAAACACAGAGCTCAGAGTGGAAAGTCGTGTATGTGTCCAGCTGATCGATAGCTGAGCAAACAGACGAGTCTGTGAGTGTTTGAGTCTTCGTGATGGGACTCTGACACACGATCACACACTTTCCTCTGAGGATGAAATAAATAAAAAAATAATAAACATTTAATGGAAAACAACTTTTAGTAACTTAATCACAACTGCAAACACTCGTACGGAGTCAGAGTTTTATGTTTGGTGCCATTTTTAAGAAGTTTGATTTTTCTGAGCAACATTAACAAAACCAAATATCAAATTATTATATATGATGCATCAGTGAAAACAGAATATATACAAGTAATATTAAAGTATATTAAAGTACAGTAGTGAGAAACACACATTGAAACTAATCACATCATTTTTGGCCGTTTGCATATTTTCTTGAATATTACTGCATGAATTACTTTCCATATTCTAGACACAATCTGCTGCCTGCAATTCATCAGAAGAAATGTTTTGGAAAAATAAATAGTTCTTTACTCACAGAATCGTTACATTTGATAAATGAATGTCTTTTTTTTCTCTCTAATTTCAACTCTAAATAAATCCCAGTGTTTTCATTTCCATGCAGGCAGTCAACATGAAAAAAGCAGGGCAGTAAACGCATCCACCAACCAAACTAACTGCATGTACGCTTCACTGACTCATCAATTTACCAGTTTTTTTTAAACTTATGATGCATCTTTGAAAAGTACACGTAAAAAAGTCATTTAGTAATGTGTGTTTGCAGCTATCTTTGTAGAACAATATGATAATATTGCAGTTATTTGTTATTTGTGCCATTATTTGTTATTGCTCACTACAATATGCAAAAAGCATCTTTTTATCTTCAACCTTGGAGCACTTTTTTTGTTTTTTTTTACAGACTAGTTTTTAATGAATCCAGTACTTTTTTTTAAATAATTGATGTGTTTCTGTGATTATAATCTTATGGTTAAACTGTGTTTCCTGTTCCTGTCAGCAGCAGCAGCAGCAGCAGCAGCGTCTGTCTCCGTCACATTAAACTGTTTCCTGCCCATCAGGGTTTTGTTTCTGTCCTGAGGGACAGAGGCTGCCTCCGTCTCTGTGCATACAGAAGGCGTCCTCTCCTCACGGCGTCGCTGCCAGTTGGCTCGATCGATTGCATCACTTAACTCCTCTCCGAGGTGCTGTGAACCGGTGTCACCAGCTCGCCTGCACTGCAAACTACATTAACTAATTAACCGCCTTCTTCTGCAAGACACATCTCCAGGATGTCGACGAAACACGACCTAGCAAAGGCGTCATAGCTCATATAGACATATCAGTTTGGAGCGGTGTACCAGTAAATACTGCATAGTCATGGCAACAGGGCAGAGCCAAGCCTACACACTGGAGAAGGACTGTAGGTCTGTGGTTGGACTGTCCTCACCTGCTCTTTACATGTGTCTGTGAATAACGACTGTCCTCTGACTCCAGAAAACAACATATATTCACATTAAGAGACAAAAGTAGAATGAAGTTATTATCCTGCTGCAAAAAGTAATTGATCGTATCCCTGTCTGAAGTCTTTTGTCATGCACATGCATACAAAAGCTGATTATAAACTCATAAATAATGTATACATGGCGGAGAAGTCATACCTGAGGAAATCAGGTTCCTCTAATCCTCTACAACGATTACAAAAAACACGTTTCTTGTTTAGAAAATCATCTTATTTTTCAGATTTTTGGACATTTTAAAACGGTCCTGAGCAGTGATCGTGGTTGCTGCTCTCTCTATCTGGTGTATGATAGCAGCCTCTATGATGAGAGCGTGGGAGGGAGTACAGAAAGACGATTGGTTGATGTCACTGGAGTCGCTGCCAGCATATGGTAACGTCCTCACAACGGGCACAATGATTAGTCACTTAACGCAGAGAGAAACGAAGAAGAAGAAGAAAAACCTGTAGGTTGTTCTGATGTTTTCCCAAATGGGTCATATGATGGAAACGTCCTGTGACATCATCAGCTCCTCCTCCTCCGCTGTCCTCTGACAGAGTTAGGCCAGCGGGAGGAGGGAGCGCTGACTCTCAGTGGTAAAAAGGTGATTTATACGCTGCGTAGGATGCAGATGCCGGCAGGATTACAGGGACAAGGGCAGCAGAGGAGGAGAAGGAGGAGAAGGAGGAGAAAGAGAAAGTAGAGTAGACAATGAGGTAAAAGGAAATAGAGGAAAAAAAGATAATAAAGATATGGTAGGAAAAGAGATTAAGAGAGATGGTTGAAGTCAGAAGACAAGAAAATGAGAAATCAGAAGAAAATTAAATGAAATGAAAAAACAAAAGTGAGATGACAGGAGAGAAAAAGAAAGGAGAGAAATAGAGGATGGAACCGAACATAAGACGGATATGTGGCTACCGAAGGCAAGAGAGGAGATAAGAGAGAATAAGGTTGGAAAGAAGGATGAGTACAAAGATAGTGAGAGGTAGAGAGGAGAGAGGAGAAAGGAAATGACTTAAGAGGAGGTGTTGTGAGGTGATGACAGCAGAGGAATACAAGGAATGTAAAGGAGGAGAAACAAAAGAGAAAAGATAAGATGGAGGGGTAAGAGGCAGAGGTGATGTAGAGGACCTCTGGAGGAAAATGGAGAGCAGATAAAGCAAGATTGAGAGGAGGGGAGGTCAGCAAAGGACAGAAATGCAGGCAGCAGAGATGGAAAGAGGAGGGAGAAGAGAAGAGGGCATTAGAGGGACACTGGGGAGAGGAGAGGGATGGAGAGATGTGGCGTGGAGAGCAGAGAGAGGACAGACGCTGCTGTCAAATGTATGTGTTACTAAAGCAGAGCTGACAGGATCCGTCAGGGCGTTTTACCAGAGGTGAAGCACCTGAGCAGAGGACCACAGCAGCCTCAGCAGCTCCTCCCCTGATCCCAGCACAGCAAGACATCCAGTCCGACCACTGCAACACGTCCGGCAGGCAGCAAGCGTCCTGAGAACAAACTCAACACAACATCTCATGCAGTTATTAACTGTTATTAAATGACCTGCTGCGTTTTATCTAAAGAAGCTTAGAGGGAAGAGAAAGCAGGAGGTTTCACATTAAACACAGAGATTCTGCAGATTTGACATCTCGACCTATGATTCAATAAATCAGGGTGCAGATTTAATGAATCGTCTACTAAATATGTCAGAATAGCTTCCTTTTGAATACTATTCTTGATAATCATATGACAAAGTGCATTCAGAGAACACAGTATCAGCCCGATAATGAGCATCAGCTGCAACAACTGAACGTTTTATCCCATGTAGGATGATAACCGATGCTCAGGACGTACCACATGCAGCCCTCTTTACTATCTTTACTATCTTTCACACATACAGCATGTGTGAAAGGGACTTATCATTTCTTGTATTGCAAATATTTCTGGAACATTACAGACATCAGTGGAGAAGCAGCGTAATGAAACATGACTGATAGTCTGTTTTCAACATCCACGACCTGAAAACAAAGGAAGATATTTGACAATCGTAACTTTAATTCACTTCCACTGCTGCATTAATACAGCGTGAGGGTCTGTTCTGTGTAACCTGTGTTCTCACGTTCCCAAAGAGCCCATTAAGACTTTGCACACTCAAGCAAACCCACACACACCTCACACACATTAGACGTGACAAGTGAACGTCCCGGCAACAGCAATCAATGGCCCCCTAAACTTTGGATTCAGTGCAGCATACTAAATGAGAAATATAAATTTAGCGGCTGTTCATGCTGCGGTCAGCTGTTCTAGGACAGCGCTCACTCTGACCTGCACACATAAAGTCCAGAGGCAGATATAAATAACAACGTATTGGAGAGGACAGCTATTGATTACTGAGGGAGGCTGGATGTGTTTGGGCATCTTCTAAGTAGGACACAGTCATTTTTTTTATTAAATATACAACACAATACAACATTATGACTGCAGAATAAAATGACAAAACGCAGACTTACTGCACAGCATGCAGCAGATAGCAGTTTAACTAAAAGCCAATAATGTCACTAATTATTTGGAACTGAGTCTAAGAAAGCCTGAGTTATCTCTAATCAGTGGAAAACAGTGAATTTATTTCTGTTAAAAAGGTATTAAAAGCCTTTAATTTAAAAGTCATGAATGTTGTCTGTTGCTTGTAACATGAATATAATGTCAGTTATAAATTGTATGTTTGCATGTATAAAAACTATTTTTCCTTCCATGTTCTGCTGTGTATAAATGTCCAAATTGGAAATAAATTGTATTAATTTATACAGTTTTTGTTACATACTGCCTAAAAAAACTCTGAACATGTGATTTTCACCAGTTTGATTGTGACTTTACTGAACTTATTATAAATAGTTAAATACAGTATTTAGATATAAACCACCTCCAGGCATCACATAGGTGGATTAGCTAGACATGGCTTTCCCACCATTAGGGGTCTGGTAGCATGTCACCTCTACCCAGAATCCCCCAGGAGGGCACTTATGGCTTTTATATTGTTCCAGGAAGCTGCAAACAGATTCACACAGGTACTGGATATTTAATGAACCTATGTACTGTATGTACACTATACACACACTATAGCAGCATGTTTCCACACACAGCTGTACCTACACACACACACACACACACACACACTGAGGATACAGGCTTGTCTTAGAGATATTTGAAGCCCTGGAGAGTTCAGTGTCAGCACAGGTGTGGATCAGGTTATTTCTGGCCTGTTCTATATACAGTTTGACATTGTATGCAATATTCAGCATTCACCTATATGTATGCTGTATATTCTCCTCTGTGTGAACCCTGTAGTTGACCCACGAGGCCTCTGTTTCTGACCAGAGAAAGTCTTGTTTCTATAGATCTATCTATCTATAGATGCCACTGACATGGAAAAAAACTGAATATTTAAGACAAAAAAACACTTTTTCTTTTCTATGAAACTGTTTTTTCTGGACTGTTTGACTGTTTATTTTAGTTTAAAACTTTTTCTTTCGTTAATGACCCGTCGAGCATCTTAATAAGGTCACACCACCTGTTTATGTTATCATCATTATGGATGTTTTATAGAAGGAGTTACACATGTTCATAAATCCATTAAATCATCCATATGTGCTTTCAACTCCATTGATCCTTTATTAATGATATGGTAGATATTGATTTTCATCAACACCATGAAAACACAGCAATTAAACAGACTCTCATCAAAATTTTAAAAACACTACTTCTAATTGGTCAATTTATGGGAAACTTAAAACAAATAATAAATAAATAAATAAATAAATAAGGCACAAGAAGCAGCTCTAGTCTAGTTTTTAATGTCAAGGTAGTCTGACCTCTAACATCAGGATTTTAGAAATGATAACGCATACTGGACCACAACTGTCTCCGAACTCATTTTAATGTCACAAAATCCGAGATTTAAGGTGAGCGCAGAGAAACTTTCCTCCTTCAGCAGAAGTGAAAACAGCCGTCTGGTGTCAAACTGAGAAACCGAACCGTGGGAGACTTTAAAGTTGAAGACTAAGTTAAAGTCGATACCACCTCTTTTATATAATTTTTTTAATAAAACTGTTTATAGCAAAATAAGGTCCTGCTGGATGACATCCAGGTCTGTAACATCATTTATAATCTCTTAAACTGTAAATCATTTGTTTTACGTAAATGAGATCAGTGAGGAATTTGGGACTTTGCAGTGATATACAGGATGCAAACTAGTGATGCTGCATGTGAGTGACAAACGATACCAAACACTGAAACAAACAACAACATTTTATAAAGTACTCTGACCTTGACTTGCATTTGTCACAGAGTCTGTTGAACGTGTGGAGCTGTGATCAGATCAGAGCAGGGATGCTGTTGTACTGTAGTTTTCCTCCATGCAGCCGGAGGATTAGAGAGGCGGAACGTGCAATATGCAATATGTTGAGTCAATGGATTGTTGGTCCGAAGCTCCAGCTGGCTGCCGGGGTGGAGCACAGCTGCACAGAGATTGTTTAGCCCCAACAAAACCATTTCTGACAGGTTAAATTGTGAGAGGGTTTGTCTGCCTGGCCGCACAAGCATTTATTGAGTGTGGAATGAGTTCTCGCACGAAATTCTTGTGTGTGTGTGTGTGTGTGTGTGTGTGTGTGCACAGGAAGCCGCACAGCGAGTGTGTTTTCTGTGTGTGTGACCTCTGGTCGTAGATTAAGGTCACAGCCTCTCTGTCAGCCTGTACAACATGAGTAATGTTTTAATGTGAACTTATTAGGCCTTCTGCGCTTTTATGGACAATCTGAGGCTGGAGATGGAGAGCTCGTTTTTCATCCAGGATGACTCGACCCTGCACATGAACCTTTCTGCCTGGTCAGTCTTTAATCCGCCCAAAATGAGGAAAAATGACAAAAATAATAATTGGAATTAGAAGGAAATGTGCAAAAATATTGACTAGAAATGTGACTCTCTCTCAATGAATTGTGAGAAATTATGTTATTTTGTGAATGTGGTTTAATTAACAACTCATAGAATTATTAATCCCTGAGACGTTGTTTAAATTCAGTGTTGTGTGTACATGGATTGTGGTTGATGAGTTAAATAAAGGGATTCATTAAAGGGATGAAAGCTTGATTTAAATATGAGAAAAAGCATCTAGTAATACAGTGAGTCCTCGTTACTGAGGGATTTCATGTCCAAGCTCTTAAGTTTGATTCATGTAGGAAATATAAACAAATAAAACGTTTGATACGCAGATCATGAAATGCAAACCGAACTACACGTATGGATGAGTCTCTGACATGTACGCAGGCAGCAGAAAGCAACGATATGAGAGCAGATGAGAAGATCAACATGCACAAAAACATAATGCTCATTATATTATCATCATATATCTGTATATTAATGATAAGTATGTGAAAAATAAATGGCCGGTTCTTTTGTTTGCAGATGATACACATATTTATTCATCTGAAGCTGATTTAAAAAAAATACTTTTGGACAATGTTCTCATGTTTCTCATATTCTCTGTTTGGTTATTGAATATAAGAATATGAAGTCACATATTTATAGATATTCTGAAATTGGTCAGGTGACATTCGTCTTATATTTTTTTTCTTATTTTATAGCTGCTTATATAACCTACTCAGTTCCATTTCACCATAAACTGAGCAACACAGAACAATACAGCTCAGTTTCCGTCATCTAATGATCAGAGATGCTGCTTATATCTGATGACTAATCGTTTGCCTAAAGAAGTTGTCGATTCACAGACAAAACAAAATGAGCAGAGATGGATGACAGTGACTGTTCAGCATCCAGAACAGCGACTGTGCATCTCCATGTGATGCTTCTCAAGCTACTCTATGTCACCTGAAGCTCTTTCATTTGTCTTTTTTAAGCTTTTCAGTGGGGAACCAAATCAGGTTTTTACCCAAAGACCACGCAGACATTCAGCTGTGCCCGAGGCCACAGCTTCATGAGGACATATTATAACTTTTATCATCTGGAGAGCCGTCGCAGACAGTTCATTTCCTCTCTCAGCTGTGTTTGTATGACAGATTTGGTGTCTAGTCTGTGAGTCTGCCACCAACTATACAGAAACTTACTTCTCAGGGACCAACGGTTGTACACAGCAACTTTATTAGTTCTGTGTTAAGTTTAAGTGAAGTAAAAAGAGAAAACAAAGACTTCAGCTGTGTTGAGGTTTGCTAGTCATATCTTAATTCATTTCTCTAAATGTATTTGACACACACAAATATTAATACACACATTCATCCTATCAAGTAAAGATCAAAACAAATTAGCGCTTGACTTTTTTCTCTTTTAGGTTTCCGTCCATTTGTTCGTTTCTTTTCAGCAGACTCTCTCTGAACTTCGTCACCTCAGGCTTTCAACATCTACTAACTGAAGCGCTGCACACGTATCACAGAGTTAATAGGGATCGGATGCCCTCTACTCCCTCCTCCTCCTCCTCCCCAGACTGCCAAAGCTATAGTCCAGAAAGAAAAGAAAAAAAAGGATAGTGAAGAATTACTTTGACATTTTGGACAGTTTGCTTTGCGGATTCTCATCCGTGTCACACACGAGTCAGAGAGTCTGCAGGTTTTCATCCAGACTGATCTCTGCAGCAGCTGATTTGACTGATTTTCTGCTGTCTGATTGAAAGAGTGCTGACTGAAGTACAGCTGCAGGGACACAAACACAACTCAGCTACAAACTACAGCAGAGACCAACACTGTCTCCTACAAATTAGATTTATATTCTGCAACACTGTTGCTGCACAGGTATTTCTTCTTTCATATAAACGAATCAATACATTTAAATACTGTTGAAGTCAGAAGCAACTATCAGGGTTTAGTAGCCCAAGATTACATAATAAAGTACATGAAGCCATTTACTTATAACAATATATAGAATATATAACCTGGTTAAATGTTGTGAAATCAACACAAAATCAGATGGACACAAGTATGAGTTTGTTGACTTTTCTGTGAAGAAAATTATGGTCAGATTTAAATAATCAAACACATTGTTGACTTATTCTCAGACTCTCAAATCATTTGTTTCTCCAGTGTTGACGGAACATGAAATCAGTGTTTGTGTATTATGGAAATGTCTTTGTTGGCAGACACTAATTGAATCAGAAGTTTTAAAAGCACACGCTTGTGCATATTTTACACACAAAGTCTTAACCTCGAATCTTTACGGGTTTCAGTTAAAAACGAACATGCACGAAGAGCTCCCTTCTCGTCCGTTAGAAGCTGCCCCCCGCCTCCCACCCTGACCAACATGTAGGGCAGCTCGGCCAGCAAACTGCACTCTGAGCCTCCACCAAGCGGGAGCCTTGTGCCTGCATTGCAGAGGCTGTCTGGACACAGATTGATTTGTAGCTATTGAGACAACACTGATACATTACTGAGAGCACAGACGTCAGCAATTGCCTTCCGATTTTTAAGTGGGAGGCTGGACTGTTGAGAGAAGAGAGACACAAAGAGAGAGAAAGACATGAGGTGAGGAGTTTCAGTATCGGGATGCCTTCAGCTTGCTGTCTTCTTTGCTATTTTCTCTCCAGCATACTAACACAGACTGTGCATCACATCTGTTATCACAGCTCCATTCTTCATGGCGTTTGAGAAATGACTCTGCAAAAAGAGCACTCGGTGTGAATTTAAACCAGGCAATACCCGAGCAAAACAACTATCATGTGATTTGGGGATACATTATTCTCCTATCAAAGCTCAGGTTTCTGTGTCTCATTGTAAACAGAACAAGGACGAAGCAAACTGATTTTGAAGGCTTCTGTTCGGCTGTAGGAGCTGTGCAAGGCTGCCGAATGCAATCAGCGGTAAAAGCTTTATTTTCCAGGTAATGAACCCTCCTCCGGGTATGTGTGATTTATGCTCCCTATTCAACCACTTTGAATCACCCAGAACTGCCTCTGATTCAAAACTGACCTTAAAATACCTTTCTGCTCCTCCTCCTGCTACCGACACGAAGGTATTCTTTAGCTGTAGCCTCCAGGTGGATTTTTGTTTTGATTAAAAACAAAGCTTTAATATCTTAAACATTGTGAACTGTAAAAAATAAATATATATCTCAAAACGTGCAGAGATGCAGCTTGATTTACAAGAACAAGTCCAATGATGACTATCTACAGAGAAAAATCTTACATCTTTCCATTTTTCTGTCCTTGACTATCTCCGTGTTACATGTGCAGATCTTTAAACTATGAAATACATTTACGGAGGATCAACAGTGATAACCCCCGTTCTCATGTCAACGTCAGAAGGAAAAGGAAAACATGGTTACACATTATATCTAACAGCTTTTCTATCTGCTATAGAAAAGCTGAAAAGAAAAAAAATACGTTGATTAAAAATCAAATCAGTTTTTGTGACACCAGAGGATTGCCGGGATTTACCTCCCGTGACAGATAATATGCATGAATACAGATTATTGGAAGATGAGTCTCAGGTGTTGGGTAGAATTATAACATCTATTCGCTTTCATGGAGGCATGAAAAAATAGAAAATATGACATGTCTGTTTCTCCATAATGATGTTAATGTAACGGTTGGGAAAAAGCAAAAACACATTAATATCCTAACTGATCTTGAAAATGAATTGCATCATAGGACATCACATATAAAGGCTCCTGGGAGTCAGAACGCACTATTCATCCATTTCAATGAGACAAAAAGCAACTGAAAACTGCAACTAACAATTATCTTAATAACCGATTAATCTTATAAGTAATTATTTTTGATTAATCAATAGTTTATCTATGAATTGTCAGAAAAAAATGTTGAAAAATGTTCGCTATAACATCTTAGAGCCCATATCGATTACTTCAAATGCTGTTTTCTTTCTAATCAACAGTCAAAAATCCAAAAAGATCCAGTTTAATATCATGTTTGACACATCAAACCTTCAAACATCCTCACGTTTGAGAAGCTGTAGTCAGAAATATTTGGGATTTTTGCATAAATATGAGTGAATGTGATCACAGACTCATTTTTCTTTGACTAGTTGTTGTAGCAGCAGGGTACCGATGCAGAGTGATGCCACAAAAAAGTTGAAGCCGGCTCAAATTTTGCCACAATGCATGAATTTGGTCATTTTATTGTTAACTTGTTGAGGTGTTTTTGTAGATATGAATGGATCTTATGGATCTAAAACATCAAACCTGATAATCTGCACCTTGAACGGTGAAACATGCCGTAAGCATGTTGTGTTGTTCATGCAGTATGTTGAGACAAGCGTAGCAGACAGTAGAAAACAATCTAATATTGCTCCGAACGGTATTTCCCATAAACCATCACAGATCAACAGATGCATCATGTGTGAGGTGAATTTGATGGATATAGATGAAATCACAGAGTCGTGAGCATCCACTGGATCAATCTTCATGAAAGCTGTTGTTGTTTTTGTTGTTGTTTTTGTACCCTCATGAAGTAATTGTTGTTTATCTTTGTTAAAATGAAAAAGGTTTCAGCGAGTAGAGCCAATTCGTCTCATATGTGGAAAGAAAACTGCAGGAACATTTTGTTTTTCAGAAAGACTGAAAAACAAAATGTGGAACTGAGGCTAGACAGGAAGTGACATCACGACTTTGGCTCTTGTTCATTGGACACTGTCATCATTTTATATCCGCTTACACCACAATATTTTTGGTTTGATTTATCTGCTCTGAGAGAGAATTAATTTCAGCTACGCAGATTCTCAAAGTGGCCTTTGACTAAGATGAAACCTTTAAAGAAGGTTATGGATGAGATACTCTGGAGCAGCGAGCACGGCTGATCAAATCACCAAGACACCCCGTCAGCCAAGTTCACCAATAAACACCAACAGACTCTCCAAGCCTCTGTTTATGATGCCTCCTCAGGCGTTATATGACTCAAATCTGCTGAAAAAGTGTCCAGAATGTTATTCTGGGCCGCGGTTGGCTCCAGATTTGACAATAACTTGGTAGAAATTACTCAGAGCTGCGCTCAGAGCTGTGTTCACGCTGCAGCTGGGGCTTCGTCAGCGGGTAACAGGGAGGAAAGAAGGAAAAAAGAAGTGAAAGTCAGTTGCCAATTACTAGATTCTGACTCAGAGCTGAGCCATTAATCAAAACTCAGACCTCGCTAACACAGCAACAAGATGCACCATAGATAGATAGATACTCTCTCTCTATATATATATAAATATATATATATATGGATAGATATATAAGTATCTCCTGGAGAGAGGAATTTGGACGGATTTGAAGTCGTACAGCTGATGAGCAGCCATGACAGATTCATGGAAACTGTACTATTTCTCCTAATTAATGTCAGATCTCCAGCTCAGCTCCACCTGCGGCTGCTGGCAGCCACAGAGGTCACTGAAAAAACTCCCAGCCGCCAGCCGATGTAGGTCAAATCCTCCATTTGGCGCGCTTCCTTCCACTGACAATATTTTTTACACCATCCCTGCATGCAATTAGTCTTTTATTAAGTATGTGTGAGGCTTCATGGCTCAGCACGCTGTGGACAGAAAGACACGAGGTGCCACTAACGTCTCCTGGTCACCTGATTCACTTTTGTCTACTGGAGAAGGAAGCCATCAGCTATAGTGGCCTGTTGACAGTCCTGCCGGAGGACCTGCAGCCTCTGGCAGTGTGATTAATGTATAATCGAGTTTTTCTTGATATGAATATTGTCATAGGAAACAATATATCGTGATGTAAGGCAGTGTTGTGTTTCGTTGACATTTTTAAAGAGAATGAGGGTGAAACAGGCTGCAACAGGCTCAAGTTGTTATTATATGTGTCAGCAGGAAAAAACAGACTCTTTTAGTGGATGGTGAAAACATTACACTGCAGCCCATTTCACGGCTGCCGTCTGAAGCCTTCTCAATACTGGACCAGTTTCAAACATGTTTGTCCCCATCAGTCACACAGAATGATGGGAAAATTGGGTCCAACACCAAACTTTACCTCTTATGTCCTTCGTGTAATGTGATGGGGTTCATCACAGCTACAAAAGCTATTTTAACATTATACAAGATGCACTGACTTCCATTTTCCCCGAGTAACTGATAGCACACAACAAACACACATAACCGTAGCTCATAATGTAGAGTGTTGTTTTGGCTTGTGGAAGCTTCCTGTAGTCTAACATGAGCATGAGGTGCAGCGGCAGGCCCCTTGTTCTTTCATTTGATTTATCTATCAGCTGTCCTCACGACCCCCCTCCTCCGCTACTCTATAAATTACCCCTGAGGTAAGATTAAACCTTTGTTATTACCCTGCAGGTATAGGAGCTCCTGCGACAACCTCTCCCAAAGTCAAACCCACACAAAGCCCTGACCTGTGAAGATCCTGCATCTGCTGCTGATATATAAGCAAATGTTAATTATGTAGCTGTAAACAGTCGAGGGTAATTAAGCGTGCAGCGAGGTGCTCGGTCTAAATTACGAGGCGGTCTGTAGGTGGTCTACCTCGTTCTTTTTCCTCTCATCTTGTCTTCTTTCGTTCGTTTCCCAGTGAAACACTGACTGCTTTTACATGCACAGATATCTCTGTTCCCTCCGTTCCCCTTAAAGCTGCTGAATTAGAAATTGCCTCACATATTCTGATTATGAGAAAGCCAGTTAAGATGCCGACTGTGGCATAGATGCATCTTACTGTATTCATAGTATCAACTCAAACACATTGAACTTGCATCCAGCTGCATCAAGTGAAAGATCATCAGCAGTTAATTCATTAAACCTCAACCAATTAAACAGTGGGTCAAGTTGCAAAACTTTAGGTGTAGGTGAATAAATTGATGTGCAGTACATCTATAATATTTGTATTTAGACGCATCATTAGTCACGTCCCAGATTATGCATGCAGTGTGTTGCTCAGAGCCTGAAAATAGCTGCTGCTAAAAATGGTGTTGAAGATAATGGAAAACCAACAGAATGAGCTACAAGGCTAAAAAGAGTCGGACGATAATTATCTGGTTCATCGTAACAAACAGCTTTCACATGATCTACTGTTTATGTACAAGTATTGATTAGTGCAGCTTTAAGGTATGCATAGCCAATAAATAAGATAGCAGATAATATATTCTGGGATATTTGTTTTTTTTTGCTTCTGTATCATTTTGAACACCACTTGCATTTTCTTCCATGTCAGTATAAAGACATTTCCTCTCTCGTCTCTCTCGGCCTGTTCCCTTCATCTCTGTTTGCATCCTCGGTTTGTCTCTTATCTTGTTTTTCATCGTTGGGCTCATCTGGATCTTTTTTATCATTTGGAGTCACTCAAAGAAAAGTTGTTTGAGTTACTCAAAGCTGTCGCTCATTTCTTTACTCTTCAGTACGCCTGTTCTCTTATCTTTGTTTGCATCTCTGTTTTGTTTTTTGTTTTTTTATCATTGGAGGACTTGGAGTCACCTAAAGACAGACTGTACCACTTCCTGGGTTGTTCCTCAGCTCTGCTCTCATCTGGGGAGTTTTCCTTTTGACTTTATCTCCTGGCCATAAAGTCACGTACGATAAATACGATATGATAAAACCTTGAGAAAAAAAAGGGAGAAAACTGTATGTAAATGAAAAAAAAAGTTCAAGGTAGTAACTCATTTACTAGACTGTGTGTTTACATGGACCCTTTTTCCTCTAATAATCAGGTCAACCTGAGCTGTAGCCTCATGCAAACATGTGTAAACCAGTGTAAACTGGTCCATTGAGAAACAATTTCATTTAAAAAGCGGTTTTAGAAGCCTTTTTTCATTTTTTATTCCACACATAAATTAAAGTGCTTCTTTTATTACGTTGCATTTTCTGAGCATGCTCACTGTCCAGTTAAGTCAAAGATGTTCTCCTGGGAAGAGTCACCACTTGGTGCTGGAAACTGTTTTTTCATTTACGAGCGGTCTTGACCTCAGTGGTGCGTTTTTTCCTCGGGGAACCATTGTTGGTAAAATGATGTTTACTAGATTCAGGGAGATACTAAATCAGCTGCTGGTGGTAATCTTCTCCTGTTTAATAAGTGCAGCAGTAGTATATCTATAATGAAACTATAGTAGAGCCAATGAAATGCACCGATAACGGCGCCAAGCAGACCCATCTATGTCACGAGTTTGATTCGAATAATGAGTTACTGTGAAACTTGCTGATAATGAGGTTTTATTAAAAGTCACTCTGGTGACATTCTGTATTTTTCCAAAGCCTGATATGTTTTTTTTTGCTCTATTATTGTCCATAAACTATGAAAAACAACACAATGAGTCACACCACTGGGCGAACTGCATTACTATGAACACACAGACACAGTAAATTATTTTAACTCGGTCCCACACATATCGTACTGCGGCCAGAAATACTCACTAGAGCATCAAGTGTGGATTCAAACGCCACAGAAAATAGTCCCCAACAAATGCTTCGTCCTGTTTGAGTAACACTACCCAGCTGTTTTAGGGAATACCTGAGCTCTTTTAAAATATAAAACTAGATATTTGTGAGCAGTTTTTAAAGATTGAAGCCTTCAGTGGGAACCAAAGGGCCATATCTCCTCCTCATCATCTCCTCCATGTATCTCAGGAATGCATTAGGTGATTGTAGTCTGCTTTAGCTCAACGTCTGGTGTTGGACACAATTACTGACTCATATACCATAAACCAACATCTGGATTGCAACGGTCATATAACCAGTGGTGGAGCAGAGCTGCATCGATTAGATGAAATCGTATTGGTCCCTGAGGGCCAACCAGGTGTTTGCTACAGCAAGACAACAAGACTGAGCAGGTGAGAGAAGATAGAGAAGAAATAGAAATGTACCAGCATTAAAGGTGCATTAAGTAGAGTTTGTAGCAATAAAAGGCAGGTGTTGGTGTGCTGAAACTGATGAGGAAGTCACTAAAAATGAGAACTTCTGTCCTGGATTACCAATAGTTTCCTCCAATATTATTTTTCCATCTGGATAACTGACTGAAATGGGCAAAGTGAATTACTGCCTTCCCCTGGTAATACTAGCACTGCTCTGAAAGGCCGACAGGCTGGTAACCAGGGGCAACATAAGTTGGAAATGTTGCAACAAGCAACAAATCGAAAAATCAAATACCTCGATGAAACAGGATGTTTTAATGTGAAGTTACTAATGTGCATGACTGTCCTCTCTTTGCTAACGCCATACAGACAAAGTTTTACTTCCTCATAGATTATTTCTCCTCTTCTCTGCAGCGGCCATGTTTTACGTTCACCCCAGAAGGGGTTCAGAGGAGAGTGGTCCCGGGAAGATTAACACCAACAACATGCACGGTGGGAAAACAGGTCACACACACAAAGCAAACAACAGCTGACCTGCAGGGAAATAATAAACAATAGGAAGCCTACATATTGTACATTATTACCATGACTGATGAAGTTAATTAAAGTATCAACAGCTTAGCGAGGGGGCTAATCCAAATTCATTAATAAACAGCTTCTCTGGCCCTAATGAGCCTGTTTGTTGCAGACTCATCGCTGTAGTTTCCCAACAAAGAAAAGTCTGCAGCGTTTCCACGGGGAGAGACGCCCACGTCTTAATGTGTTGTTGTGCGTCTCGAGCAGTCGGCGGCGGGGCATTTCTCATCTCTGTCTTCGACACCAAATAAAGTGGCCTGCGTCGCTGTGAAAGCGAGCTGCCCCCTCAGACAGGGAGAAGGAGTCGGTGGTAATCAAGCAGCTTTAATGTGGCTTTGCAGCAGGGGAACGCCAGCAATCAGCTCAAAGACAGATGTGCTGTCCAACCTCGAACAGGACATAATCAGGTTTCAAATCCCTCTGATGTCAGTGTGTTTTCTTGTGTTTCTGCACTTATGAGGATCACAAATGTGTAGAAGGGTCTGAAGGTTGTGCTGTTTCACTGCTACTTATGATGATATTTTGTAAAAGTATTTCTATTGAAGCAAGTTTAAAACTCACATTTGATTCACTTTGATAATACAATGAAGGTATGAATCCTAGTGATGGGGTTAATCTGTGTAATTGCTCTCTGCCAACTCCTGAGGGAAATATGTGGCTCTTTAGCAGCTAAATGCTCCGCTATGTTCACCAGCTAGTCTACAGATAACTGTGTCTGTTGTTTGGTGCTGAGCAGGTTGTGTTGTCGCTGATAATTCACCGTAGGTTCGAGACTCGACCAACATGTTACACACTGACAGCTCAGACGTTATTATCATATCAGCTGCTTTAAGTGATGCTTTAGTAAAAATGTTGACCTCATAGTGGCGTCAGAGTAACGGTCAGAATCATCCTCTGAGATTAAAACTTTTCATAAAACAACACAGCCAATAAAAGCTTAAAATAAAAGCTAATAACTGGATATAATGTTGACCATATTTACAGTAGTAAATAGTGACTGGATATCTGCTCAGCAGTCGATCCACCACGCTGCCCGAAGTGCACGTCACTCAACACACGACCAGCCTTCATGTTTTGCTGAACCCGCGACACCAAACTTGTCACTGTCAGAATGTGGATCATAAATAAAATATCCATACTGCACAGTTTCCCCTCAGGGATCAATAACGTTCATATCATCTGTGCCTCCTCAGGGCTTATTCTAACACCAACTTTATCCCTGGTCACCGCGGGGTCAGAGGAATATCTGTTATATATACTGTCAGGGTGCTGTGGCCTGACCCCTGACCTCTGCACTAATGTGTGTGATTCAGAAAATGAAGCATATATATTTATATATATATACATATGTGTGTGTGTGTATAATACATTGATGAATTAAATCCCACTTTGCATTACTAGGGGGGGGAAACAAAGTGCAGTAATCCACCAGAGCTGACCCATGTTAAAAGGATTCCCCACAGAGTCCAGAAAAAAACAATTTACCTTCCACTTGATGAATCCTCAGAGGTCCCTGCAGAGGGCCGAACAGACAGCATTTATCTCCCATCGGAGACCTCAATGAAAGCCCAATAAATTACCTCCTCCTGCATGAATTAGTAAGCACAGTAATCTATACGGACGACATTAACATACTGAGCCCCCGAGTCCTTGTCCTCACCCAGCTAAATCTCCAGGCAGCATAAGTCAGCATCCGTCGGTTCATTTATTCATGTGGTCTAACATGGACGACTGGAGGAGTTTATCAACAGCAGCGGTCTGGCGGTCGTGTAGAGCAGCTAAACCAGACACTGAATTAAAGAGGCTGTCAATGGATTGTAAAGAGCATGCACGCTTTTGATTTATTTTTGCATTTTTGTGTAAATGAGTTAGTAATTAGTAAACAAAAAGACGATCGATACATAATCTCTGCATATCCTAGAGATTACGTTTATGTACGACTCAATTACAACAGCAAATACATTTTGCTAGAAACATAAAGCTTTCCGAGTGGATGCATGTAAGCACGGTTTGCTAGCTGCTACTTCTTTCAGCATCGTGCATTGTTGAATACAAACAGCAGCCGAATGTGCTGAATGAATGTCGTAAAGGTTGACAGGAAACAGCTGCAGTATCATGATCGGTTTAATTGAATTATCTTCTTACAGGAAAGGTGAGACTTCAGATTTCTCTGGGTAGAAACTGAATGAATGAATGAATGAATGAATGAGATGTCAGAGTGTCTGCCATCTTTGATAGAGACACAGTGAGGAGCTTTGACTCGTGGAGAGTAGCTGGTAAAGAAACTGCTGCTCGTTCATGTTGAAAGGAGCCAGTAGAGGTGTTTCAGCATCTGATCAGGATTCCTCCTGAACGCTCACCTGTGAAGGTATTCTGAGCACGTCCAACATGGAGGAGAGCCCGGAGCAGTGGACAGTCTGTCTATCATGAGAATATCTTGAGCTCATCCAGGGAGAGTCGGAGGTTGTGGCTGGAGCCTGATGCTAACCTGGGCCTGGATAGCAGCTGAAACTGGAGAGACGGATGGACAGGAAACAGCTTTACTGATGAAGCTGCCAGAGCAGAAACGTTGTTGCTGTGTTGCCCATTTATCAATATTACAAAGTCTTAGAAGTAATACTTTGTAAACTCAAGTACTGACTCAGGTGAACTTACCCTTTAATATAAGGCTAACAACAATGAAAGTGAAAAATATTTTTTATCAATTTTCAGGTTTTTAGAGTTTATCCCTGCAGAAAAAAAATAAAAAATAAAAAAAATAATAAAAAAAGAGAAACGATGTCTGGCTGTCAGAGAGAGACGTGGGAAAGTAAATCAAATCTGAGGAGAAAAACTAGAGATGAGTTTTGTTCAAGACAAGAGGTTATTAGAGTTAGAAGAGATATGAGAGAAGCCAGGTGAAGTATTTCATCAACAGATGATATTTCAGTTTGAGGAGTGAATCTGAACCAGACAGGAAATGTGATTCTGACACTTTGGGCGACAGGACGGCGCCTCTGGGTGAGTCCAAACCTGTCCTGTCATTCATATTCATATCGTCAGATCATCTGCATGGAGATGAGCCAGTGACTGCTGAGCGTCCTGTAATGACCTCGGTCATTAACGACACCATCAGTGTAACGGATTCTCCGTCAACATTAGCACCTGTCCTCAGGCGGCGGCGTCTTGTTATCATCCAGATTTAGTGGATGCGTTCATAACACATTTTATGTATCCGACGACGAGGTACAGACGATCCGCATAATGGATACGTAGCTGAAAACAGGGAGCATAAACATCAGAATATGATTGATAAGCAGCATCCGGCGGCTGTTGCTATGTCACCTTATACAGCATCACATCAGTGGGAGGGGCAAGAGTCCAAGATGACCAATGAGATTACTTGGTCTCATCTAGAGGAAAAAAAAACCCTGCAACACATATAAAACTGGAAATGTACTCGTAAAAAAAACAAAAAAAAACCTCGTAGGACATCACGTCGGGAGGGCGGGAGGACAATTCCCTCGTAAAAAAACAAAACAGTACAAAAATAAAAATCAAGTTCTGGAAGTGAAAAGGCTCGAGGAGGAAAGGAGGGAGAGCAGCAGGAGGAGGCAGGAGGCAGGGGGTGACGTGGAGGTATTTAGCTGTTTACCCTCCACAGTAATGAGACGAGGCCTCAGTGAATCACTCCATTAAGAGCGCTGGTGCAACAACTTCATTCCTTTAAATACACAGACACTGACGTTAATTAGGATTCCCAGACACGCCTAAATGACGAGATTAATAATCTGTTTCTAAAGCTCGGGACACAAATGCAACACGCCTGCTGTGGTTTTTGCCACAGCACTAGAGGGCACCGAGCCTGCTTCTCTGGTATATATGGTAATGTTGGTATGTTATATATGTACATAGGACTGTTATTGAAATACCATTGTATATAATGTTTTATATTTATGTTTATATTTATGTTTTGTATAGTTTTGATCATAATTATGATAACATCTACACTATCAAAAGAGTTCAAGTTGTTAGTTTTATGTAGCTTCTATTCATACAACTGGTTTCTATGGAAATGCTATTGTAATGTATAATCACCTCATTAGCATGATGATTAGTGAAAATACAATTATTACTGCTCTCAGTCAAATGTTCTCATGTTTATGAGTTTGAATTAAACGCTTCGATATCAGGACCAACTCAAACGCTGCATGCAGGTTTTACCCGGAAACCGACTCATCAGGATTCAATAAATGAACTTCACCTCCAGAAAATCACAACAACATAGAAACATATTACATGTTGGGACATTTGGCATATAGATCATGCAGTGATATACACAGAAACTGAAGGCAACAACTTTTTGTTCCAGCTTTACATCATTGTTGAAAGAGAAAATATTACTGCATATGAAATAAATACACCTCAGACGTCAATAAGTCTTCCTGCTATTAGCTTGTAGCCTGCAGCCAGATGCTGGTGTGAGAAAGAAGACGGTTTGTCTACAAATATTTGCCTGAATGACTTTGTGCTCTGAGGGCGTTTGGAAAGTGCTCACATGTTTGGAAACTAATGGCAGTGGAGCTAATGGGCGTATTGATTGCTTTTCAATTGGGTAGCCAGCAGCCTCACAAATTAGATGTTTTCAGCAGCTCTATTTATCATCCAAGATGTGCACGTTGTCAGGCTGGAGAATTTTTGAACAACACATCACGACGGTTTGATTCAATCTGAGTGAACTGCAGATGCTGCCGTTGCCTGGCGGTGAATTCAGGAGAGATTTGATACGATATTTACTGACACGCCGACACACATGGGAGATGCTTTTTTTATAAAAAGTAAAAAACACATCTTATCTTAAAATGGAACAGGTTTGTTTTAACTGCATCTTTGAGTGATGCACTTTAAATCTTCAGATGTGAATCTAAAGTTCGCCTTCAACACAACTGTGATGTTTGAGAATATAATCTGATAATCTGAACTACAGGAAACAACTCCAAAATGAAAGATCATTGTTATGAGGACAGAAATATTATTCAAATGGACTCAAAAAGGTACCAAGTAAACTGAAAATGAAAATACAAACAGCATATGTTTGCTCTTAACCTCTGGTGGTATTTATATGCAGATCATTTTGGTTTTATTTATGAAGGTTATGAAGGTTATGTGTCTGTTTTCACTGGATCATCAAAGACGGTGGTTGAGGTTGATCATCAGGTGAGAGTTTGATGTCCAAAAACGTGTTCGTATTATAAACTAGATGAATTTGACTCTGACTTGCACACTGGCTTTTAGTCAAATCACTGCAACACACACAGACACACTCAACATATGGTTAGAGGGACCGTGAGCATCAGCTAACATCTGTACAGACTCTGCAGAAAACTGGAGGTGTAGATTGAAAATGTTATAAATATAATGTCTTTATGATACAACATAAACTGTGAAAGGAAAACAAAATGTCCTTAAATGTTTTTTAGAGTTTAGGAGTCAAACAGACGGTCATTTATTAAGCTGAAAACACTGAATACTTAAAAACAGCCTGAGATGATCCAGACTGAGTGGACTGATCCATAGATGGTGCTGTGTCACTGATAGACTGCAGCATCCAACGTCTCTCAAGATTAATGTTTTAATTATATTTTGATTAATTTTTTACATGGCGTTTGGTAATTAGAGTTTGATAAATCTTGAATAAAGTACACGGGCTGGTTCTCTCACTATGCATGTTTTTAATTATTAATCTGTAAATCAGGCTTTGTTACTCCCTCCTGCAGCCAATCACTCTGTAACCTGGTGAGCAGGTACATGCAGGTTAATTAACTACACAGTAAAAGCAAATCACAGGTTTTACTGGTATGGTAATATATTTCAGATATCATTTATCAATTTGTTTTGATTGCTTTTTAGCTCCTCATCATCTCAGCAGAAAGCTGTTTTCATCTGATGTGTTGTTATTTTAAGGTCACATCACTTCATCTATTATATCTATGATTGGGAGGATCACATGTTTGTGCATAAATCATGTGTTTATAAAGGAAATAGATATTATTTATTGATTATTTCTGACGTTATAGAAAATAAAACAGGCTTTGGGAGCGGTGATAAAATACCAACGTTCTTGTGGTTCTTGTTCAGTCTCTGTGGTGTATTTTTTGCTTTAATGTGCTCAGTATTAGCAGCTTGAATCATAACTCGGATCATATTTCCAGCCGGTGTTTCTGCCTTATGTGAGCCAACCTGTGTGACAGAATAAACAACACAAGCTTCAAACCTCAAACAAAAAAAACCCAACAACAACAACAACAGCATCCTCCGCAGCACGACAGCTGACCGAGACTTATGTTAGAAGTTTGAGGAGTCTGGATAAAACAAAAAAGAAGAAGAAGAAGAAGAAAGTAAACAGCGAGGCCAGAAACAATTTTGTAGGTTGAACGGAGTGTCGGGAAAAACATCTGCGTTTGATTTCCGAGCATTGAGGAAGAACATGAAAGTGTGCTTCAGAAGATGAGAAGTGTGTGTTTGTCTGACATGAGATGCAGCAGTTTGATAAGCCGGCTGTTCCCTCGGGGAAACGCTTCCTTCAGCTACAACGTCAGTCAGACGGTTACAGACCCAACACGACGGCTTCGCCTGCTGGAAACAAGACAGGCGCAGACCACAAGAGCATTTCATTTTTGATTTTTAAGGCCGCAGATCAGCAGTAGGTTGTGTTTATCTTAGAGATGCATGTACTTTATACTGTCCTTCGTTACTCCATCACATTTGACTGCTGGTTACAGGCAGTGACCGTGACGTCTGGTAGGTTGACCTGCTTCACTTGCCTCATGTGACAGTAAGCAGTGATTTAACAGTTTGAAGGCCGGGACAGTCTATATGTAGATATATATATATGATGATTTAATAACATTAAACAATAATAATTAAACAATAACATTAAGTGCCTGTACTTTGCAGAATATTCATCTCTAATATGACATAGAAACAAAAATAATGGAGAGATGCCAGCTTGAACCAAAACATTTAAAGGTGTTTTATATATTCAGTGCATGTACTGCAAACAAAGGCGAAACCTGTGGCATGCTGGGAGAGACAAAACAAAACAAAACAAGACTATCGATGCAGGAAATGTGCAGAGAAGAACAAACACATCACAGGTATTAAAGCCCTGCAGGTGAAACTGACTCCTTTATTTAAACCAGATAATGTATGTATATGAAAAAACATTAAATATGTGTTTTAATGTGTATTTCCTCTCAGATTTTTATGGATATTAAATTGTTTGTATAATTTCATGCTCTAAAATTACCATTTTCTGACATGTGATTTTGATTTTTAATTTTTTTTTATTGTGTTTCTTTATTTTATAGGAATAATAATTTTATTAAAGGATGTTTATTCTTTGAATTTTTAAAAAAAATGCTTCTGCATATTTCCTATATTGATTTTTCACATTGATTTCCACTATTTATTTATTTTTTTGTTAATTATAATTTGAAGACATAATATAAAATATACAATATAATTACAGTCTAGAACTGCTCTATATGTAAAGTGTCATGAGACAACTTTAGTTGTGATTTGACGCTGCAGTAATAAAAGTATATAATAAAAAAAAAAAAACTGTGTCTGCATGTGTTACACAACACATTACAAACAGCAGAGTAAACAAAATCCAACTAGAGTCAACAGCAGGCTTTTACTCTGAAAGTCTGCGTTTCCCTCTTCCTCTGCAGCGGTCCGCTGATGTAAGTGGACGTGAGGCTGTGATTAATGGTGGTGGTAATGGTTTAGTCAGTGCAGCATACAGTATGAGTCCAGCTAACAGCTCAGCTCTGTGCAGAGATTGAAGTCGACAGTAGAGTCACCTCCACAACCTCTGACACACACACACACACACACACACACACACACACACACACTTTGTATTCTGATAGAATTTGCCAATTGCCGTCAGGGTCGGCTTTCTTTCTTATTTCTTTGTCTTTCTTTAAAAGTTAACTCAGTGTCTTAAAGGCAGAAAGCAAAAGAAACGTGTCTCACATGTAGAAATAAAATACACGACTAAAACAGGCTACATTAAACTATATAAACGGATATAAACGCAGAATCTGTAATCAACAATACAACATTATGGTTGTATTCTGGTTTGTAGTTGTAGTCCTAGTAGTATTGACCAATCACGTTCGACATGTATCTGCATTCATAATCATATACAGTTATCAGTTTATTGATTTTAGCTGCAACATTGTCTGGATTGTTTCAAGTTGTCGGACTGTAGACAACGACGGTGCATGGCAGAGAAAGTCCCGGTCCCAGATATCCGTTATTATTAGCCGTAATTGAGTAATTCTAGAGAGAAGTTGATGTTTTTTTGAATGGGAGTCAATGGGAGCGTCGTAGGTGAGCTTTACACATTCAGGTATTTCTAACTAACTTCAGTCTTGATCTGGATACATGTACCAGAAATGTCTTGACGTGTTCTTGTGATGGTATTTGTTCTGTCTGTCGTTACCTTCTTTTCACAGATTTCCCTAATTGCTTTGAACTGTTTTCTTTTCTTTCTGTTTTCTCCCCTTTTTGAGGTGAGTGGACTCACCTTGAACCTGAACACACACCTTTCTTCTTTTGTCTCACTCTTTGTTCTCATCTCTCTCCTTTCCTTACAGCTTGAATTATTTATGTTTTCTTTCCTTCTTTTCCAGGATGATATGCATTTTCATTTATTTTCTCTTTTATTATTATTTTTTGCATTCAGCGTATTAATCTCGGGGTGTTCATTATGGCTCCAGATGTTGGTTGCTGGGAAACGCGTGGTGCAGTTGCTGCCTCTCTACTGCCCTCCCGGCATTAATTGTCTTTTTATTTGCTAGAGCAATATTTTATAAAGGATCTGAGTGGTTTATGCACTCGACTGAAATGACCTGTGAAATGGAAAGTGTTTGGCGGACCTGCTGTTTAAATGTTTGAGCTGTAGAATAAAGTGGAGGGCAGCTCAAGTACAGTTCAGCTTACACTGCAACCCTGAATGTGTGTGTGTGTGTGTGTGTGTGTCCTGCCTATGAGCATAATACAGCTGAATGTGTTTGTATTTCACTCTGTTGGTATGCAGGTTAGAGGTCTGTGACTTCGGGTTTGATGGTGGAGATTCAGACGCTCTTATTTATTGTTTTCAGTGCCGGCAATGCAACATTAAACATTACTATACAACGACCACTGAAGCTACTTATCGTCCATTAAAATGATGTAATAGGACAACTCAAACAAAGGTGCAGTACAACCGTTTAATCACCACTGCCAGTGGGTTTATGTGGAAGTGTATTCAACCTTGCCTGAAATGTAAATCGTCCCCAACAACAAATTGTTTCTTTTAATGAGAAAACTTTCTCATTGTAATAAAAAAAAGTATTTTGTTATAACAGGAAAACTTATAATAACAATAAAGTTATTATTAATAATATAACACATTATAACGAGAAAAAAGAGAACAACATGTATTCCATTATCACTGAACACCTTCGTTGTTACACTGATCCTTTGACCTGCGTCTGATAACGACCTCAGTAAGACTTGATCAAATCAAATCAAATTTTATTTATTTAGCCCAAAATCACAAAATACATTTGTCTCAGAGGGCTTTACAATCTGTACAAGGAGTGACACCCTCTGTCCTTAGACCCTCGATTAGTGAGGAAAACCTTTTAACAGGGAAAAAGGTGGAAGAAACCTCAGGAAGAGCCACAGAGGAGGGATCCCTCTCCCAGGACGGACAGACGTGCAATGATGTCACATGTACAGAACAAATCAACACACACACATATACACACTCACGATGAATTAAAATGAATTACAATGGATGATAAAATGATGGTGGTCAGTTCATTCAAATCTCCACATGAATCCATTTCTACAGCAGCAACACTTTGAATGAGATCTAATATTATAACATGAAAATACATTCATTTTAATGTAAATAAGCAAGTTGTTTTTTCTTGTTATAATGAGAAAAATGTTCTGCAATCTTCACATTATAATGTAATACTTACTTCATATAACGAGTACAGTTTTCTCTGAGTAAATACTTTCTTCTTATGGAGGCAGCATTATAACTAGAGATACCATTATTATTATTATTATTATTATTATTATTATAATACCATAGTCATACTTGAAAGATGCTACTAAATTAATGAATCATCATGTTAGTTTGTTATTACTTCTTGACCAATCATGTGTCTTTATTCTGGTTGTCTGAAACTGAAAACAAAAACAGGAAACTGTTTGCTAATTAAAACTGCTGGAATGAATGAAACAACAGGATGCTGGATAGAGGACAATGTTGTTGTTGTTGTTGTTTGTTTGTTTTTCTTCACTTTTTTGATTGGCAGCTCATGGTGCTCCATGGTTATTAGTGTTTCTGTATTTAGACAGCTGTTGGTGCACGCTGCGCTGCGTCTGTCTCAGCTGCTCTGCCAAATGTGAGTCAGGAAGTCAAACAGAGAACGAGGGTTTCTCCCTCCGGCGAGAAATGATGAAATGCACTTTTCTGACTGTGGTTGGTGGAAGAGACAAGCGGATAGCACAGCACAGCACGTTTTTTATTATTAATAACTAATATTATTATAGGTTATACCAGTGATGACACAGAAACCCTCTTTTGATTCTGTTTATTTGGTTTTATGAAGTGAATAAGCAGCGGTCATCTCTCTGCCTTTTAGCGTGGCAGCTTATTTAATTGTCCGTGGCGTGGGCGAAGCATTTCCCAGCGGCCAGGCTTCAAACTGCATGACATCTTTATTGACGTGTAGGCTTGAAGCAGAGGAGCACAGTCAAGCTTCCCTGTGCTAAACAAAAAATATAACACCTGATTGACAGGTCGTGGTGATAGCATCCTCATTGGCTGCTGTCATCAGGGTTTTTGTTGGGGTTTTTTTTTTTTCCCACCCCTTGGCTCATCTGTTTCAGCCTGTTAAAGTCAGAAAGTCTGAGAGAAGATGTGCGATGATGTCTGCAGGGTCCCAGGTATGATTGGCAGCTGGTGGTTGCTGCTGTACAGTGTGTAGGCGGCCGGCTGGACACACACTCAGGACGGGATTTAACAGAGGAGCTGGTGTGTGTGTGTAGGAGTGTGAGTGATAAGGTGCATGCATACAGATATATGTATAAGCATCTGTGTGTGTGTGTGTGTGTGTGTACTGATCACTGTAAAACACCCAGTGTTACATCAGCAACACTGCTGAAGAGGAAAAGTGCTCATTAGGTGAACATCAGTGTGGACACGCGGCGTCTCAGCAGAGAGAGAGACAGACACAGAGGAGAAAGAAGTGTCCAGTCTGTGTCTACTGGTACGAAATCAGATCAGATGGTTTTAGTAATGATGTTGGATATGCCTGTTATGATAATTAATTACTCGTTAATCTAAGTAAATGTAATATTAAATGGTGATCTGTAATGTTTAGCAGCATACATGTTTGATTTATGGTTGTAGCTCCTGTTATGAGTTACCTCGGTTATGAGTGATGTGTATATTATTGTTTAAGCACAATACTGCAGACACAATTAATTAAACGGAGACACACTGTAATTATATATTTCACAGAAATAGTTAAATATTGAGTTAAATGTTTGAGTTGAGGTTGTTTCGTCAACGACACCACAATTATGACATTTGGAGAAATGGCATAATCTGACGCTGAGATGCAGCAGGAGGTAAACATGTCCGTATGAAGTATATTATTATGGTAAAATAAGCAATTTATACAATATGCAGAGAGTACATGTGCATTAGTAACCTGCATAACTGTGAATGATGAGTGGAAGTTATGCAGAGGTGTGTATGCATGTCTGTGTTTACATTACTGTGAGTGTTTTTCACCCCACAGCCTGAACTATGGATGTCATTTAAGAGGCACAACAGCCACTAAGTGTGAGAAACACACTTCAGGGAGGCTGGATGGCTTGTTTTAAACGTGCCGCTACCTCAGTTGATGTCAAAGCCATCGTTAGTGATTTGCATATCCAGATGTTTCATATTACAGCCTCCTTTCAGCCAGAATAAGATGCTCATGATGAACGATCATTCCCTCAGAGGAATAATTCAAGTCAGTGTGGTGCAGCTTCGAGGACAGCTTGGGAAATGAAACACTTCTGAAGTCTGAAAAAAATACACAGCATTATTATAAAGAAGAAAACGTTGTATGATACTGAGCTTAAGAAAGACATCAAGACACACACGAACACAAATGCACCGTACACACAAAGATCATATCGTTTGTTTTTCTTCTTTAATGTTTTCATTGTGTTACGTAAAGCACTTTAAATTTTCTTTGTGTATGAAATGTGATTTACTTTCCTTGTCTTGTTGTTGCCTACCAGTTGAAGTATAGATTAAAGGTTGCAGTCTTTGTACGGATCAAACTAGAAACAGCTGAAACCTAAATAGTTGTTGAGTTTCGACCGCTGTGAGATTTTGTTTTTTGCTGCGGTGTAACAGCATTCGCTTGTTGGCTGTGAAGATGGGAGGACACGGACATCTCAGACCGTCTCAGGCTTTATAATGATCTGAGGAAGTGTCAACCAGCACGGCGTGTTGGGGAAAGGTTCAACAGCCTATTAGAGATACCTGCGTGTTTAACCAGCTGTCAACCAGCAACGTGAACTCTACATGGACACAAGTGTCTCGTTCCAGTGAGCTCAAAATGTAAATATTCTAAAATGTGTTCAAGACTGACAAAAAAAACAAAAAAACAACATGTATCAGGTTTAAACAACAACAATGATATTTGTGAAAACCATTTTATACAACAGCTGTGGATGAAATATTATGTTGCTGTGGGGAAGATAACACAACAACATACTTCATACCGTCTTAAGCTTTACTTTGTGACTTTAAAACTATGATTCACACTGGAGGAGTTTCATAAGCAGCCCAACGACATGCTGTTAGAGCTCCACTGGAGTGGTGTTACATAAACAATTAAAAATGAATTAAAACAGCACAGCCGAGGTAAGGAAGCAGATGATTCATTCAGAAATATGTTTAAGATGCAGAAGAACGTGTGAGCACCCAAGAGAGAACCAAAAAAATGACCATCTTACTTACATCTCCAGCTGCAGACAATACTCCACGTAACCGTGGAAACTTGCATTATTCATTAGGTGGTATTCTGATTGGCTGTGGGTGAAGATGGGGGCCACATTTCTACCCAATCAGAGTAGGTGGTCATTAATGATACAGATGAATGATTGGATGATTTTTATTATCCTTATTCCTCTGACATTGGAAATATTCCTGATATCATACATTTGCTGTTCCTACTGGCACATAATTACTACTGACAACCTGACACTCTCAGGCTGGCCGATCCATCCTGGAGGCTACTGCTGCCCAAACCTGTCACAGCCAGGCCAGCTTTAATGACAAACCATCTCTGTCTTTGAGCTATCTGGTTTCCTAAAAAAAAACAGCATCTCTGCATTCATTTCACACTCTGCATCCCATTAGATTGCATAAATACTCATTAAATGCACTCAGCTGTAACCAGAGTCTCCTTGCTTTTTTAGATTAATTCTTTTTCTATTTTTTTTTTTGCCTCCACTGCATAAGCATGTTTGCCCTTGACTCAGTCAGTTTGCACAGGCCATGAATGAGAATGGTCGCCCATTGGTATGTATGAGAGCGAAAGGTGAGATACTGAGCCAGCAGCCAGCGACACGGAGGCCATTACATTCAAACACCATGGGGCTAAACTGTCAAATGCTATTGTCACTCTGATACTCCATCTCATGCACTCACTCGCTCTGTGACTCTCCCTCTATGACACTGACACCCTCACAATCCATTCCCCTCGCTTCATGTCTCTCGGTACTTGATTTCCTGAACCAGTCCTTATTTCATTCAAATAACACAAACACATAGTGCAGATACATATGTCCATGCACCCAATTATATATATATATACATATATAGTCTCTCATTTGTTTACCGGCCAGTTGTGCAGATCAATATGGTGAACGTATTGATGAACGGACCACAGCAATGGACCGAAGCGGCCAACGTGGCGTCCGCGTATACATGTCTATGCTCTGAACTGAATGCTTTGAAATTTGAATGAGGCTTTTACTGCATAGAAGTCTTGGGTCATAAAATCAATGGGAGTGAGTGCTAGGACCACATGAATTGTTGGCATGTTGCATTTGGTTGTAATACAGAGCGAACATGCATGTAGAAAAACACACCTGGGAAACACATACAAGATGCTGACACACATATTCTTAAAAATACACATAGTTGTCACGATTATGCTTTTTCATTAAACTGGTGCGTAACATTAGTTCATATCACACCACAGGGTCTAATGATAATTATAACACGCCAGCTTCTCCCAACATAAAGATACTCTCATGTGCAACTGATTGTATGTATTTCCTTTATTATAAACTGTCTCCGCTGATAAAAGACAACACTACTCACTGGGGATGTTGAATCGAGCTGATTGAGTTCTGGGAAACCTCGAGGTTATGCACTGCCAGCCAATAGATTCCCATCTCTCATACTTGCAGGGTCATTTTGATTTCATATAGTATGTTTTATACCAGAGTGTGTAGGAGCAAGATGTTGATGATAGATGCTATTTGCCTGCTGTTTGATGTTGCATATATCTGGTCTTGTTATGCTTTAAAAGATGAAGTTTCAAGAAAGAATAAACGATTCTCCTGCCGTCACTTTTATGAAATTAGGGTCTGTTCCACGAGTACTGAGCGGTGTCGGCTTAAACTACACCCATAGTGATGGTGTTACCGAGGTTACGGCTGTCTTCATTTCTAGCCTACACTGGCCTGCTGACACACAAACTAGTTATTGACAAACTAGACAAAATACCTACAAGAGTGAGCAGAAAATCAATGTGAAGACATATTAATATAGTAATTGATGGTTACAGATGGATGGATGGTTGGATGGATGGATGGATGGGTGTTATGGAGCAGCGTTAGCATCAGCGTGGCAGGCTGCCACAGAATCACAGATGGTGTTGGAGATCATCCGCCTGCACCGTCTGCTTCTCCTGCTCATGAACACAGGTAGCTGGGTCACATACAAACACACACATACAAACACACACATACAAACACTTGGTGGGAAATGAATGCTGGTAGAACAAACAGAGACCAGATACAGGATGTCCTGCACAGCTAGTTTCTGGGTTGTCTGTGAGGCTGCTAACTCTTGTGCTAACAATGCTAATGCAGGTAATTTGATGAGGAGATGGTCAAACTTCAGCACTTAATGTAACAGCTGTGTGAAGCCAGTGAAATATATCTCCAATGACTATGGGATGCATCATCATGATGTTTTGTACAGTCATTATTGGTCCTTTTGTGATACCTTCACTGATCATTTAGTGCCACCGTGAGGTTTAATTTTGAGTTTCTAATTAAAATGCCTGATTGTGTAATTTATGAACTTCCATGATCTCCTGATTTTCCATCAAGTCCAATTTTAAATGTATCCAGTTTGGTTTTCTTTACAGAGCCGCCGTTAACGCCTCATCTTGCTCATTAACTTCTTGGCATTCATTCCTGCTATTCTATGCATTTTGATGTCTATTGATATGATGTTTTCATTAGTATGCTGAGTTGAATGTTGTTCAGTCTGCTCTGTTTATACCAAAAGTAAGTTCCTGAAAACTTTGTTGAACTGTAATGTCAAAAAAAACATGTGAACTATACGTCTCATATGTGTCGGTATGTTTATTTCCAATTTAATATTCAGTATTCAGAGTTTGTCACTTGGAAGCTTTTCACATCTTAACTTGCCTGCAGACTGTTGCTATCTGATGTGAACTTTTGCACATTTTAACACCATTTAGCACACACAAATATCCCAGAATAACGGCTTCATGCTGCGTGAAGACCATTTGAGAGCCACTTTTAGTCTTGTTTCCACGTCCATGAACATCAGAGAATGAAGTGACCTGAGGAAATGCATATATGTGGGCTGAATGGATGAATGGATGAAAAGATGGATGGATGGATGGATGGATGGATGGATGGATGGATGGATGGATGGATGGATGAATGGATGGATGGATGGATGGATGGATGGATGAAAAGATGGATGGATGGATGGATGGATGGATGGATGGATGGATGGATGGATGGATGGATGGATGGATGGATGGATGGATGGATGAATGGATGGATGGATGGATGGATGTACAGATTTTAACTATGTACATTAGCACATTTCATACATGCTACATAGATATTAAAATAAATTACTTGATTACTGAATAAAAACATGTAAAAGTTATTATCATAGAAGCAGAAAAAGAACATAAAAATGCCTAATAGCTACATCTAATCATCAAATATACATTTTTCTTATTTAATTTCCTTTTTAATGTGTTTAATAATTTTTTTCTATATGCCTAACATTGTAAAAAAATATTGTTGTTATTAAAAATGGGCTGCCCTTGTTAAATAAATTGAATAAAAGAAAATAAAGTAAATCCCTGAGGTCAAAAAGCTGTCCGTCCACTGTCTGTGGCCACAGAAGCTAAAAGTGTCTTTGCCGCAGGTTTTGTCCTCATTTTTTTGTATGCAGTATAGATGAAAGACTCAGAGGACAAAATCTTTAACATGACTGTAATCAACATGTATGAACTTACAGTATGTGATGTCGGAGGAGCGGCTCGTAGTGATGAACCTACAGCGACTCTGCGCTCAGCTTTATAGTGAGTTTCATGTCCACTGAACACAACCTACACACCACCAAAGCTAACACAGATATGTCAATGCCACATAGAAAAAAGGGCCGGGTTGAAGTAGATATGAACTGCAGTTGATGTTGTGTCATGTTGACATATTTTGCCTTGAACAGACTTAGTGAGAAGCGTTTCACAACCTGATGCAGGAGAATCAAGATCGACTTTCTGATGCTAGAAGTTCAGTTTAAAGAAGGTTACAATGAGAAATGAGCTGGCAGTATAACAGACAAACACACCTGTGGAAATCACATATCTGTGTACATTTCACCTACAGTACAGGTTAAATATTAAGTATGTATATAAAAAAACAAACATGTGGGACGACAGTTTGGAGCGTGTGAACAAAATGAACGAAACAAATCAAGTTTTAATCGTTAAGTTCATTTTCTGGAAATTAAATATATCAAATATGAACAAAACCCACAAACAAAGTTGTAATTCAAGTCAAAAATGAATCCTCATGTCTTCATGGAGCCAGATTTTATAATATTAGATTATAATTATTAGGCTTTTTTTATTGTATTTTGATCATTCATTCATTTATCCCTTCATCAGTTCATCTATTTAGCAGCTGCACTGTGTATAAACTCTATGTGTAGCCTATGTGAGGCTGATGGTGTCAGGTGTTTGGATTAGAGGTGGATTGATGGGTGGGTGGGTGTGGGGGTGGGGGCTTGATGGATGGGTGGGTGACCTGACCTGGGTAGATTTACCTCACGCTGAGTGACTGGTGACCTGGGAGAAGCTCACCTGAACTCAGTGTGTGAAGAGATGCTTACATGTGTCGTCCTTGTGACCAAACTACCAGTAGCATGTGTGTGTGTTGGGGTGTGTGTGAGCTACGTGGTGCGATCGAGTGTTCTCAGGGGAGACTCTGGCTTGTGAAAAACAAAGATAAATAATCTGAGATTGTGATCGATCTGGTGAGGGGGATGGATTAGAGGATGCACCAACACATATCATTTAGGACAGCGTCTTTATACGCCCCAGCTGACCAACAGATGTGTTGCTGCACTGTTCATCACCAGGAGACGTACACGCAGGATATGATGTTTATATGGAACATTGAATAACCTGGTTGTTCATGCACCTACATTCATGATTATAATATTTTCCAGGTTTCTGATCACTGTTTGTTCAGTCTATACTGACACAATAACTGAGAGGATATGTATGTGACCTCACATGCCAGCAGTCATATGGAAAAAAAACCACATAGAAAGCAGCTGTTGTACAACATTATCTGTATCTCCATCTTTTCTGTGTGGTTTTCTCTCTCGGTAGAGCAGCTCTCACCTTCCTTTGCAGCCATAATGAGTCTAAAACAATATCCCAGGATATAACAGGATATAACAGGATATAACAAGATATAACAGGATATAACATGATATAACAAGATATAACAGGATATAACATGATATAACAAGATATAACAGGATATAACAGGATATAACAAGATATAACAGGATATAACAAGATATAACAGGATATAACAGGATATAACATGATAAAACAGGATATAACATGATATAACAAGATATAACAGGATATAACAAGATATAACAGGATATAACATGATATAACAAGATATAACAGGATATAACAGGATATAACAGGATATAACAGGATATAACAGGATATAACAGGATATAACAAGATATAACAAGATATAACAGGATATAACAAGATATAACAGGATATAACAAGATATAACAGGATATAACAGGATATAACAAGATATAACAGGATATAACATGATATAACAAGATATAACAGGATATAACATGATATAACAAGATATAACAGGATATAACAGGATATAACAAGATATAACAGGATATAACAAGATATAACAGGATATAACAGGATATAACATGATAAAACAGGATATAACATGATATAACAAGATATAACAGGATATAACAAGATATAACAGGATATAACATGATATAACAAGATATAACAGGATATAACAGGATATAACAGGATATAACAGGATATAACAGGATATAACAGGATATAACAAGATATAACAAGATATAACAGGATATAACAAGATATAACAGGATATAACAAGATATAACAGGATATAACAGGATATAACAAGATATAACAGGATATAACAAGATATAACAGGATATAACAGGATATAACAAGATATAACAGGATATAACAAGATATAACAGGATATAACAAGATATAACAGGATATAACAGGATATAACAAGATATAACAGGATATAACAAGATATAACAGGATATAACAGGATATAACATGATAAAACAGGATATAACATGATATAACAGGATATAACAAGATATAACAGGATATAACAAGATATAACAGGATATAACATGATATAACAAGATATAACAGGATATAACAGGATATAACAGGATATAACAGGATATAACAGGATATAACAGGATATAACAAGATATAACAGGATATAACAGGATATAACAGGATATAACAGGATATAACAGGATATAACAAGATATAACAGGATATAACAGGATATAACAAGATATAACAGGATATAACAGGATATAACAGGATATAACAGGATATAACAGGATATAACAAGATATAACAGGATATAACAGGATATAACAAGATATAACAGGATATAACAGGATATAACAGGATATACGGCCTTCCATCTATAATATTTGGGGATGTGGACAACACAAACAAATAAAGGTTGGCCCCCAAAAACAGGCTGAGTGGTGCCTGCTATGATCCCTTTTAACTCCCTGAGTCACGTCTACTATCATGTTTCTCACACACACACACACACACACACACACACACACACACACACACACACACACCTGTCCGCTCGCTGTCTGCTGTGTATAACTGTTTGTGGAGGCGTATAGTAGATATTTGTTGGCAGAAGTGATATTGGTTGTGAAATTAGTACGTTAATGTCAGTAAATTATAAAGTATAATAATAATTTTAGATTTTAAAGAGGAGTTGTTGTGGTGTTGGCGCTTGCATTCATTCCCTGTTGCCAATATCTCCCAGATTTATACTGACACTTTTAGGTGTCCACCTCCTTTTTCAGTGTGGATATTGGTCCTCAGTTTCCTGTTGCTTCATTAATTAACTTTATTGATCATATCTGTCATCATAACAGGATGATAATATGTCCGCTCTCAGATATCTGAAAATACTCTGCTGGTAATAATCACATGTTTGTGACAGAGGGGACAGATTTGGAAATATCAGCTGGAACATGATTGTCTCTCAGTAATTGGCGGCTGCTGTTGATCTTCCTCCCTCAGCTCTGTGGGAGTTTGCAGACTCACGCTGAGTTCGACCGAGGCAACAAAAGGAACGGCTCTGTTCGTGTTTGCTTCAACAAAGACTCGTCGTTTTACACTTGAGTACGTTGATTAATTGAGTACGCGACCTTTCAGCATCTCCCCGTGTTTCCCCTTGGACTTTTTCCTAAATGTTTGATTTTAGCACAAAAACATGAACATGAGGACTCAGTCATATAAATCTGTGCAGAGTTGCTGCAGAATCATTTACTTTAAAATGTGCTCTGGTCTGAACAGACTATAAGAAAGCCATCGGTGTGATGTTTAACACGTTTAAATTGAAGGTAATGTAAAGCTTTTCAAACTTTCCATACCTTTTTTATGCTTTTCCATTCATTTTCATACTTTAATTTCTACTCACACTGACGTCTTTATGCGACCTTATTTTGTATTCTGTATCTTTTTATCTATTTTGAGGCAGTTGTTCTCTAATTAATATCATCAGTATATGATAAATTACAGATGTTTTTCCAAGATTTGCGGGGGATTCAAATATTATTAAGGAAATAGTTATGCTATTAAATTGATTTCTCTGCTGTTTGTCTGAAGACTATATTATAATTTGTAATGTTTCTAATGGTTTTATAATCTGCTTTTAATGCATCACAGTGCAAGTTAAGGTTTTAGCTTTCTGTTATGAGACTGATTAGTCTTAAAATAGAAAAGTACTCTGAATCAACATTGTTGTTTATAGTGAAACAACAATAGACTGAAAATATAAAATAAAAGAAAGCACTGATGCTCCATTCAGATGAACAGATTTTGCAGTCATGTGACCAAATATCTGACTCATATCCTCAGAGAACAAGTGAAATTTCTGGTTTAAAACTTTTATATAATATAACTTTTTATAAAACTATTTTTTTCTCCAGACATCAACAAGGTTTTGAAGCGTCTGACATACACAAAACATGCACACATGCACAGAAGCACATGATAACGAGGCATTAAACAATTCAGTCAGACAGTATCTTCACTGCATACCTGCATACCATACATACATGTATGTATATGTACATATATGTATGTATATATACATGTGCAGCTAATGACTAATCTAATGCTTTCTAGTTTTAAGTTATTTTCACACACACATCTGTAAACTAAAACATGTCTAAGCAGATTTCTTGACCGACGTTTGCTGCACATGTAGACATGCGTGTACCTATACACACGCTTAGTTATCGACCAAACTATAAGGTACATGTGATGAGTCTTAGATTGCATGTACAGGTAGGTGAGTTTACGTGAACTGTTGGTTCGGTCAGATCGTAGATGCTGACGTTAGTTGGCTGAAACATTTCATACCTTACAGCCTCTGGCAACCGCTGGCCACACTGAGCATCACACTCCTCTAATGTGTGTGTGCGTGTGTGGATACACACCTGCAATCACAGCCTCCACCAGGATCTGGACTGACAGTTCAGCCTTGCAGCTTCAGTCTCACAAAAACACCGAACGAGCAAAGGTATTCTGTTAAATGTGCAAACCGTGTTAACAGTGATGTGTTTCAGCAGTAATGAGACAAAACATCCTGAGAAAAGGTCTTCAGGGTTCGAGCCGTGCTGGAAAGAAAACCAAACCTCCTTCAGTTCATCTCATTGCAGTTATATTTAGTTATTTACCTTGAAATGTGGCCTCATAGATTCAGGTGTCTGGTCTACTGTTAGACTCCATTAGCTGCTGGAAGTATCTGGATTTAATATCCTGTAATCTAGTTTTATCCAGTTATCCAAAAGTGATGCAAACAAGCTTCCATAGTTCTTAAATGTTTAAACTCTTAACTTAACACATGCAACTTTAATAAAACAACCCATTAGCTGCCTAATAAACCTACAGCTGTAAAAAAAGAAGAAGAAGAAGAAGAATGTGTCATTGTTCTTTCTGGCATTGTCCGTTTTCTCATTTCGGTGTAATGATCCTGTTTAAATAACACTTATCAGCCATTAAAGTGAAGCTTCACGGCTCCAGATGTGTTTCAAATCATTTACCTTCCTGTGTGTTTGTCAGATATTTACTTAAATTTCAAACATGCCTTTATGTTTCAGATAATCCGATCACTGACCACCAAAAAAATCCTCACTTTTTCCAAAAACTCATCAACTCATTTTCCATTTTTATTTAAAACTCACCATCAGTCCTCACAAATGATGAACTGTACAAGAAGACAATTCATTTTTACTGTATGCATTTTATTTTATTTGCTCTGACCGTGCCGGACACGTCTGTGTCCTTCTTCCACCTCTTCATATTCATCTGTAATTTATTTCAAGGCGGTCTCGAACATATTTGGCAGATAACTCAAGAAAGGAGGTGTGCTATCTCTGTCTGGGCTGAAACTGTGGCAGACTCTTAACAAAACAAAGCAATTTCCCAGCACAAAGGCAGAGAGAGCAATCTATCATCGGCCCATGAGAGTCGGCCGGGCAGACCCCGTTTGTTGCCGAAGCTCCAGCTGCAATCTGCTGCAGAAAGGACGTAAAATACTGGAGGGCAGATTTAAACACTGCCAGTCTCTATGAAGACTTCTTGGCAGGCACTTCCTGCCCGCTGACGTCTTGTGGTGAAGTTACAGGTAGAGACCAGAAGGGAGATTAAGAACGAAAGAAGACATAATGAAACATCGTCCTTGTGTCTGTTATTAAGAGGCTGATTGGGATCATTCGTAGCTGCACAGCACACTTTTAAATCGGTGATTCAAACACCTCTGAGAATATTTAAAGAGACATTAGGTAATATTTTTCCTGCCCTGTTGTACCACATTATATTATAGCTGCCGGGACTGATGGGGTTGTTGATCAATACCAGTGACTCAGCAGTTACGTTCATTCTCCCTGTGAATGAGTGAAGATGACTTCAGCCCGTCACTGTTAAGCTACAACTGTGTGAATGAAATCACAACATATTTTAGCTACGAAGGTTTCTGGCTGAAGCGCCGGGGGGATTTTTATGATGTCTACTTTTTGTTCTTATGAAAGTTGAATTCCCTTCAGTGCCAAAAGCATCTTGGGAATGAATGTAATTAATGAATTAGATGTTGAGCCAAGGGCCCGGCTTGCAAGTGGGACAAAGAAGGAAATGAAAATGATTTGTAAGTTCTTTACTAACTAAAATATAAAGCCAGAAGCATAAAACATCCACACCATCTGCAACACATATTGTATTCACACTGCTCCCCGAAAGGTCATGAATAATAAGGAAGTTATGTGTCTGACATTTCAAGGGTATAGACACACACACACACACACACACAGGTATATATATAAAGGATTTAGGGTTAATTTTACACAGATTCATTGTTCTAGCATGTAATTATTATTAAATGTATCACTAATTAGCATTAGCCAGGTTATTCAGTATCTCCACTATACTATCGGATAAATCACCTGGAAAAAGTAGTTAAAAACATGAAACAACTTCCAGACGATAGAAAGATTTTATCTGGAAACAAAAATAAGACAATGACAAAGCAGTTTTATTATTCCATCTTTTAAATATGGTGCAAACGCAGCTGCACTCTGCAGAAAAACGGAGGTGTCTGTTGACATGTGTGTCTCTTACAGTGTTTCATGAAGACTACATGAAGAGTTGTGGATAATTGTAACAGTGACAAAAATGACAAACTCAGTGTCCAGTTAAAAGAAAATCCCTTTTTCTCACTTCGATATAGTAAATAGTAAATATATTGCATATACTAAAATATATAAAATACTACTGCACCCAACCAACATGACACACACACACACACACACACACACACACACACACACACACAAATTCATTTCCACCACTATTTTCTAGTTTAGGTGTATTTTCAATTACTTTACTGTCAAAACTGTTCAATAGAAACAACTGCTGAGCTTCACAAAATGCAAAACTGCATGAACATTTCAATTCAGAGAAACTGATTTCCATTTAGAGACATTTGCAAAAACTGGATTAAAAATAATTGGAGATATGCAACAATATCTGTAGCAGCCTGTTTTTTTTTTCTCTAAATCTGACTGATATAAAACCTTCCTCTTTCCTTCCTCTCTAACTGTCAACAGGCTCCATCCTCATCTGCATTCAGCACTTATCAGCATCACTCAGAAGCTCCAGCAAATACAGACGAAGTGAACTTTGTTGATCCCCGAAGGGAAAATTTGGGTCATTATGGCATAAAGAATATCAGTGGACGATGGGGAGCAATGGGTATAAAAAAAAGATATTAAAGAATTAAACACTGTGCAACTGTGACGGAGATGAAACTGTTTCTGCACAATGGACATTCACGTGTGAACAGTTAATGGATGCTGCAGGTTGTCGAGATGTCACCGGTGACTCAGTGATAAGTGCATTTAGAGGTCTGTTATGTTGAGCCGCCGTGTGCGAAGGCTTCATTTCCTGCTTTACCTTCGCCGGAAAACACAATGGATGTTTGTTTTCGGGCAGCGCTGAGGGAGACGATGGCTCATAGGAAAACTGGTTATACTCCGACGCAGGGCTTAATTTCTCTCCATCTATCACTCCCTCTCTCTTCCTTCCTTGTGTATTTATCTTTGTTTTCCTCCATTTCCTGTATGCTTTTCATCTCTTTCTCCTGCTCTTGTTCTCCTTGCTGCAAACACACACACACACACACACACACAATAAATGTCCTCTCATCTGCACCGCACACATACAGAAACACTCCCCGATGGCCCATTCGTACAGGACATGAGTTGGATATTGAGCCAGAGCGGATAAGAGAGACAGAGAGGAGGGAGGTAAAAATAAGGGAGGAAGTAGAGGAGCACAGGGACATCAGCCAAGTGTGACAGTGGAGTCGTATATCTTTCCTCCGACCCTCCGCTGTGGACTCTGAGCTGAATACTGAGTGTGACCACTGCAGAGCCCTGAGGACAGACCCAGCCTCCAGACCCAGCCTCCAGACCCAGCCTCCAGACCCAGCCTCCAGACCTATCCTCCAGACCCAGCCTCCAGACCTAGCCTCCAGACCCAGTCTCCAGACCCAGCCTCCAGAACCAGCCTCCAGACCCATCCTCCAGAACTAGCCTCCAGACCCAGCCTCCAGACCCATCCTCCAGAACTAGCCTCCAGACCCAGCCTCCAGACCTAGTCTCCAGACCCAGCCTCCAGAACCAGCCTCCAGACCCAGCCTCCTGTGATGGAAACAAGCGGCACTGATTAAGAGTGAAACTGAAACAGCTCTCGTACCATCATTATCATTATATAGTAAACTGAATTTCAAATTTAGAAGCTTTAATGATAATAAACGGATCACTAATCAAGTTGTCAGTAAATTATTGCTCTGTTAACATGATGTCTGCTGAGACTATTAGTGCAAAATCTTGAACTAAGTTTAATGTTACTTGACTACAATGGCCGCTGGCGTTCACTTCGGTCCGAGGTAACAGGACATGTTTCCAGAGTGAGGAAGGTCCTGGCTCCACACAGACAACATGGCACCGCCCGTAAACTGCAACTCTCTCAGCTTTCTACGTCTATGTTTAAATTCAGTCTATGGTCCTGACTCACAGATTCAAGCATTACATCGCCATCTGTTTTCCATCCACAGACGAGCACAGCCCCAACGTCTCCGTCAATGTGGTGATTTTAATTAAAAATACCTGAAGCAGGATGGATTTTGACACACAGACAACAACACTGGGCGGGTGTGTGAAAATGACACAAGAGACAACAAAACCTAAAAAAAAAAAAAATCAGTGACAAGACAAATCAATGTGACAATGACCGAAACAACAACAACAGAGCGTGGAGGAAGTCATTCAAAGTGACTTCCTGCTGCATATTATTCATCATATATTCATATTTATACACAGCACAACTTCAAAAAGTCACTTTATCAACATTCAACACATTATTCTGTCTTAATTAAACCAAAGAGATCAGGAGATGAAATATAATGAAACTTTATTAAAATATACTTGTTGTTGTGCAAGAGGAGCATAACTGCTAATGTAGATTTACATAATTTATTCCACTACAGTTTTGATTTTCCTACAAATGAGTGTAAGCATTATTTTCTGCATCATTTATCAGATATAATAAATGAAACTGTAACTATTCGTCTGGACAGTTTTCTCCTCACATCCAAATGATCACTACAGTTGGCAACAGTGGCGCCCGAAGATCTGATGCCCAAACTCACAGATGCTCACTAATGAAACTGACAAAATATCATTACTGGATGTCAGTAACGCAGAAAACTGTCCAGCGCTGCGTTATTACTGTGAGGACACTTGAAGTAAAGGGAGATTCTGGGATTATAAACATGGCAACACAGACACTACAAACGGTTTTATGTCCTTCAACACAAAGGTCAAAGGTCAGAGGTCAAGGGTCATCTATAGAGCAGCTGATCTGGAGCTGTTTGGACTCAGGTGCTCAAAGACTTAAACTGTCTCACGTCCTAAAGTGGATTCATATCAGCAAAGATTGGAGAAGTATTCATATGTAGGATTATGTCATCCACCACAGCTCTGGTGCAGTATATTTAATACCGTATACCTACCATTACTACTGCATTACTACTACATTACTACTACATTACTACTACATTACTCCTACATTATTACTACCAGAATCAACTGATGTGATAACTGTGTGATAAAGTTACTGTGCATATAATTTACAAACTCAAAATGAGGATTTAGTGTTTAGTTTCTACTAAAGTGAAAGTAAGTAGTTGTTATCAGCAAATGTACTTCACTGTATCGTTAACTGATGGTAGTTTCATGCATTATACACAAAATAAAAGTTTTGATGTAAAATCTTGCAAAGTGATTACAGTCGAATGAAACGTTTCCCTCTAAAATACATGAAAGGAAGAACCATTAAATAGAAATACTTTACTTTACTTTACTTTACTTTACTTTACTTTACTTTACTTTACTTTACTTTACTTTACTTTACTTTACTTTACTTAGTATTTAAGTACATGATCTGTCTTTAAAGTTACCTCCCACCACTGATGTAATATGAACTTCTGAGAGGCTGCTGATGCATTTTACATTCATCACACTTCGTTATTTGGAGCAATTTCAAAAAGATCTCAAATCTAAAGAATTTGAACCATAATAGAAAGACTTTCATAAAGTGAAGTCTCATTAATGAGGAGGCTGCAGCACATTAACACTCAGCACAAACATCTCGTTCATTTGCTGGACTGTCGACTGGGTAAATAAAGTTCACTGGGTTTCACTGGCTCGTTCATGAAGCACGCTGCTTCCTCATCGCTGAGCGGGATCAAGACTTACCAGCGTAATTGCACAGGAAGAAAAAAGAAAAAAAAAAAACAATCCACCATGATTATATACAAAGTTAATTAAAAACTATCCCACCCCTTTGCTCAGCCATGGAAATCTTAATCTTTAAACATTAAAAAAAAATAAATAAGCGCTGCCAATTTTCTTTGCACAAACCCACAATGGAATTTACACCATAAAGGATCTTCTGCCCTCCAGTAATGATGTAGGATCCAATCTCTTTGGCCGCTAATCGCCGGGCCAGTGCCCCGCCCTTCCTTTGTGATGCGTACCATTCTGCATAATTAATTGAAGAGCTTTAGCAGTGATAGAATAGCCTGCAGGTTCTGGCTACACACACCATTAAAATGCAAATAAAGCCTCAATGATATAAAAACTGAGATATATGTCGGTGTGGAGACATGAAGCATGAAACACGCCAAGCTGCCTCCACCCGCCGACTCCAGCCATCTCTCAGGATGGAGCTTCAGGCCGGCTGCTGTCCTCCTCTGCGGTCGAAGCACAGTTATATCTTTCTCGGAGAGTTATATCAATGATATCAGCAAAGGGGCAATAAGACTCCTCAATGAGCTGATGTTGCCATGCAACCAAACTAACTTTTAGCCAATGAGGAGACGGTTAGCGAGGAGGACGAAACACTTGAATCTAATTTGTTATTATTTTCTAAAACATAAAAGAGAGATGCAGAGATTCGATTTTAGTTTCATTGTTCTCACTAATTGTATTTTAATTGAGTAGTAAACAGTTTTTACTTCTGTCTTTGTGAGCTATAGAGTGAATTTACACCCACTGAACATTTTCTTATTATTAGGAGCACCTGAGCAACCTAATACAACCTTGTGATAGTGTGAGATGATGGTGTATCTGAATGCATTACATTGAAAAGAGTTTCAAATATTTATTCCACCTTATTAACATAATTAAGGAAGGCAAATATGGCAGTAAAATCACACTCTCTGTTTAAGATTTTGCACCTCCTCCGCTCTAACCTGGGACATACTAGACATTAATATCCCAACACCAATGCAGTCTTGTTTTACAGTTGTACACACCAGGATACAACATATTCAGAGAACTAACAGAGACCTAAGAACTGGTGTGATGCGTTCAGGTGTCCTTTTTAAGACCCAGCAGACTCCGATCAATGTTTTGTCTCATATACAACAAACAGCAGACAAAAGTTACACAAACACATTTCCAGTAGGATGATAACATCATTGTGAAATTGTTTGTCCTTTTTTTTTTTAAATTGTTACATCCACTTGTCTTCTCCTTCTGTTGCTCCATACCATTGTTAAATTCAGAGAAATACACCTGTAACAACTATAGTAAAGGCCTGTATGTTTTAGACACGCATGGAGTTTATATTCTGTGACTCATTTTGCCTTCATGTTTTTGAAATATAAAAATGAAGTCGGTGTTTTTCATCCTTTGATCATCTAAATGAGAAAATAACTAAGAGCCTTATGAAGCCTTCACCCTCGGCGGCACTAACACAGCCAGACATGACAAGCTTTCACTACAGAGACGACACGAAGCTCACGGAGTCGTGACTGCAGATCCAGAGAGATGTTAGTGGGAAGGTTAGGTTTGTGAGGGAGTGCATTATCTCGACAAGCAGAAAGAGTGAGTCATGTCGTGTGTCGTGAAGCTGTTTGTTGAGTCATGACGGAGGAAAGTGGTGAAAGGGCAGAGCTAATGAAGGCAACTTTGATATGACAGCGTGGACTCTTTACCACATCAAGGGGGCTTGTTCATAAATACCACTGAGTAAGAGAAGCAGAGGCAAATATGACACTGATTAATGACACAAGGATCAATTATCTCTACAACATCGACGTTTGTCCTGTTTGGTTACTGACACTCGAGTGATGAAAGGCTGCAGAAGTGACTTTGAAATGCAAACGAGGCACCTCAGTGAAAAGAAAAAGCCTACGGAAACACAATGAATGTGTGTCAAAACACAACTAACTGCATTTAGCTCATTATTAATGGGCCTCACTTCATGAGTGTGCAGGGAGCAGATGGCGAACTCTCAGCAGATCGTGAGTGTACACGGCAAGCATCCACGTTCGAGAAGGAGGAGGAGAAGAAGCAAAAAGGGCTCGGCCGGCTGCTTCGAGGGATTCCACGTGTGATGTCACTGCTAATCCCATCAGGAAAACACAGCTAAATCCGTCGCCGCTGGGCCAAAATCATGCAGATTGGCCTTGGCAGCATCTGTGGATGGGATAGGCCTATAAATAGGACTGCAGAGCCACAGCCTCTGGTGCTGTCAATGGGGACTGGGTGGCAGACGACTCTCCTCCGTCGGGGGCGGTCGTGAGGAGAGGAGAGGATTCCCCCTGTGACTCAATGCCAAAACACTCAATGTCCCCAATGTCACGCTCTGGCTGTGACACACTCGGGCAGAGCAGCCGCGAGGCGCCGCAGCAGCAGCAAACACACTCAAACACTGCACTGGTTGGCTATGACTTTGCAGGCTGCCAGACCGCTGAACTGCGAGCCAGAAGATAAGAGTATATTTTGTGTTACACTTCATACATCACAATAGTTGGGTTGCAAGTGTACAGTCAGCCTGCTGGCTCGCTGCAGGCTGTGGAGGTGAGAGCAGTTCAGGTTGGGTATCACTACAGTTCAAGTCATCGAACTGGGAGGCATTGTAGAAAATATTAGCATCTATCTGGCATTTATACTGCAGGTTTTTCTTCAAGGCATAATTTCTGAGCCAAAAGAAGAAAGTACACGCATAATACCTGACACAAACGCAAAGATTTCACAGTGTTGCAGTTAGAAAAGGAGCAAGCACTTCACAGATAAATAAAAGTGTCAGAACAGCACATACGTACAATAAAGCTATACTTAAGACACAGAAATACTACACACACAGCACGAAGGAGAAGATAGAGGTGTTGTATACAATATACACCTACAGTAGTAAATACAAAAACTGTAGTGCAATGTCAAAAGTAAAGAAACGTTAACCTGGCAATAATAATACAAAATCACCAAAAACAGCAAACTGCATTTAGCAAGACTGTCAGTGACTTCCACATACACCTGGGAATTACACCTGCACCTGTTTGCTCACCTTCTATCATCGTCAAGGTGTCGGGTTATACTGGACCTCTGTCAGCCAATCAGCATTGAGAATTCTCAATTATTTAAGGTTATGAAGCTGCCTGCTTCTCAGTTTCCTCAACAATGGCACAAAGTCATAACTCTGAGCTGCAGCTGATGACAGCAGCGAATCCTCAGTGCGTTTAAGAACTTTAGCATCAAGTCGTGTGATCCAGCGGATGGATTATGCAGATCCAGGCACCACAAAGCTGAGAAAAAAAAGACTTCCTGTGGTGGAGTGTGTCTGCACAGGTTTTAACGGGAGTCACAGTCATATATTCTCCTCATGACTGCAGTCATACATGACTAAGTTGCTGAATGGATTATGCACATGTACACACGTGATTGAAGAAATGTACTCATGAAGCTCACACACGGAGGTGTTCATGCCAGAAAGGGATTATGTTCTTTTGGAAGACGAAGTAGCACAGTGCTGTCAGAGTGTAGAAATACTCTACGGGAACATCTATCGGTGGCACTAATGCAGAAATGTGATAGGAGCCACATGTCTTAATGCACACCTGCTGTGCTTCTGGCTTTGCAGAAACTGGAAGTGGTTAGAAAAGTCATCTCATGTTCTCTCAGCCTTCATGAAACACAGGAATGATCCAGGAGTTTTATTTAGTATTATGTTAAAGATATAAAATGTAGAGTTTTCTTGATTAGATCTCCACAGTAAAACACCGACTGTAACTTTTTTGCACAGAAAAAAAAGATGCGTTTAAAATATTCTTCAGTTATGATCAAAGCTGTCTGAAAAAAGTTAGAAATGATTAGAAATCCATCAACACTTAATGACAGCTCACAGTAAAGAGAGGCCTGATCAATATTACATGTTAGTTTATCATTAAAAGACCAATCAAAATTCATTTTATTATTTTTTACTTTCCAGACAGCCACTAATTTCATACATTAAAATCTATTAAAACTAGTGTCTGCTTCATAGTTTTTGATAATACAATGACCTATTATTATGACTATTATTCCTGTAATCACTCTGTGACAGATTATTGATTAACTATATAGGATTAGACTGAACCACAGTTTTTTAATGAACGGTTATAGTAGCAGCATAAAATAGTCTTAATGTGAAGAGAAAACTAAAAACATAATAAGAATTAAAACCGCAAGCGGTGTTGTAGTCCCTCGCTACTGCCGCCCGCCGCTCATGCCGCCCGCCGCTGCCCGACGTGCTGCAACGCTAGAAAAATAAATGCGACGGTGAGAAATGCAGGAATCTGTATCTGTATCTGATTTCAATAGGTTTTCAATGGGCAAAAAAGGCCATTGCTTTTCAATGGGGAAAGTTCCATCGGTTTTCAATGGGGAAAATTCCCATTGTTTTTCAATGGGGAAAATCAAAATCAAAATGGCCGACTCCCTGTTGGGAAAAGTGAATTTGCGCAATAGACTTTTTTGTTCATCTCCGTGAGTTCCACATGTGTACCGATTTTCATGTTCCTGCTCCATAAAAACCCCTATGGGGAGGGGTTTTTTAAAAATTCAAGGGGGCGCTGTGGAGCCATTTTTTACCGCACATGGGCGGGGCCCTAGCACATGTTAGAAGGTGTGAGTGTTGATGTGTGTATGAAATTTCATGTTCCTACGACTTTGTTAAAGGCACCAAAAAGGCAGCCGAAATTTCTTGCTGAGTCATGGTTAGCGGCCGCTCCGGGTAAAATTCAATGTAAAATGGCCGGCTTCCTGTTGGGAATAGAGTATTGGTGCAAGAGACTTTTTTGTTCATCTGGGGACGCTACACATGTGTACCGATTTTCATCTTCCAACTCCATAAAAACCCCTATGGGGAGGGGTTTTTAAAGATTTCAAGGGGGCGCTGTTGAGGCATTTTTTGCCGCACATGGGCGTGGGTCAATGGGATGTTAGAAGGTGCGAGCCTTGGCTACACTGGCAAATTTGGGGTTCCTACGTGTTTCTTAAAGCCGCCAAAAAGGCAAACGTATTTTTTGGCGAAAATTTTGAGAGACGGCGCGCTGCTGCGCGGACGCCATAGAACGTAGCTGCATGGCGTTCATAATGGAGGTTCAGCAAGTGGTTCTGTGTGTTTTAGAAGTGGAATGAAATTGATGGCATTAAGCATGTGTCGTCAGTATGGGGAAACGTAAAGGGTGGCGGCGTGGAGGCATTAAGCCACGCCCACGGGCGTGGCCATTATCAAACGACACAGGGCACCACCCTTCACCTGTGTATGAAGTTTGGAGGCGATAGGATTTTTTTAAAGGCGTGAAAAAGGCAAACGTAATTTTGCGGCGAATGACCCAAAATGGCCGGGCTGCCACGCAAAGGCGGTTACCGGTAGCGGCACGCCGTTTGTCGTGCGGCTTCACCGACGTGTTTTCTGTTTTTTAGAAGTGAAACGAAGGCGACAGAGTAAACGGTGCGCTTGCCGTATACGTGAGTGTAAATAGCGACCATTTCCTGTTACCACGGGCGGGCGCCATGAGCGAGCCGGGTCGTTGATACATAGGAACGTTCAGGGCCGGTGACCCGTTCTAAGTTCCGAATTTGAAGCGGCTCCGATTTTTTTTGTGGCCGTGAGAGGCGTTCGTGCGTTTATGGCGAGCGGCGTCCGCCGCCCAAAACTTTAGGCCTCCCTACGAGCTACACCCTCTAGCGAATCGATGCGCAGAGCACAACTTAAGCTCAGCTACGTCCGATGATGATTTCTGCCGAGTTTGGAGTATGTGGTGCGAGAGCCCTAGGACGAGTTGGTTTTGGCTAAAAAACGCCCGATTCAAAATGGCCGACTAACTGTTGGAATGTCGGCTTCGGCCCAAGAGGCAACTGCCCTTTATTTTTTATGCTCGACATGTTTCCCGAGTTTCATAGGGCTACTTGAAAGTCGCCCACTTTGTCTATGGCTTTTTGGAAAGTTCGTAGGGGGCGCTAGAGAGGCATTTTGCACAGGGGGCGCTGGCGCGCCCCCCTCAACGCCGATTCGGAAAAGGTCGCATCTGCCCGTCACGTCGCATCAACTTTTTGAGCGTCGGAAACGGGCGTTTTTGGCTGTCGAAGAGTGTCAGGAATAAAAATAATAATAATAATAATAATAAACAGCTCAATTTTAATAGTCCCTCACTCCTTTCACTTTGTGAGGGCGAGGGACTAATAAAAACACGTCATGCCATCACAGCTCATGTCTGTCGGTTCTGTCTCGTCGGAGCTGCTGTACTGTTTAAAAATTACAATAATGAAAAGTGACGCAAGTAACCAGCTGACCTCTGCAGATCCGACCCGCAGTTCACCCTGAAGCTCCCCTCAGCTGCTGTTTGACATGCTGATCGGGACGCAGACAAGCAGCTGAATGTTAATGATGTGTAAAACCAGACCTCAGCAGCAGATCTTTGCACCCGTTTATAAATCACAGAAAAGCTTCATTCGTTAACGTTGTGACATTAATTATCATCACACAGTCAGTCCTGGTGGCGCTCACGATCAGGCTGATGAAACTTTGCTCGCTGGTTCTTAATACTGCAGAACAGACCTTGACAAACTTCTACTCTCACTCAGTTTTAAAGTATCGTATCTCTGTTAAAGGAGGATGCTGCCTTTTTTTGTTGTAATCTTTATTAGGCCATGAACCAAAGAACGACTTGTTTAGTCGGCGTCGCTCTGTCGACAACTCTTGGGTGGATGACCATGAGATTTGCTACAGATATTCATGTTCTATCCCTGTAGCCTCTATTGTATATTGTGTACTTACTGTAGTATGATGCCGTACTGACGTTAGCGGTTAGCTTTAAACTGCTGTATAGCATAGACGTGGGTTAAAACAGCTGCACCCACTGTTTTCTATGCATGTCCGTGTCTTGAGTCCATCAAAATCTGTTAGCGACATATTTCCCAGCCTCAACTTTCCAGAGAAGCAGCACATTTACTCACATCCCCGCTGAAACGTCAGATGAAACGTTCAGCGTTGTACTAATCTGTATCTGGATCTAGTTCTACATATAAATACACACAGTGACAGCTTTGGTTGAGGACATGTTTGTGTGTGTTTCTAGTTCATTATTAATTTAAATTCATTAAAGAAATGTCAGCAGTAGAGGTATACTGTGACCAAAAGTAATGTAAAAGTACGTTTCCTTTTCTTTCATATGCAGACAGATTTAAATGTCCACATTCGTGCAGCAAAGTTTCCGTTTTTTTTTTCCTCTCGGTGAGACCTCTCACTGCTTCATAAAAACAGATGGCTCTCCTGCAGAGCAGCATCCCTACTGCGTTTGCAGACGATCGTAAAATGATCCACAGTGGCCACGACGCAGTTTCATCAGGGCCAGCATATCTTGTCATGCGAACAGAACATGGAGCTGAATAACAATACGATACAATGTCAGGCAATGACAGACGGCTCTCCAGGGACCAGTCGTATGACCCAGGAGGTAGAGAGAGTGGCGTGTATGTGTGTGTGTGTGTGTGTGTTTGATTGTAAGAGGAAGGACTGTGTGAGACATGCAGATATTTCAATCTTTTGTCTTCATATTTCTGCGAGGACTGTTCTTTGTTTTAATGTCCTCACTGCACACGGTCGGCTGCGCTGCCTCAGATCACATGAGGGAGGACGCTGCATCTTCATCAATATATTAAAGATCTTTGGCATTGACCTCCTCGATGAAATCAATGCTTTTGGGTAATATCCTATAAATTTCAGCCTCTTCTGAAATGTTTCCCTGGGGAGCCATTGACAGGTGACACTGGTGGAGGAGGAGGAGGAGGAGGAGGAGGAGCGAAGCTGCATTCATCGCAGTGACATAACGTGTGGGGTGGTTTAAATTCCCTTCAGCTAACACAATCACTTGTTGAAAGAAACACAAACCCTTGAAAATGTTTAAAAAATGCATCCTTTTCTTAAAATGTCATAAAATCCTCCTTTACATGCGAATAGAGCAGAAGATACAATAGACGCAGTCGTCCCACCATGAACAGAAGTACAACAGATGGTCACTTTTTAATTACTACAAACATTATGTAACAACATAATAATCTCTTTAAATAAACACTATTATTATTGTTCAGTATCTTCTGTGTATTTGGAGGAGCTTTTATTCTGAAAAACCACTGATAATGTCAATGTACGTGACAATAATAACTGTGCATTTAAATATGATGTTCAGCATTAGTGAGCGCTCGTCTCTTTCCGTCGAAGAAGCCGCAGTCGAGTGCAGCAACAAGCCAACAAAGTGTAAGCTAACTTGCATCGACAACAAATCAACAATCACATTTTACTGAACAAATATGGAGGATGACTCGGAGCGATTCTGTTCAGAAGAAACAAACAGAAGACAGACTCTCCCTCACGGAGCAACTGTAATGCGTCTTGATGGCTGTGAGTAAGTTGCAAAGGCACAAAGCTGCTGGAAAGACGCCTGCGAGCGAAACAAAGGCCCGCGGCTCCCAAAGAATCAAAGTCTCCGTGCTGTGACAACCAAGAGAAGGAGAAGTCAAAACCAATTCCCCACGCTGCCATTGACCCTCTCGCTTGCAAAACTTGTCAACTTTGCTATTGTCACATCAAGACAACGTGGATCAGACATGCCTGGGAAAAGACATCTAATCGCTTGCTAAGAGAAGAAAGAAATATGAAAAACGTTCGAGACAGAGCAAAGATGATGTGATTTATGAAGTTTGATGGAGCTTATCAGTGCCAAACACACAGTGAGAGACGCTGAGTTGACAAAGTAAAGTTCAAACTGGGAGTCATCTGGGGGCAGACTGACAGTTAATATCCCTAAAGCCTCTTTGGAGTGCTGAAAGTTCAGGACCATGCATGAAATCTCAGTGAGTTTCAACATGATTTTAGCACTTTTGTTTTTCATTTTCAGGGGTTGAACTCTTCAGAGCAGCATCTCTTTGCACTCATAAGTCACGCAGTAAGCATCCAACACAAACAAGACAAGACAAGCAGTTCATCAGTTTCACCGAAAATCAGAAGACGTCTGAAAATGATGAAATATATATCATCAGAAAAGGTTTCCACGTCTAGTGTTTTGGATCTTGGATGATTGAATAACTGTGAATCGATAACATTTGAATGTTAATGTGTTGAAAATGTCTAAACTCTCTTTTTGTCAACAATATTCTAATCTGAGCTCAAACTCTCAATTTTAAGTGACAATAATTTTACAAAGAAAATAGAAAAAGATATTCTTTAGACGATATTAAAATCTAAACTAAAATCCATATTTTTTATTGGCAATTAAAAATAATTGGAAGAAGTGGATGTGGAGTGGCTGAGACCCATCTGGACGGAAAAGATAAGATACACAAGATATTGATAAAACTTTGAGTCAATTTTAGTCACAAATTCAGTTTGCAGATCCCACCAGGGAATCAGCTCCATCACTGGCTGTTGCAGAATCGATGAAGTAGAATATACATTTCATTAGAAATCACTACAGCGCATGAGTCAAGGCTGAACATCCTCTAAATGTTATCAATGAGAAACATCCCTGAATTAACAGATTCTTAATGGTCTCAGATAACAGATCCACCAGTCGGACCAACAGCAGCTTCAGCTCTTTTCCCATCCGACGCTCTCTGCTCTGCAAATGGACGACCGTATTTCCCTCCACCGTTCTGATCTGATCCCATGGGACCCTCCCCCATCACCCACCTCCTGCTCCTGTTGCAGTAATACATTGGATTGATCAGAGCAGATCCATACAATTAGCCAGGAGTCAGAGCTTTTTGAGTTACAGAACGTGCAGAACTGCTGATTCAACGAACGTCCACCGAGCACCGTCAGGCCTCATCAGCACAGGTGGGGCGGTGAATTATAAAAGGATGATTTCTGTTTAACAGTTTTGTAGCATTTCTTGGTCAGGTGATTATTTTAGCAGAGTTTAGAGAGATCAACCTCGGTGAACAGGCTGTAAAGAAAAAGTTTATACAGATAAAATACAACTGCACAACATATAAAGTGCAGTGACCAGACGAACTGGAGATAAGTTTTCACCATCATCATCATCATCATCCCTCATGATGCCAATACACATAAAGATGGCGGCGCACACAGTTGCAGCAGCTCAGTGTCTCACCAGTCAGCGCAGTGTTTGGTTGGTTTTGTTCGTTTTGTGTTTTGTTTTGTGTGCAGTCAGTCGAGCGAATAACATCTACAGCCGACATGACCTTCTTATGATCGGAATACGCTATCATAATAACGAAAATAGCGAACTTATCCGACTGCATGAGATTCCGGCAGAGATAGCGAGAGCACCGGGCTCTCCATGGACTACCATCCCGGCGGGGAGGAGGCGGAGGCGGCGTCGAGAGAGAAGGAGAAAGCGAGGCTGCAGGGCTGGCGCGCTAGCCAGGCTACGGAGGCAGCCACTCAAACCACCGCTTCCTAGTCTCTTCGTCTCAAATGCCAGATCCCTGGGGAACAAGATGGATGAACTGAGGCTACAAATAGCAGCCAATAAACACGTCAAAGATTCATGCATCCTGCTCTTCACCGAAACCTGGCTTCATCAAGGCATTCCGGACTCTGCTATCGAGCTAGCAGGCCGCACCGTACAGCGCCACGATCGGACAGCAGACTCCGGTAAGAGGAAAGGAGGAGGACTCTGCATGTACGTGAACATCAGCTGGTGTACAAATACAGTGATAACTGACCGTCACTGCTCCCCGGACATTGAGTATCTGACTATCAAGTGCAGACCCATATATCTCCCAAGAGAGTTCACCGTGGTCACTATAACTGCTGTTTACATACCACCGGATGCTAATGCTAACTCAGCTATTGCCCTGTTGCATGCTAATGTTAGCAACCAGCAGAGCAGATACCCTGGCGCTGTACACATCATAGCTGGGGATTTTAACCATGCGGACCTAAGGACAGCACTCCCTAAACTCCATCAGCATGTCAAATGTGCCACTAGGGGTGACAACACTTTGGACAAAGTTTATTCTAACATCAAAGGGGGCTACAGGGCTAGCCCCCTACCACACCTGGGCCAGTCTGACCACATATCACTGTTCCTAATCCCGGCATATGCAGCCGTTAAGAAAAGCGCTCACACCACTACAAGGACTGTTACCATATGGCCAGAGGAGGCCTCCATGCAGCTACAGGACTGCTTTGAAAGGACCAACTGGGACATTTTTGAACATCAAAACCTGGATGTGTTCACAGACAGTGTCCTCTGTTACATCAAGAACTGCATAGACACTGTCACAGTGCAAAAACGCATCCGGGTCTACCCAAACCAAAAGCCCTGGATGACCAGGGGGGTCCAGCAGCTGCTGAAACAGAGAAACATCGCCTTCAGGACCGGCGACAGAGACCACTATAGTGCAGCTCGAGCCGACCTGAGGAGAGGCATCAAACTGGCCAAAGCGGAATACAGGAGAAGAATCGAGGTCCACCTGGAAAGTAACAACAGCAGGCAGGTGTGGCAGGGCATCCAGCATCTGACAAACTACAAAACCAACCCCGGAGCCGCCGAAGGTGACCCTGCACTGGCAGAGGAGCTGAACATCTTCTTTGCCCGCTTTGAGGTCACAGCACCAGAGGCCCAACAACACCACGCAGCCCACAGCAGCACAGTCCTCACTCTGGAGGAACACGGGGTGAGGCGCTCGCTGCGGGCTGTCAACCCGAGGAAGGCGACGGGTCCTGATGGCGTCCCGGGCCGGGTGCTGAGGGACTGTGCCGACCAGCTGGCTGGGATCTTCACCAGGATCTTCAACAGATCACTAGCACAGTCAAATGTCCCACCCTGTCTCAAGTCCTCCATCATAGTTCCTGTGCCCAAGAAGCCCCACATCTCTGGTCTAAATGACTACAGACCAGTGGCACTCACCCCAGTGGTGATGAAGTGCTTTGAAAAACTGGTCCGTAATCACATCACATCAGCCCTGCCACGCAGCCTTGACCCCCACCAGTTTGCGTACAGAGCAAACCGATCCACGGAGGACGCCGTGGCCACAGCACTCCATGCCGCCCTGTCACACCTGGAGGGACAAGGGAACTATGTGCGGATGCTCTTCGTGGATTACAGCTCAGCATTTAATACCATCCTCCCACACAGACTGGTGACCAAGCTGAGAGACCTGGGGCTTCCTCACACAACCTGCATGTGGATTAACAGTTTCCTTTCCGACCGCAAACAGAGAGTGAGAATCGGCCACCACACATCCCCAGCCCTGAGCCTCAGCACTGGCTCTCCCCAGGGCTGTGTGCTCAGCCCACTGCTCTACTCCCTGTACACACATGACTGCTCCCCTGTCCATCAGAGCAACACCATCATTAAATTTGCAGACGACACCACGGAGGTGGGGCCCATATCTGGGGGTGACGAGTCTGCCTACAGAGACGAGGTAACGCAGCTGGTGTCATGGTGTGTGGCCAACAACCTTCTCCTGAACACCTCAAAGACAAAAGAACTCATAATTGACTATAGGAAAAAAAGGACAGAGATCTCTCCACTTAACATCAGCGGGCAAAGCGTGGAGAGAGTAACAAACTTTCGCTTCCTGGGAGTCAGCATTGAGGACAACCTGACCTGGAGCGCAAACACCTCTGAGCTGCTGAAGAAGTCCCAACACAGACTGTACTTTCTAAGGACACTCAGAAAGAGTAACATCACACAAAGGCTGCTTATCTGTTTCTATAGAGCCACCATAGAAAGTATAATGACATACTGCATATGTATATGGTACGCTAGCAGCACAGCAGCTCAGAGGAATGCGCTCCAGGGGGTCATCAAGACCGCCCAAAAGATTGTTGGCTGCCCCCTCCCCACACTGGAAGATCTTCACCGCTTGCGGTGTGTGAAGAAAGCCCACAATATAATAAAAGACACCTCACACCCTGGCCACCCCCTGTTTGAACTGTTGCCATCAGGAAAGCGGTACAGATCAATCAGGGCAAGGACAAACAGATTCATGCACAGTTTCTACCCCACGGCAATCACCTGTTTAAATGCTGCTAAAACTAAGGCACGCTGACAATCATTCACACAGTAATCTGTTCCACTTGTTGTTGTTGTTGTTGTTGTTATGTAATTTTTTGCACTTTATAAATTTTGCACTTGGTGGAATCTTTTGCACTGACTGGTTGGCACTTTTAATTTCGTTGTACATGTGACAATGACAAATAAAGATATTCTATTCTATTCTATATTCTATTCTATTCATCTGTTTTTGCTTTTAAACAATTTGCAGAGCTTTTAGTGTACGTCTGAGCTTTTAAAGCTCTCTGTTTGAGGGGTATCGCTCACTTAAGCGACGTCTTGCATTCATTTTGGATTAAGCTGGGACCAAAAGCACAATGCTTTACAGTGATTTATATCAAGTAAGCAGAGTAATGTAATGTAATGTAAGACCCAGCGGTTCGACACGCCTCGCGTAGCTTGTTACAAACAGTTACTACATAATCCTGGCAATGTTTCATAAAATAAACACACAGCAACAAAAAATAAATAAATAAATGATTGAAACAAATAATCATTGTTCTGTCAAACAATGCAGTTCTTCAGCGTCATTTACAGTCCTTTATGTTAAAACCGTGTTAAGGAACAGCAAGCAGCATTGTGTTTCCATCTAAATGGATTTCCTCTTACAGATTAGTGGTGTGTAAATGTGATTTCTAGGAGACGGGATTGTCTGAGTTTAGATCAGAGGAGATAGTTAGAGTTCAGTCATCTGAACAGAAAGAGAAGTTCAAAGCCAGAGATTCAGAGAAAGCTTCAATTCCTCCAACAGTGCAGTGTGACAATCAGCACTACAGATCCATTTAGTATTCATGTCATTACAGAAGTGTCTTAGTCATCAGTACAATACGCCAGTGTGTGTGTGTGTGTGTGTGTGTGTGTGTGTGTGAAGGCTGATAAAAGCTCCTCTTTCTCCCACCACACTTTACTTATCTTTACAAAGACATTGTAAGTGCAATGCAATCGTGTCACCATCAGGCAGAGTAAATTACTTCTGAAAGGAGTCATTTTTCAGTTACATTGATATTTGGCAGCAGCGAGCGCTCTTTGGTCATCCTGCATGTCTGCAGTGCAGCTCTGCATTGCTGCTGCAGCGCGCTCAGACACAGAAGGAGGTGACACACAACTTTAAAATGATTGCTTCTGGCTTTGCATTCAGCAGGCAGGATGCTTTGGCATCAGGTTGACTGAAAAAACTAAAGATTTATGTTTGGTCTGCTCACAATAATAATAATATTCCTCCTCTCTATTGATTCAGAATTTCAACTTATATACTCATCTTGTCGCAGTCTGTGGAAAAATAACAAGGTGTCAGTGTACAGATTAGTTTCCTGTTTGGGTTTCTGTTCCTGTAGAAATGGTGATTTTATTCTACACGTCTGCAACACCGAAATTTACGGTGTAAGATGTACTTCACATCAAATGTATCTGCAAAATATATCCATGTATTGCAACTTTTTTTATGTGTCTTTCAGTTCATTAATTTGCAACTGGAGGCTGCATGAGGAACATAATGAGGAAAACAAATTAACATAAACATAATTAATACAAAACTAGTAGACATGTTAGGTTTGTTGCCAGGAATCAATAATTGTCTCATTGCTTTGCGGTCTGTATGGATATTATATGGGTCATGTTGCACTAAAGACTTAAATAAACCAATTAGAGTCTATTTATTTGCCTTCACAACCATTTTAAACTATAAGTCTGTTTTTTACCTTTTAGAAAGTACTGAGGTTGTATCGGCTTCCTTTTAATTCTGCACCACAGAGAACAAAATCTGGGAAAATTAGGTAAACATTGGCCTGAGAATCTTTTCAATAAGGTGTTAAGGGGATTAAATCTGCAGATGCCTTACTCAGGCAAAACAAACAGTGTACATAAAGCTGCCACTTTCACTCACTTTGTTTTACTCACAGTTTTCTTGGCGCTCGTCGTGCAACCGACAGCTAATGGACAGTTTGGTGATGAAGACGATAGCGTCTCACTTTATCTCATTCGTGACACATGCTCCATGTTTTTGACTCATTTCCACTCTCTCATGTCTTCAAACAAAACCCATTTGGAGCCTCCCACGCACACACACACACACACACACACACACACACACAGACCATTTCCATTTTCCTCTTCTTTCTCTTGGATGAAAATATCAGGGGAACTCAATCAGCGTGCTGATAGTGAAATGCCACTGAGCAGGGCTGGGGGGAATGCACCTGAGAGGCTCTGTGATTTATTGCGAGGCAAAGCTGCAGCCAAGTCGCCAACTCTAATTAGAAAATCCTGTGCAGGCAGCAGCGAGCCTTAAATCTCACAGCCGTCAGCCTCAGACTGCTGCAGCATCCCGGCTCGATGTGGAGGAAGGATCTGTCCTTGCATCAGCACAGCCAACATCCCCGTCTCACTGTGTGTGTGTGTGTTTTAACATGTACATGAACATGTTCTTACCCGAGTGATGTGTGTGTGTGCATTTATGTGGTGGCATGTGTTTATGCATGTATATTTTGTTTGTGTTTCTGCCTTCTAGAAAAAAAAAATGTCATTACGGCATAAAATTAAAATTTCACCAAGTACATTTCTGCCATATGAGACTGAGATAAATAATGTGTGTGTGTTTGCAGAAACTGATGTGTTTCTGTGAACCAGTTGATATGTCTGCATTTGTGTGTCTGCTGGTGTACAAGTCTGGCGTGTGTGTGTAAGTTTGATGTGCGTGTGTGTGTGTGTGTGTGTGTGTTTCCGTGTGTGTGCTCTCATCTTGGACTGCATCCCAGGGTCACAACGCTTGGATGAAGCGAAAGAAAAGGCCATGAAAAAGGTGATACACATGGTGTATTTCATTGTCAATCTTCACACACACACACACACACACACGCACGCACACACACACACTGCTTACACAGACGAACTTACACCCACACAAACCCACTCTCCGTGATGCAGAGCTGAGACTTTCTTCGTCTCTCTGAATGGCAGAAACACTGGCAACTTGGCAAGTCTGTGGATGTCCTGACACACACACACACACACACACAAGCACACACAAACAGACGCACACAAACACTGAGATACGTGGCTGACAGCCCCTGTTCCCCCTAGAAAAACAGCAGTATCAATGGAAACACGGCTCGTCTGCTGAATTGTGTTTTGATATCTGCTGGCACGCAGAAAATACATTTAAACGTCTGTCCCACGGCAGATACAGAGTACGCACACACACACACACACACCGCACCACAGTGCTATCAAATAATGAGCCAACAAATGCAAATTATGGGCATGTTTCTATTCAAAGCTGTGCTCATATATTTACACCTCAGAATCAGAATAATGTTAATTCAACAATAAGGTTCAGCCAATAAATCTATTTTATTATTCTGATGATTAATATCAGTTGTTTTTGGTAGCTTTGATTGATGAACGGTGGGCATACGGTAAAGTCAGATTCATACTGTAGCAAACCAATATTATAAACTAATACTTGGTCATTATTGATATTTCAAATATTCAGCATAAATGTTGGCAGATAATGTCGTACATTGAGATCTGCTGTTGTATTTGTGCTTTTCCAGGAACTTTTTTTTAATTTCTTATTTTAAACTTTAAATATGTTCATACTCTCTAGAATGAGTATTTTGTTTTGTAACGATTCCTGTTATGTGTATTGTCATTCTCTTTATCTCTATTGTCATTCTATTTATCTCTATTGTCATTCTCTTTATCTCTATTGTCTTTATCTCTATTGTCATTCTCTTTATCTCTATTGTCATTCTCTTTATCTCTATTGTCATTCTCTTTATCTCTATTGTCTTTATCTCTATTGTCATTCCTGTTATGTCTATGGTCATTCTCTTTATCTCTATTGTCATTCTCTTTTATTCTATTGTCATTCTCTTTATCTCTATTGTCGTTCTCTTTATCTCTATTGTCTTTATCTCAATTGTCATTACTGTTATGTCTATTGTCATTCTCTTTATCTCTATTGTATTTATCTCTCTTGTCATTCTTATTATCTCTATTGTCATTCTCTTTATCTCTATTGTCATTCCTGGTATCTCTATTGTAATTCCTGTTATCTCTATTGTATTTATCTCTATTGTCATTCTCTTTATCTCTATTGTCATTCCTGGTATCTCTATTGTAATTCCTGTTATCTCTATTGTATTTATCTCTATTGTCATTCTCTTTATCTCTATTGTCATTCTCTTTGTCTCTATTGTCATTCTCTTTATCTCTATTGTCTTTATCTCTATTGTCATTCCTGTTATGTCTATTGTCATTCTCTTTATCTCTATTGTCATTCCTGTTATGTCTATTGTCATTCTCTTTATCTCTATTGTCATTCTCTTTATCTCTATTGTCATTCTCTTTATCTCTATTGTCATTCTTATTATCTCTATTGTTATATCTCTATTGTCATTCTCTTTATCTCTATTGTCATTCCTGTTATCTCTATTGTAATTCCTGTTATCTCTATTGTCTTTATCTCTATTGTCATTCTCTTTGTCTCTATTGTCATTCTCTTTATCTCTATTGTCTTTATCTCTATTGTCATTCCTGTTATGTCTATTGTCATTCTCTTTATCTCTATTGTCATTCCTGTTATCTCTATTGTAATTCCTGTTATCTCTATTGTATTTATCTCTCTTGTCATTATCTATATCTCTACTGTCATTCTTATTATCTCTATTGTCTTTATCTCTATTGTCATTCTCTTTATCTCTATTGTCATTCCTGTTATCTCTATTGTCTTTATCTCTATTGTCATTCTCTTTATCTCTATTGTCATTCTCTTTATCTCTATTGTCTTTATCTCTATTGTCATTCCTGTTATGTCTATGGTCATTCTCTTTATCTCTATTGTCTTTATCTCTATTGTCATTCCTGTTATGTCTATGGTCATTCTCTTTATCTCTATTGTCTTTATCTCTATTGTCATTCCTGTTATGTCTATTGTCATTCTCTTTATCTCTATTGTCATTCCTGTTATGTCTATTGTCATTCTCTTTATCTCTATTGTCATTCCTGTTATCTCTATTGTCTTTATCTCTATTGTCATTCTCTTTATCTCTATTGTCTTTATCTCTATTGTCATTCCTGTTATCTCTATTGTCTTTATCTCTATTGTCATTCCCTTTATCTCTATTGTCTTTATCTCTATTGTCATTCCTGTTATGTCTATTGTCATTCTCTTTATCTCTATTGTCATTCTCTTTATCTCTATTGTCTTTATCTCTATTGTCATTCTCTTTATCTCTATTGTCATTCTCTTTATCTCTATTGTCTTTATCTCTATTGTCATTCCTGTTATGTCTATGGTCATTTTCTTTATCTCTATTGTCTTTATCTCTATTGTCATTCCTGTTATGTCTATTGTCATTCTCTTTATCTCTATTGTCATTCCTGTTATCTCTATTGTCTTTATCTCTATTGTCATTATATTTATCTCTATTGTCTTTATCTCTATGGTCATTCTTGTTATGTCTATGGTCATTCTCTTTATCTCTATTGTCTTTATCTCTATTGTTATTCCTGTTATGTCTATTGTCATTCTCTTTATCTCTAGTGTCTTTATCTCTATGGTCATTCTTGTTATGTCTATGGTCATTCTCTTTATCTCTATTGTCTTTATCTCTATTGTTATTCCTGTTATGTCTATTGTCATTCTCTTTATCTCTATTGTCTTTATCTCTATGGTCATTCTTGTTATGTCTATGGTCATTCTCTTTATCTCTATTGTCTTTATCTCTATTGTTATTCCTGTTATGTCTATTGTCATTCTCTTTATCTCTATTGTCTTTATCTCTATGGTCATTCCTGTTATGTCTATGGTCATTCTCTTTATCTCTATTGTCTTTATCTCTATTGTTATTCCTGTTATGTCTATTGTCATTCTCTTTATCTCTATTGTCCTTCCTGTTATCTCTATTGTCTTTATCTCTATTGTCATTCTCTTTATCTCTATTGTCTTTATCTCTCTTGCCATTCTCTTTATCTCTATTGTCATTCTCTTTTATTCTATTGTCATTCTCTTTATCTCTATTGTCATTCCTGTTATCTCTATTGTCATTATCTTTATCTCTATTGTCTTTATATCTATTGTCATTCTCTTTATCTCTATTGTTGTTGTGTTTATCTCTATTGTATTTATCTCAATTGGCATTACTGTTATGTCTATTGTCATTCTCTTTATCTCTATTGTATTTATCTCTCTTGTCATTCTCTTTATCTCTATTGTCATTCTTATTATCTCTATTGTCTTTATCTCTATTGTCTTTATCTCTATTGTCATTCTCTTTATCTCTATTGTCATTCCTGTTATCTCTGTTGTAATTCCTGTTATCTCTATTGTCTTTATCTCTATTGTCATTCTCTTTATCTCTATTGTATTTATCTCTCTTGTCATTCTCTTTATCTCTATTGTCATTCTTATTATCTCTATTGTCTTTATCTCTATTGTTATATCTCTATTGTCATTTTCTTTATCTCTATTGTCATTCCTGTTATCTCTATTGTAATTCCTGTTATCTCTATTGTCTTTATCTCTATTGTCATTCTCTTTGTCTCTATTGTCATTCTCTTTATCTCTATTGTCTTTATCTCTATTGTCTTTATCTCTATTGTCATTCCTGTTATGTCTATTGTCATTCTCTTTATCTCTATTGTCATTCTCTTTATCTCTATTGTCATTTATCTCTATTGTCATTCTCTTTATCTCTATTGTATTTATCTCTATTGTCATTCCTGTTATGTCTATGGTCATTATCTTTATCTCTATTGTCTTTATCTCTATTGTCATTCCTGTTATGTCTATTGTCATTCTCTTTATCTCTATTGTCATTCCTGTTATCTCTATTGTCTTTATTTCTATTGTCATTCTCTTTATCTCTATTGTCATTCCTGTTATGTCTATGGTCATTCTCTTTATCTCTATTGTCTTTATCTCTATTGTCATTCCTGTTATGTCTATTGTCATTCTCTTTATCGCTATTGTCATTCCTGTTATCTCTATTGTCTTTATCTCTATTGTCATTCTCTTTATCTCTATTGACTTTATCTCTATTGTCATTCCTGTTATGTCTATTGTCATTCTCTTTATCTCTATTGTGTTTATCTCTCTTATCATTCGCTTTATCTCTATTGTCATTCTCTTTTATTCTATTGTCATTCTCTTTATCTCTATTGTTGTTCTCTTTATCTCTATTATCTTTATCTCTATTGTCATTCCTGTTATGTCTATTGTCATTCTCTTTATCTCTATTGTCATTCCTGTTATCTCTATTGTCTTTATCTCTATTGTCATTGTCTTTATCTCTATTGTCATTCTCTTTATCTCTATTGTCTTTATCTCTATTGTCATTCTCTTTATATCTATTGTCATTCTCTTTATCTCTATTGTCTTTATCTCTATTGTCATTCTCTTTATCTCTATTGTATTTATCTCTATTGTCATTCCTGTTATGTCTATGGTCATTCTCTTTATCTCTATTGTCTTTATCTCTATTGTCATTCCTGTTGTCTATTGTCATTCTCTTTATCTCTATTGTCTTTATCTCTATTGTCTTTATCTCTATTGTCTTTATCTCTATTGTCATTCTCTTTATCTCTATTGTCCTTCCTGTTATCTCTATTGTCTTTATCTCTATTGTCATTCTCTTTATCTCTATTGTGTTTATCTCTCTTGTCATTCGCTTTATCTCTATTGTCATTCTCTTTTATTCTATTGTCATTCTCTTTATCTCTATTGTCGTTCTCTTTATCTCTATTATCTTTATCTCTATTGTCATTCCTGTTATGTCTATTGTCATTCTCTTTATCTCTATTGTCATTCCTGTTATCTCTATTGTCTTTATCTCTATTGTCATTGTCTTTATCTCTATTGTCATTCTCTTTATCTCTATTGTCTTTATCTCTATTGTCATTCTCTTTATATCTATTGTCATTCTCTTTATCTCTATTGTCATTCTCTTTATCTCTATTGTCATTCTCTTTATCTCTATTGTCTTTATCTCTATTGTCATTCTCTTTATCTCTATTGTATTTATCTCTATTGTCATTCCTGTTATGTCTATGGTCATTCTCTTTATCTCTATTGTCTTTATCTCTATTGTCATTCCTGTTGTCTATTGTCATTCTCTTTATCTCTATTGTCTTTATCTCTATTGTCTTTATCTCTATTGTCATTCTCTTTATCTCTATTGTCCTTCCTGTTATCTCTATTGTCTTTATCTCTATTGTCATTCTCTTTATCTCTATTGTGTTTATCTCTCTTGTCATTCGCTTTATCTCTATTGTCATTCTCTTTTATTCTATTGTCATTCTCTTTATCTCTATTGTCGTTCTCTTTATCTCTATTATCTTTATCTCTATTGTCATTCCTGTTATGTCTATTGTCATTCTTTGTATCTCTATTGTCATTCCTGTTATCTCTATTGTCTTTATCTCTATTGTCATTGTCTTTATCTCTATTGTCATTGTCTTTATCTCTATTGTCTTTATCTCTATTGTCATTCTCTTTATATCTATTGTCATTCTCTTTATCTCTATTGTCATTCTCTTTATCTCTATTGTCATTCTCTTTATCTCTATTGTCTTTATCTCTATTGTCATTCTCTTTATCTCTATTGTATTTATCTCTATTGTCATTCCTGTTATGTCTATGGTCATTCTCTTTATCTCTATTGTCTTTATCTCTATTGTCATTCCTGTTGTCTATTGTCATTCTCTTTATCTCTATTGTCATTCCTGTTATCTCTATTGTCTTTATCTCTATTGTCATTCTCTTTATCTCTATTGTCCTTCCTGTTATCTCTATTGTCTTTATCTCTATTGTCATTCTCTTTATCTCTATTGTCCTTCCTGTTATCTCTATTGTCTTTATCTCTATTGTCATTCTCTTTATCTCTATTGTGTTTATCTCTCTTGTCATTCGCTTTATCTCTATTGTCATTCTCTTTTATTCTATTGTCATTCTCTTTATCTCTATTGTCGTTCTCTTTATCTCTATTGTCTTTATCTCAATTGTCATTCCTGTTATGTCTATTGTCATTCTCTTTATCTCTATTGTATTTATCTCTCTTGTCGTTCTCTTTATCTCTATTGTCTTTATCTCTATTGTCATTCCTGTTATGTCTATTGTCATTCTCTTTATCTCTATTGTCATTCCTGTTATCTCTATTGTCTTTATCTCTATTGTCTTTATCTCTATTGTCATTCTCTTTATCTCTATTGTCCTTCCTGTTATCTCTATTGTCTTTATCTCTATTGACATTCTCTTTATCTCTATTGTGTTTATCTCTCTTGTCATTCGCTTTATCTCTATTGTCATTCTCTTTTATTCTATTGTCATTCTCTTTATCTCTATTGTCATTCTCTTTATCTCTATTGTCTTTATCTCAATTGTCATTCCTGTTATGTCTATTGTCATTCTCTTTATCTCTATTGTATTTATCTCTCTTGTCATTGTCTTTATCTCTATTGTCATTCTCTCTATCTATAGAGATAAAGAGAATGACAATAGAGACAAAGAGAATGACAATAGAGATTAAGACAATAGAGATAACGGGAATTACAATAGAGATAACAGGAATGACAATGGAGATAAAGACAATAGAGATAAAGAGAATGACAATAGAGATAAAGACAATAGAGATAATAAGAATGACAATAGAGATAAAGAGAATCTCTTTATCTCTATTGCCTTTATCTCTATTGTCATTCCTGTTATGTCTATTGTCATTCTCTTTATCTCTAATGTCATTCTCTTTATCTCTATTGTCATTCCTGTTATGTCTTTTGTCATTCTCTTTATCTCTATTGTCATTCCTGTTATCTCTATTGTCTTTATCTCTATTGTCATTCTCTTTACAGGTGAAGGGTGACGCCCTGTGTCGTTTGATGCCGACCACGCCCATGGGCGGGGCTTATAGCCTCGACGCCGCCACCCTTTACGTTTACACATACTGACGCCACATGTTTTGACGCATCAATTTCATTCGACTTCTAAAACATCCATAACCACTTGCTGAAGCTCCATTATGAACGTCATGCAGCTACGTACAATGGCGTCCGCGTGGCGGCGCGCCGTCTTTCGATTTTGCCGCCAAAAAATACGTTTGCCTTTTTTGCGCCTTTAAGAAACACGTAGGATCACCAAATTTGGCAGCGTAGACAAGACGCGCACCTTCTAACATCCCATTGGGCCACGCCCATGTACGGCAAAAAATGGCTCCACAGCGCCCCCTTGAAAATTTCAAAAACCCCTCCCCATAAGGGTTTTTATGAAGTTGTAACATGAAACTCGGTACACATGTGTAGAAAAAGGGGATGAACAAAAAAGTCTCTTGCGCAAATTTACTTTTCCCAACAGGGATTTTCAATTTCATTTTTTTGAAATTTTTGAAAACCAATGTAAAATTTGCCCATTTAAAACCAATGGCATTTTTACCCATTGAAGACCAATGGCTTTTTTGCCCATTGAAAACCTATTGAAATCCTACAGATTCCTGTATTTCTCACAGCCGCATTTATTTTTCAAGCGTTGCAGCACCTCTGTAACACGTCGGGCAGCGGCGGGCAGCATGAGCGAGGGACTACAACACCGCTTGCGGTTTTAATTGTTATAAAGTTTGACTGCTGGCAGTCAGCATTTTCTTGTCTGGCGTTACAGCTCTATTAATTTTCTTATCTCAATGTCCATGAAATTGCCTTTTTCTTTTTCTTTGATCTTTCATAACAATCCCACAAATTAGAAATGATTAGCTACAAATTAGCGGGAGATTGTTAACAATGTATCCTAGCAATGCATGCTGCTAGGCAACAGCCATAGTTACCTAGACATTCTATTATGTAAATAAAAAAATGTATTTTGTTTGAAATGTGTCTGTAATTACTAATTATACATGGATCTGTCAATGGCATGATAACAGCACACTTAAGGAAGGATAGGATAGGTCCGAGTAAGCAAAGAGGCACCCGGCAATATTCACTAGTAGGTATGGAGTCAGAAGTATGGTGTGTATGGAGGTAGAATAATCAAGATGCAGCTGACTTCGTCCACATCTAGCATTGGTGTGGAGCAGAGAGGACACCTGAGGTATTTCAGTAGGAAACCACAGTTTATGGGGTTTAAAAGTTTGTCAGTTCAGGTGTTGATACCTGCTATTCAAGACCATTCTCGAGTCACGTGAATATTTTATTGCATTAGGTGTTGTGGCCTTGACCTCTGACCTCCATAAACCTGGCAGCTTGTAATATTGCTAAACAAGAAAGTTCAACATGTCTTACTATTGCACTCATCACGATTCAGAGTATCAGTTATACACCTGAGACAGATGAGGCCATTTAAAAAATGTAAATGCTCACCTTGGTTTTAGCACATTCATCCACCAGCCGGCTCACCTGATACAGCACCGATAATATCTTTATTGTCTGTCACAGTGTGACCTCCGCAGAGGTAATTCACAGGCGACTACGCTCTTATCCCAGCTGTCTGGGTTAATTAATATGAGTTGCATGGTCGAGGCGCTTTTATTCCTCCTGTTCAGTCCTGCATTAATAAAGCTCGTACTTCTCTGTTCATGTATGTCTGCATTGTAAATAAATATCAGGGATTGTTTCTCATTTTATTTCTATCTGTGTTGCTAACGGCTTACTGCTGTGGTGTTTCAGTAAACATGTCAATGAAACAGTGTGGGCAGCATATTGACGCCACCATGTTTCACCTTCTGATAAAAAATATTCTGTTGTTTTCTGTTTAAAAGGAAGGTACATAAAAATGTGAACACGTGTCCCGTGCTCAACACAAGGCTATACACTTTTCAAACACAATTTTCAGGCTTTTTTGAGATTTCAATGCACAAAACTTTAAAACTGTCCTGTGTCTGAAACAGCTCTAAGAAGAGACATGTGAATTACTCCTCTAGTGACGAATCTACAGTGTGGCCATAGTAAACCAGTTAAAAGTTGACTTTGACGGCTCTGTCTCTGTTAATGCAGCTCCTGCTGTGGTGTTCCCATCTGTTGTTTATACATAACATAATTAGGATCTTTAGTTAAACACTGAATTCATTAATTATGCATAGCACCGAAATATTCCTTGTTGCAATTATTATTTAAAACGTAGACATCTTAAAGATAGTGCTGTCTGTCAAACGTCAAATTCAAAAGATGATGAACTTTTATTGTTAAAATAGAATTAAAGACAGGTACATATTTCCCCCCAAATTATAGAAACAGTCAAATGAAATGTTCAGAATAACTGGAACTCAGTAAGCAGTAAAATTAGGAAGAAACTGTTTCACAGACTGTTGAAATGCAAGATGACATGAAGATATTTTAAAATGAAGAGGGGTAGCACAGCATCTTTGAGACCAGAGAATCAGGCTTATGAACAGACAGGAAATCCTGCAACTTCTATGACATTTTAATATGTCCTAAATGTGGAAATGTACTGTACATGAAAAAAAAAACAATTCAGGAGGATCTGAGCAAGTACATCCTGAAACAGACTTAAACTTTCTGATGAAACTGCAGTAAAACCACATAGAGATGTTGCATTTCCAGGTAGAACTGACTAAAAAATAAAAGCACCAACAGCTTCTAGTAGTCAACGAGAAGGAAAGAAAGAAAGAAAGAAAGAAAGAAAGAAAGAAAAGAAGAGAGGAAAGAATGAATGACGGGGGAGGAAAAAGAGAGAAGACTCAGACATCTTTAATTAGAGGAACAGAAAATAGAACGGATGCGGTTTCTTGTGATTTCATGTGATTGCTGTCAAGATTAGTCAATGTGTTCGTTTGTTTTCTCAGCCTGGCAAACGACATACACAACCACAGATGGATAACCCACATCCCAACATCCCATACACCTGATGCCCCCGGTTGTATGTTTGTGTGTGTGTATGAGAGAGAGAGAGAGACATAAAGAAGAAGAGACGGACGACGATCTGTGTTTTTTATCAGGTTGCAGAGTGTCTGTGGTGTACGTGGTGGAGCTGAAATATCTTTCTTGTTTTGTGATATTCATAAAACTGATGTGATGTCACAAAGTGTTTTCACAAAACCAAAACCTCAAGGCTTCAGTTCAAATATGTTGAGGTGGTGATACTGATACATAGCAAGGCTGTAATACGTCATGGCACAATACTTAAAAACATAAAAACAAGATAAATATTAACTGTGGAACATCTACAGTACGGTTAATTGCAGGAAAGGTAGTTGTGATTTAATCCACAGCACTTGTTGGCTAAAATGTAACAAATCAATGTTTATTCTGGACCTTCGTTTTTTCCAGATCTTTTAAGGAATCATCATCTTGTTGTTATTTGCTTCTTTGCTACCTGCTGCACATTAGTGATGTGAGCTGTGCTCCATCCTGCGGTCAGCACAGCTCATACTGCTGATTATGTGTAAGGAGGCGAAATCTCCAGAGAACGAGTCCTGTCAATACGATGTGTGTGTGTGTGTGTGTGTGTGTTCATGTTTATGGTCATGTGTCTGTATTTCTGATCCTGCATGTTTGTGCAAATAAAAGAAAGATTCTTCACCATATGACATAAGAGAAATTCTCATTTGCCCGTAAGCACATGACGGGAAAGAGAGACAGAATGTGTGTGTGTGTGTGTGTGAGTGCGTGCGTGCGTGCATGTGTGCGTGTGTGTGTGTGTGAAAACACACTGAAACGTCAGCTATTCCTGACAGTCCAATATTTTCCACCACAGTCAACAGTTGCCTCAAGCCACACAGGAAGCTCCCATTTGGCTCTGAGTCTGTACTCCTCAATAAACACACACACACGCACACACACACACACACACACACACACACACACACCTACATTATTACATTATACATTCTCGCTTCCTTGGGTATAATTAAGTATTTGGAGAAACTGCAGTCAATAAAACGGAGAACAGTCATCTCTTAAACTCTGAGTCTCTGATGCACAGCACTCCTTATTTTACCAAGTAGGTTCAAAAGATAAAGACACACACATGCACACACTCTATGCTATCAACAAAAAGGCTTTATTAAGGCAACTGTAAATGGTTCTTCAAACTTATACCAAAGCAGGTCACATTCCCATCCTCAGTTACTCCTCTAAACACCAAATATTCTGTTACCAGATTTCTGTAAATGAGTCATCGTACAGCTGTGCAAGAAATATTACGCCAAAACTAATACAAAAAAAAAATTAGATTAGGAATGATTTTAAGGAATATTTGTTTAAGATCCAGGATGTACGTTAGTACCAAAGACTTTGTATTCCTCACTCATTCCTGCTTAGTGTCTCTTTCACTTCCTCTATTTCCTGTTTCCTGTCTGTTTGAAGAGTCTTGTTGAATAAATAGTCAGACCCATTGACCCGGCCCACACACACTTAGTACAACACAAGCAGCCCTAATTCAATTCATCTGCTCTGCATTATTCATGAGAGGAATCACCTCACTGCAAACCTGCTTCGGTGTGTGTGTGTGTGTGTGTGTGTGTGTGTGTGTGTGTGTGTGTGTATCTTATCAGACATCATCGTCTAATTGTTAATCATGTGTGTTGCTTATTATTTGGTTGTTTGGCTTCATATTTTGTTCTTTGGGATTGTCTGTTATTAGTCATGGTACAGTTTTAAGATGTGATGTTATTATATTATTATTATTTATATTATACCAGGAAGTCAGACTAGACACTTCCTGTTACTGCATATGATAAAAACAACTCTGTGATCTGGACTTTACTGGACAAATAATCTAACAGATGAATTCAGCCCACAACACAAACTGAGGGGTGAATGAGGTGATGAGTGACAGCTCTGCAGGCAGGTGACATAATCAGGTGATCTGCAGAAACTCAATGGGAGCAGCTGTTGGACAGGTGAGGCATTGCAGGTTATTAATATGATCTGCCTTTCAAAGTTAAAACAGTAAAAATAAGAAACGCAGGTATGATCTAGAAACTGACCTTGCAACTTGCAGCAGAGGCAAACACTGCCTGTAGTGCATAAGTGTAAATCTTCAGATACCATTTTTGTTCTCCTGTGTGGACCGCTAGTTGACTTTTAATGCGCCTGTTACCAGCAGATGCCGAATGGCTGAGCTCTGACCTGCGTGTCTCCTTTATGGAGATTGATACCGGACGTTTTGCAGCAGCTGCAGAAAGCGTGACCTGTGCTGCATCTGCATAAGTCTTATCCGTGTCAAGCCACGCAGGTCACTCAGACTAATGAAGCCTTCAAGGCAGATTTTTACAAGAGAACTCCAGAAAAGCTGTAGAGGAGATGCAGTCAGTTACTGTTTGTCCTTCAGTGTCCTTGTAATCATATGAGTGGAACTGATAATCTGCATGACCTTAAATATATTTATTGCAAAACTGAAGCTGTGTTACCTTACTACTGTGAAAGTGTAGGAGCCATCCACCCCGACGTCATAGAGAAGCAGTCGTCTGGCGTCACACAACATTGGCAGCACCCATGGAGGCCCACATTTCCTCTCTTGTACATTTCAGTCAATAGGAGGGGAGTAGGATGTATTCCCAGACTACAGTATTTGTATTCTGCAGGTGAATCGGACGTTTAGATAAGTTTCCATGTATATAATGTTTAATGGCATCTGTTAACTCGTGCATATTGTGACGACCACTGCTAAGATCACTGATGCCTCCTATAAAACTTGACTTATTTACTGTATGCAACATGTTTATTAACAAGATCAGCATTGCACTGTTTAGGATACCTGAGCCAATTCCTCCAATAGACATCCAGTATTAATTATCTCCTGCGGACAGAAGGCTATCTGGCAGGGCTTTCTGTCTGGCGCAAGATGAAGAAACAGACTACATCCAAACAAAAGGCAGAACCGTACGGCGATTGGCACCTTTACAATCAACTGGAAGCAGTGCAACAACATCAAGACATCCAGTGTCGTTGCAGCATTGAGATGATAAACTAGCATGTGAGATTATTGTAATTCATGTCATGATTGCTGCCTTGATTTTATGTCTCCCTGCCTGTTACCACGTCCCCAGTGGTTCCCTCCATTCGTCTACCTGTGTGTGATTGTGTGTGTGGAGACAGGTGTGCTGGAGTCAGAGCAGAGCACCACCAGCACCATATTCCAGACCTCTGCCAGACCTAACCTCTGCACCAGTCAGTCTACGCCTCGAGCCGTGTTTTCCTGCATTCATCCTGAGGGGTTTTGGTGTTTCCTGTATCCAAGTCTCCTGTTCCTCATCTCGTCAGCTGTGATCTATGAAGGTCTTGCAGGTGAAGAAGCTGAATGTGGAGATCCTGTGCTGGTGTGGTTACACATGGTCTGCGGTTGTGAGGTTGAGAGAAATTAACATTTAATTCACATTCCTGCAGTCAGCATGCCAGTTACAGCCATACATACCTGTGCAATAATCCTGCTGCATCTTGATATGCCACACCTGTCAGGTGGATGTAAAGGAGAAGTGCTCAGTAAACAAATAAAGACATTTAAACAAATATGCAAACACAATTTGAGAACGTTTTATTTTAACTCAACTTAATTAAAAGTCATGAAGCCCAGTCAGGGTTTTCTGTTTGCCTTGTGGATTTGATAGTAGTACGAATACCACCAGTATTAGTAGTATTGAGACATTATAGTGTCCTTGAACGCACCACTGAGGACAGTTTTTGGCAATAGTCAACAGTCGAGATTAATTCCCAAATTTCATCAAGCTAATTAACTATCAAGGTTGCTGACAGAGAAATACTGTCCTGTTTGATACCGCCATTGTTGTACTTTGATTTGTTTCGCTTTAATTTGATTCGATCTAATTTGATTTGCCAACGGTCAGAGAGTATTGTGGTCTACAGAGAAAAAAAAGAAAAAAGAAAACCTGAAAATAAAGACAGAGCAAGTCTGTTAGTGAGACGTCATAATACTGTTTGGAAGAAAAGACTGAACAGGATGAAAAGAAAAGCTCCGTGCTGTTCAAAAAGACACATGTATGTTTCACGTGTGTCCTTTTGACCACAGTAAGTGTGTTGCCTTCAGGCGTCATCTCACGCAGCCACTCGGTGCTTTCAATCGACCTCCAGCACTCTACGTCCACAGATTCTTCTACATCACACAAAAGAGGAGAGTATATTAAGGACCAGAGGGCAAGTTACGCAAAAAAAGAAGCTGAAATACCGACAGCGGGAGTCTATTGACTGCTCAGATTATACAGACACACACGTGTGACGGGCAAAAGCACGCTGGTGAGCTGCTTAAGATAATACTTTTATTTGATTAACAGAGGGGGCAGAGACTGAACTTTACTTTGAAGCTTCAGGACAAAAAATGAAAAAGTAAAATGTGTTGATGTGTATTTTTTTTGTGTAAGTTTTAAGGTTTAGAGTTTGACACTGACATGAATCTGTGTTTTCCATTCGTCCATATTCCTTTACTGTACATGCACAAACATGTACAGTTCATAATAAACGATGTCTGCTCTAATTAGCCAACAACTTCTCCATATTAATACTGCATAAAACAAACTGTGATTTCTGTCATCTCATCAGGTTCAGGTTAAAGAGGTCAAAAGCTTCTTGTTGTTGAATAAAAATAAAATCATTGTCTCAGCGATATAGACGAGGCAGATGCGAAATAATAATCAGCTAGAGGACAAGCAGAGTATGAAGTACCATGACAGGTGCCACATCAGCACATCACACTGTTAATTAACAGTGTAATTAACAGTGTAATTAACAGTGTAATTAACAAAGGCCTCTGCTCCCTGTGCGCTGCTTACATGTGGGATGTTACGTTTAGTTTCTACCCTCTCTGTCTGTCTGTCTGTCTGTCTGTCTTTCTCTGCTCCTTCTGGCCTTTTTAGTTTCCTTCACTTTCTTCCTTTTTTTTGTCATTTTCTTCAGGACTCTTCTTCTCTGCTTCTCTTTGTTTCCTCTGTTTTTATTTCTGTCACCATCTCTACGTCTACCTCGTTGTTTTCTGCTGCTCTTCTCTTATTTTATTTCTTCCCCTGTTTCATCTGCATTAATCTGATTTCCCTCCACCGTTCTCTGCTTTTTCTTTCTGTCCGTCTCTATTTCTGTCAACCTGTCTGAATTTCCTCAGACCTCTCTTTTATTTTCTGTCATTGCCGTCATATTTCTACCATATTCTTTGATTTTCTTCCACTCCTCTTCTATTTTATTCTTCCAAGCTTTGACATTTCTCATTTTTATTTTATTCTCTTTGTGAATTCATTTCTTGTATCTTTTCTTTACTCCATATCTGCATATTTGTGTTGTTCCATCTTTGTTTTTCTCTGTTTTTTTTTATATATTATTATTCTTATCTTGTGTCTCCTTTTCTCTGCCCGTCACACTTTTTTCACTCCTGTTCGTCTTCGTCTTTGTCTTCGCCTGTTTTCTCTCTCTTGTGCATTCCTTTACTCACCTTCTCATCTCTCACTTTGCCTCCCTCTATCTTCTTTATCTCCATCCCTGATCCTCTCTGTCTCTTCCTGTCACCGCTCTCTTTTCCGTGATTTAGATGAGTGTTATTTCCCTTGTGGCGAACGCTCACCTGAGCCCACCGGCAGCTGCTGTTCTCCAGCCTTCCTGCATTAAAGCAACAAAGGTGTAGAGCTGCTAAACAATGCTTCATCCTCTGTGACCTCTGCAGAAATACATTTCCCTCTGCAGAGACAAGATTTTTCCATTAAGGTTTTTGTTGTTGTTGTTGTTGTTTTGGCATTAAAACTGTATGTTGAAAACCATTACTGTCTGTGTGAGGAGGAAAGAACATGTGAAAAATCTAATAACATGAATCTGAACACCAAAATATAAATTACATGTTGTGACTATTAAAGATGTTATTTTATTTTTCACAGCTTTACTACACAGAACATGGACGGCAAACAGGATCAATTCATCCATTCATTCATTTTCATTCATTTTAATGGCATTAAAACCCATAAAAAATCTGCTGCTGATCCACTTTTATACCGGTCTGATTATATTCTGATGTTTAAATAAATCCCATTAAAATAAAACACACTGTAGTTTATGGTGGATTTGTTAAACATAACTAAAATATAAGCTAGAATAACACCAGCGTTATTCTTTAAGTCTTTAAGTTTATTTCTCTACGATAACAAAGCTTAAGTCATCAATAAAACATCAGCATGAAAGAGCAGAGAGGAAGAACGTTGCTGTTACTAAGACAACTAGTTGCCTGGTTCTGTCTCCTCCGCTGGTACCAAACAGATCTCAGAAACGAAAAGCTTTTAAATCATGTGTCAATGCGCCCATGTGGGTCATTTCATCATCTGCAAACGTAGCAACCCGAAATTTATGACAAAGACAGATAGAAGTGATAAAAAATAAAACAAAAGAAGCTGAACATACGTTTCATGTACTATATGTTTTTTTTTATTTTTCTGCCTTGCTGTTGTGAGGTCACATGTTGTTGTCTATATGTGTCCAGTGTGTCCAGTTATACACAATCCCAACTGTATAGAAGTCCAAGCATGTGACAACCATGAATTGGCCTCTAGTGGCCATAAATAATTATGGTTTTTATCCACCAGAAGGAGGAAACAAGACAAGGCAGTTGTTACAGGTAGACCAGGTTTGACTTTCACACTTTCATTTCACAGGAATAACAAGCCAAATTTGACAATAAAACTTTATTCTTTATGACGGTGCTAAAACGCAGATGCTGCCAGTGCAACTTTACACACCTGCAGCTCTTTTTATATTAAGGCTGTGAACTTGGATTGAACTTAATTCTTACATAGGTTTCCCCTTAAACAGGAACTCAGTTGAATGTGAAATGTGATTTGACATTTTAGTTGATAACGTCTCTGTTAGAAAACATATTTTCTACACTACACAGTGTCATTATTGCACATTAAACCAGCTGTTGTTATCCTGTTAGTGGGTGTGACATATTTGATGTGCTGATGTGAGAAAAGCAAAGCCTGGATGAACTAATCAGATTACAGAATATCTTCCTGTTTGAGTGAATAACTGAACTTTAAGAGTTTAAATCTGCTCAATAACAAATATATTAGGAAGGAACTATTTCCTGTTTCCACCCGCCGGGATGTAAAACACCTCCAGAGACCTGCACCTCTTGTTTTCTGCACACTGGTGGCATCCAGACGTGTTATCATGTGTTTGCATGTGAAGTTATCGTTTCTTTTTCTTTTTTTTTACTCTGAGCTAAAAACATTTTGAAAACAAGACATTTTTCTTTGTTTTGTACATTTTCAAACATGCAGTATCTATAATAAATACTGTGTTAGCAGCTTGCATTAGACAGGTAACCCTCAGGTCTTCTTAATGATAAATATACTGATGAAAGATTGTTGACAACAATATGCATTTTGAATTAAAAGGTGCAACGTTACAACTGAAAATGCTCATTAAAAACGTGTTAATTTCATAAAACAGTAGAACTAATATGGAGGAGGTTAAAAATAAAGAAAAAAGAGGGCAAGAAAAGAGATGAAAATGAAAGAGGAGAGGCTGGAGGATCCTTGAAAGTGTGTGATGAACGACTGCAGCAATATTTTCAGCTTCCCTGAAAACTCTTCACGGCTCATAAACTCCCAGGAAGAACCGAAAACGTCTCTCTGTTCTTTCACTCTCTCCATCCCATCATCCCTCAGATAGGAAGCCTCTCTCAGCTCAATGAGAGTTTTCTATTTTGGCAAAAAAAAAAAAAAAAAAGAGAAAGAAAGAAAGAAATAGCTCTCTGTTTCATTCTTTTATTTTATTACTTTCATTTTCTTGTTTTTATACGTTCTTTTCTCAGAGGACGGCGATTTATCACGATGGAAGAGAGAAACAACAAAACCCAAACTCACAAGGTGGAGGATGATTTATCGCTTCTCTCTCTCTCTCTATGTTTGCTCCACTTTCTTTCTTCCTTGTTTTCTCTCTTTAGAGTCTCCTAAAAGAAAGAGAGGGAGGAGGGGAAGTGATAGAGGGCAGGAGTAAAGAGGAGTAAAGGAGTAAAGAGGAGTAAGAAGAGTAAAGAGGAGTAAAGGAGTAAAGAGTCGAGCACTGAGTCGAGTCACACAGATCCTGCACTTACCCACCCCCCATTTTATAATATGAATACTATCATAATAAATTATTCATTTAATCATTTGAAATAATTAGTTTGGAAACTTCCTTTTAACTTCATTTCCACTGTTGAAAACTAACAAGTCCTCCAGCGAGTTGTTCTTCCTTTATTGTTTTAATTTCACAGAGATCTCATGAACATTCAACGAGGTTTTTGCCTGGAGATGCTGTTAATTTCTGTCCCTGATTCAGTCCATGTTTCACTACAAAGTACAGTGTGAGATATCAGTGCCCATCTCCAGAGGACCATTGTCCTTAATTAGAAGTGTGGTTATCTCCTTCTCTCTGCCCTCCATCATTAGCAGCTCATCTGCTTCACACAGAGGCTCTGGGTCACTTTCAGTTCAGCTGAAGATGCAAAAAAAGTGCTAAGAGTTCACCTCACTGCAGATCTGTAGGTGGAAGGAAAACCACAGGTAACTAATAACGTGTGTTTACAACCCGCAGCGTACCTGCAGGGAAGATCAGGCGAATTAGAAAGAGGTGCAGATTGATACAAACATGTCAACATATACAGGATATTTGCATGGAAATATTAATTTACTGTATAAGTGACCAGATGGAAACTTGAAAACCTGAAACTCAGCGCTTGCAGAGCATCAGCAGAGAAGATTCGAAAGACTTTTTTTATTTATGGTTGATGTACAAGCAAAACCAAACGGATGAAGTTTGACTTTCAAAGCCAAACACTTCCCAGAAATGAATTTAAAGCTTAACAAAAACATATTTGAATGTCAGAGAGCTGTGCAGCTACGACTTTACATTGACTGTTGTCTTGAGTTGAATGTACTGTAGATGTAGGACCGCCCAGCGTCGGGGGGTTAAACAGGCTGCTGGGCCGTTCAGCCAATCACTGCTCTCCGTTCAGCAGCATCCCACGGCCCGTGATGAAGACATTAAAAATGCCTGGCTGAGGCCAGATGGTCCGTCACCGAGGAGAGAAAGAGGAGGAACGAGGGAGGACGAGACGTCAACTGGGGAGACAGAAAAAAAAAGACGGAGAAGGTCGAGACAGTCAAGACCATTTTATTTCTTGATTTTATTTATTTAACTGTATTGTGCTGATTTATTTTATTATAATTATAAATATATAGCAATAATAATAATTAATATTATATGAATAAAGTATTTTTTACATTATGTCCACATTAGGTTTGAATCACTGTGTGTATTTGCCAGTTTGTGCAGACGTCACACAGTTGGATATTAAATCATTTAAGATGTTCACTGGTTTTGTCTTTTTTGTTGCTTTATTTTTCTGATTAAATGTTGTGTCTTCGGTTTGGCTCTTTAGTTGTAATTAAAACTCCCATAAAAGTCTGAACTTTGGTTTTATGAAATCTTTAGATAATGAAATAATCCTGTTTAAACTTCCAGAAGAGAGTCTTGGTTCGCTCCATTTTCTTCATTAGCTTGGATGGAGGACGAGGCAAGCTGTTGGTACACTGCTCAGATCTCTCCGCCTCGCTCCATGCCCTAATGCACACACACACACACACACACACACACACACTCACACACACACACACACACACACACACACACACACACACACACTCACAGTTTATTTAGTACACATGGGTACATGGTAACTGATGGGGCTTCACGCTGCAGTCTGTGTAGTGTAAACAGAGCCTTTGATCCACCGTTGTGACAGTAGCTGGAAGATACAGGAAGGAATAAGGATCAGCAAGAGAATGAATGAATGAACACTGATGGATTCATACAGAAGGCAGAGGATGTATGACTGAATGTGTGTGTGTGTGTGGATGAATGAATGTAGAATGACTGAATAAATGAATAAATGAATGAATGGAGGATTGTACTATAGAACGATGACTCACTTAATCACACAATGCATGAATGAATGAAGTAATATCAGTAATTAGTATCAACAGTCAGTTACGAAGTGACAGAACATGTGTTGATGAATAAGTGAAGTGAAGTCAAGTGATTCATATAAAACGTGTTACCAATGGATGACAGAAAAGTGATTTTTTTTTATTATTTATTTAAGCATTTATTGGATAAATTATTGTACATTTGAAGGATGATGCTGTATTATTCTTTTCTCAATGCATCTCCATGCAGGCTTTATCACAGACAATACCACATTCATGCCCATTGGGTAAATATGAGGCTGCACCTTGTTAGCTTAGCTTAGCATAAAGACTGGAAATAGGGGGAAACAGTTAGCTGCCCAAAGCACCTACCATTGACTCTAAATCTTGTTTCATTTACCTGCTCAAAAAGCAAAGTTTAAAACCAACATGTTTGGGATCATCAGGGTGTCTCATTCCACACATCATTAGATTTATGAATTATATGGAAGAAAAGTAAAAAATCATATTTTTCAGAAAATGCATTTTAAGTTTTTTGTTTTTAACATGATTTATTTTGATGATTTTGATTTGATTTCTTTATTATTTCATTTGGTTTTGTTTCTTTCTTGTTCTTTTCTTTTTTATTGATCTTTTATTTGAGTTTGTCCTGGCGGCTCTGACTCTGTAATTTGCATGTAAAGCTGCAATATTTGTATATAACATACTCTGTACATCATTATTCATAAAGTTCAGTTTTGCATCATCAACATTTCTCATGACATAAACTGAGTTCAGCTGGAGGTTTGTGAGACTGAAAGTGGAGCATCGGTCTCCGTGTTCAGGAGAGGCCAGACGATGCTTTGTGGCATCAGGCGGGTCTTTGGGGAAAGATGACGTAAGATCGTCAACATATCTCCTGTTTAACCTCTCGTTAACTTTACACAACCTGCCTGTCTGCCTATACGGGGGCTCAGGGCCTCAGCTGCTGCCAACCTGGGGCTTCTGCTATCTCTCCCTGACATGTATATGTATGTCAGCACTTCGCTCTCTTTGCGCCCTTCAGGATGTGACCCGGATTCACACTTCATCCCTCACAGGCCCACGAGGTTAAAGCATGCAAATGGGGAAATAATGTTTGTGGTTGTTGGCAGAAATGAAGCTGTAATGTTCTGAGGCTGTAAGTGTGAACTGGGCTGCTTTAGCTTAATAAATAAATAAGACGTATATGATGAACTGAACTTCCAACAACTACTATAATCTTTCGTTTCTGTTTTAGCATATTTGAACTCATCTCATTGTTACAGTCAGATTAAATCAGCTCAATGCAAAGTGTTTGCAAAGGTTGAAGGATAATCCTAATTTAGATGAGCAAACCTGCCAGCAACAACATTACTGCTTCTCTGTAGGTTGATGGAAATGATGGAAATGAAATGAGCTATATTCAAACTTTCAGTATGGAGTCGCCAGAATAAACACAGAAACTGCTCAACATGGCGTTAGAGAGAAAAGGCAGGTACAGACACCTGAGTCAAAAAGCTGCCAGTATCTTCACTCATCATCTCTGACTAGAAAACAAACCAGACAACAACCAGCCTGCAGTCAGCCAATTAGTCAGCCATCCAGTCCAGGCAGTCCAGGGACTCAGGGTGGAGGCACATTTTTACTTTCACCTGTACAGGAAAAAAGGAAACTCCATCCTTATCTCCTCTTTCAACTCCATCTAGCATCAATGAGGGTGGGTGTGGCTTGCTCCAACGTACCATGATGGGTAGCTTCAGTTGAAGAAATCATAATGTGACCGTGGCTTGATTTGACAGACTAGTTAGAGACTAACCAGCCAGCAGTAGAGCCATTGATCCAACATGCCTACAGTTAACACTATGCTCACCTGAAACTCCAACCAATCAACCAGTAGAACAGACAACCAACCAGCCAAAAAACAACATCAACTACATGTCCAGTCCAACAGAAAAAAAACAGCCATCCAACAAACCAACCATCCTATCAATTATCCAATAAGGTGATACTATGAAAGACCAACCCAACAAACCATGATGCCGGCCAACCAATCAACCAACCATCATATCAGACATAAAACTGAAACAACCAACCAATAAACATTCGACCAAACATCTGACCAACCAACTTCCAATCAGCCAGCCAGACTTTACTCAGAAACACACAAAAACCTTTCTACAAAGACAAAGTGTTTGTCATTCAGCACATTCGCTTCAACCGCTGATTGTTTATCAAGCCTGGCGTGATGACAGAATCCATAATGACCTGGAGACATTTGAGGGACCAGAAACCCTCTGAGAGGTGGAGATTGGATTGTAGTTGTGAATCTGATTGAGATGGTGCTGAACTCATGGAGATGTTTATCCAACACCCACCCAAACACCGAAGGACAGACAGTTTGTCTCTTTGAACGACGTTTTTATGTGTTTAATTACTTATTGATGGGTGTTTATGTGTATGTGATTATTCCTAAATGAATGATCCCTTTCTGCATGCATGCTTATGCTCATATTTACACGTATGCTTTATATATGCATGAATTTAAGTGTCTATGTGCTCATTTGCAATTCAGCTGCTGTCCATGCTGCCAAATTAATAATAAAAAAAAAGAAGAAAAAGTACAGAAAACAGTAACAGTATGCTAAAGGAGTGGTCTGTTTCTGAGGGAAATATGTATTCAGTGAAAGGAGGAAGGACGCTACGCATCTATAAATTACTTTGGGGGCTCTGCTGCCTCTCTCAGGGATGCTGATGTATCACAGAGAGAGGGAGGGGTGGGGGAGAGGGAGGGGGAGACAGAGAGAGAGAGAGAGAGAGAGAGAGAGAGGGAGAGGGAGAGGGAAAGAGGGAGAGGGAGAGAGAGAGAGAAAGAGAGAGAGCGAGAGAGAGAGAGAGAGAGAGAGAGAGAGAGAGAGAGAGAGAGAGAGAGAGGAGAGGGAGAGGGAAAGAGGGACAGAGAGAGAGAGAGAGAGAGAGAGAGAGAGGGAGAGGGAGAGGGAAAGAGGGAGAGGGAGAGAGAGAGAGAAAGAGAGAGAGCGAGAGAGAGAGGGAGAGAGAGAGGGATAATCTGATCAGTTTGTGTTGTGAAAATATTTTGAGACAGAAAAAAAAAAGAAAGATAAATGGAGGAGATGAGAAAACAGATGTGGGAAGAAACAACTAATCTAACTTACTGCAAATGACTGAAGCCCTTGAACTCTGAGATCATGTTTCTGTGTGTGTGTGTGTGTGTGTGTGTGTGAATCTATGCCCAAGGACCTCTTGTGATTGCAGTAATTCACAATAAAAGTTCCACTCTTTCAGTTAAAATATGTTTTATGGCTTTATTATTATACTTGACAGAATACGACTGACAGATGATGTGAGGAGAGAAAGATTCAGAAAGCAACAGACACCAGCTGGACGTAAACCAAGGACACCGCGGTTCATGGTCAGTGCATTAACGTCTACACTGCAGGTCATGACGGTTTCAACTTTTCAGTATTTATAAATGTGTCCTAATTAAATGTGAACATTTTAGTCCTGAATAGGCCTGGCACCTCTTCCACCTTCCCTTAGGCTCCTCTAGAGATCACCTGACCCGTGTCACCTGCCTGATAAACACAGGAAGAAGAAGAGGCTCCTATCTGCCAAACATGAAACATGCAACATACGTTGTTATGCTAGTCCAGGTCCTACCGATGATTTTATTCATCCTAATAAACAAAGTGCACCTGTACAGGAGCCATTTAAATAACCTGCTCCAGAGTTTACAGTTGTTGTGGTTCACACCCGAATTCAGATGCCCAGACGAATCAGGACTGCATGCAGTGATCAGTATGTAATCTTTACTGTATTGATATGCAGAATCGTCACTGTTCCTCTGTCCGACTGCAAATGGCCTGTTTGCTCTGTCTCTGCCTCTTGGCCAGAGCTGATATCTTGTCTCAGAGTGTGTATCCGTTTCCAAATTTCAGAGTTTGCCAGGCTTTTATATTTTGCCTCTCTGTCTGCATCCTGAAATTCACAAGCCTGATAGCAAACCGGCCGGTCTGTCTGAGCCAACGCCTGAACCTGAGCCTGAGCCTAAACCTGAGCCTAAACCTTGGTCGGTATGTATTCCTGTCTCACCTCCTCAATCTCTTCCTGAGATGTTTTCAGTTTTTTGCTGACCCTTGCCATCGTATTGTCCATGTTGCTAAGCTGCTGTAGCATTCATCCTATTCCTACCTGAATATCTGTTTCCTGCTTGTATCAGGTTCTGATTCCTTCCTGGTGAGTATCTGCTCGTCCTGCCTGCTGATTTTTGGATTAAATCGCTGGATCAAACTTTCTGCCTGTTGACAGTTTTGAATCTGTTGATCTGATCTTTAAACTCAGGAATGTACAATTTAGCTGTTAAATCTTGTTTTCCTGTTGCCAAAGTTGTAAAGCCACATGTACACAACAGTACACAACAGTACACAACAGTACACAGTGTGTGTGGGTGTGAGTGGGTTGTCATCAACTGTGTTTGTGTGAAATGAAAGCGCAGCCATGCTTGTATATGTGTGTTTCCATGTTGTAGAGAACGATAATATGATGAAGGGAGCTGTGATACACGCAGGATGTCAGATATTTACTCTCCTTTTATCTCAGTGTGCATCTTTGTCTTTCTCTTACTTTCACTCTCCTTTACTTTCTCTCATGTTCCCGTCATCTTTATTGATCTCTCACTCTCTCCTTGCTTTAATCCAACGAATACGGACTCTCAGGCGTTCATATATTGTGACACTTAAATTATAATATTCATATATATTCAAGGCTCCGTTATAAAGCAGCAGTCAGGTGGCCGGGTGGTTACATGTTGGTTTACTAAATTGCTGGAATGTTAATTGGCAAGTTGATTTCTTGATTGGCATGCCGATCGGTTATTGATTGGTTTATTGATTGCTAAGCTTAGGGACAAGCTGCTTCATTGGCTAGTGAGTTGGTTGGTTTGATGCCTGTTTGGTAGATTTTTAGCAGATTGGTTGGTTGAGTGCTTGATAGCAGTGCGATTAGTTTCTTGGCTTCTACGGTTGATTGGCTGTTGCTAATTGGTTCTCAAGCCTCCAGTCATCATCCACCATGGAAGCTGCCATGCTGCAGACACCTCATAGATGTAACTGAAATGTCTCCATGTTCTTCCTTCTCTTTCCTTCTCTCGGCGTCCTGCCGTCTCTCCCGTGCTGTCCGTACTCCACAAGAAGACAAACTAAAGAAAAGTCTGCCAAAGCCTTCCAGCAACAAATCGTACTGATTTTTTTTTTTCCACTGGAGAATGGACCAAAAAAAAAAAAAACCTGAAACAATACAAGCAGTGTCCGACCTAACAGACAAGAAGGAAAATGGGTTTTGATTTGTCTGAATGTGGCCTTTAGGCTTCTGAAAATCAGAGAAATGTTATCATACACAAAGGACATCGTGATGAAGGACAGTAGACAGAGAAGATTTCTGAAGATTGATGTTTCCACTGACACTGGGAGTCTTTTAAAAACTTCAGCAGATGCAGAATAAGACCTTTTAATATTAATACCTGCAGGTGTTAATTTGTACAACAGGACACATACGACCATACGTATCTGTTCTTCAAGTCATCTTACGTCATATAACATGTAAATCCATCTCCACATCACAGGAAAAAATATCGTCTGATTAACTGTGTTGATGCATTTACAAAAGGCTTTGATGCAACCAGTATGAATGTCAATGTTAACAAGTGAGAAGACAAATACTATAAAATCACACAACACAAGAACTGGCGACTCTCGAGTTTACAGTGTAACAGACAGCAGAAACAATTATATATGATTGGTTCAAAAATGCCCTTTGGTCCTGTCAGCATCTATCAGCAGCTCCACATAACATTTCATCTTTTATAGTATAAAGATGCAGAAACCAGAGAGTGTCCTTGATAGTCCTTGAAGTCACAAATTCAAAACGTCACCTATAGATGGAGACCACTTTATGGGATGTACCTTTCAAAATAAAAGCTCAAATGTCTTTACAAACACATCCCAGCCTAAAAGCATGAAGGGTTTGTGTTATGAAAGGATCATCACATTAGATTAAGGCAGATCTCATCGAGTTAACAAAACCGCAGTTTCAAAATATATTTACCAAAACGTCCACGTAACCTTTCTTCTCTAGAGAAATGACAAAAAGAGAGACAGGAGGATACGGCTGTAAGTCACCTAACAAGACGATGGCCTTTTCTGGTCCACAAAGGAATCACAGGAAGAAAATCTTTTCTGCTTTTCTGTTTCCAGCAGCTGAAGAAACCATGACGACCAGGCGTCATGTTGTTGGTTCTTATTTACAACCGTGCGACTCTGATGCTTGAACGGATGTTGGTTATATTTCTGTTTTTAGTAAAAATATGGGACGATATTTAAATGATCAACAAATGAAATGTTTTCTTTCTCAACCTTGCGTGGCTTGAAGAAAGCAGACAAGAGCTGAAATATAAATATAATATATCCAACAGTATTAAATCTGTATAAGGAAGCTGTTATATTTACATTTCTTGCTCTTTTCTCGGCCGTTTCAAAGCGAGCGCTCCCGCAGCTCCAGAACAACACACCGATCTGACTCATGAGGCGTGCTCATGAAAACATGCAGCTCTTTTACACATACGTTAATTTAAATGTTAATACTGTTTGTAAATAACAGAAAGGCCTGAATACAACTGCACCTCCGCAGGCTAAACATTGCTCATATTCGTGCCTTCTACCTGCTGGAGGTTTTCACCCTGCTAACGTTAGCAGGGGAGAAATTGCGTGTCAGCCACATTGTCAGAATGATTAATTTGCCTCTGCATCATGGCATAGTAATCCTCCTCGCGATGGTGCGATCAATCACGCGGCGCCCGGCGGGCCGCCATGGCACACACCACGCAGCCCAGCCGAAAGCTGAGGTGAGATGGGTTCCTCCCATAATACAGTCACAACAAACAGCTTGATTGAGTCTGGCTGCCTGGCAGGAAAGCAGCACAACCGGAGAGAAAAATGTAAAAAAGTTTCCGCTTGTTTATTTAAAGCGAGAGGCGTGATTGCTTAATGACATGTGACCCTCTTACAGTGTGATGGTCAACTCGTCATTTGTGTTGATTTTGAGCTTGATGCTGATAATTAGATTAACCCTTTAATTTGTGCACCTGCTGAACCTGGTGAGTTTTAGTAAATGTTTCAGTGCTGTGAGCAAATCACCTGTAACTTTAGGGATGTTTTTCCCTGAATTTTGCCTTTCAGGTGATGTTTCACTCATTGTCTTTAAAATCAAATGGTTACTTTAAGTTTTGGTTTCACTCATGTTAGAACAGGTCACAGTGTGTGTGTGTGTGTGTGTGTGTGTGTGTGTGTCAGTGGTCTTTGATGATACACACCAACATGCACCTTAAACAGCCCAAGGTGCTGCTCAGCTTTATTGCCGATAAATTACATATTGATTCCACAGTGCGGACGGGGTACTGGGGAATAAGCTGAGCTGGTGAATTGACTATTGAGTTTTCTCTGTGATGTGATGATCGAATTCCTGCTGTTCTTCTTCTTCTTCTACGTATGCAGGCTGCCTGCTGCCATCGTTCAGGTTGCAGCACATCGGACAATATTTAAGAGCTCACTAAACGCTTCGTTCAACTACAGCCTGAGGACAGACTCCCAGCTTTTATGGTTTTTTGCAGAAGTTCCTCAGTTTCTCTTGTTTCTGGTCTATTAAATGATGAATCGTCCCTTTAATTCAAATTAAAATTGTTCACACACATTACAGAAATATATATTTGTATCCTGTATATTGCATGTATGTATGTTTGTCCTGCATGGTGGTGTGTGCGTGTGTGTGCGTGTGTGTGTGTGTGTGTGGTCCTTACACCTTGCTGAAGTGTACTTAAGACATCATGCTGTTCACCCTATTCGCAGGGATAATATGATTAAGAGCCACCTATGGTGCTTTGTGAGTGTAAGTGTGTGTGTGTGTGTGTGTGTGTGTGTGTGTGTGTGTAGAGGGGAACTGGTCAGCAGCCAAAAGCACCATCTTAATATGCGCTTCCTGCTTGTCCCCCTGCAGGGCTGAAGCAGCGCGCCGCCTGCACCACGCTGAGCTTCGCCTTCAACACCAGCCAAATAATCTGCCAACTATCACCCTGTACAAGGTTACATTAACACTCTGAGGTGAACAATCTCATATTAGACTTCAGACACTCCAGGGGCTGTGATTTAAAGCCCTCAAATACGAGGAGAGGCAGTGCCATCCAGGCTGCTGACGTGGCGTCTTTATGTGTTTCTGTGTATGTGTTAAATAATTAAGAGTAAGTATAAAATGTGAGCTGATGAGGTGAATCTATGTAAAGCCACCATCACTTTATTGATTTCCCTTAATAAAGCTGCAGGGATATAAAATATGATGGACTTATTATAAAATACTGTGATGCTAAAGATGATATACAGCCGTATAAAATATTAGGGACATTTAGTTCATTAAGTGCACTGATGAGGAAGATCCAGGTAGGAGCCATTATTTCTAATACATTTCTCTCATTAAATCTGTAATAATTAAAGGATGAGATGGAGATAAAATTAAAGCAGATAAGTTGGAGAAGGAATTTTAAAGCAATAGTTTGATATTTGGGGGAACATTGTTCATTCTCGAGAGCCCCAGCACCAAATATTCAGCTTTCCCTGCTTCTACGCAAGGATGGTTGAACACACCTGATCCGGTATCTGGTGAGTTCAAATTGATCAATACGACTTTGATTAGTCATATCACTCTTTTCTGATCTGCATGTGTTATCACAGTTTGTCATCATATGTGCAGGTGTGTTTTACAGTATGTTGCATGTGAAACATGCAGTCTGGAGTGAAAACTGAGCAAAAACCGCCCAGGCTTGGACGGGTTGATTGTAATCCATGTTTCACTATGTGTTTTATGGGTTTTTACGTCTGATGGAATAATGTACGGACTGTTCCTTTAAGCTTTGAAGCTGAGCTGAGATGTGAATTGCATAAAAAAAGCCCTAAAAACTCCACATTCAGTACTTTCAGTGCCAGTGCGTGACTGTGTATCTGCATGCTTAAACACAAATATGTGTGTGTGACTCCTGACAGAGAGATGTTGCTCATTAATCATAGACGGGATGACCCAAAAAAAAAACTCAAGTACACAAAGTGTATCACAAATCAAAGAAACCTAAAACACGGAGGCTGGTGCTTCATCTCAAGGTTGAAGTCGAAGTAAAGCATCGCTGTTAAAAACGTACAGAGTCCTTGTCTCGTTTGATATGACTGATGTTTTTCACCAAGCGTTATGTTCTGTCTGCTGCAGGCACGATGCTTCAATTAGTTTACAGGCATCAAATCATCACCAGCTAATGTGATAATGATTTAATGTTCAAGTGCTACATTGCATCTTGCTGTAACCTTGGCTCATAGTTTTTGATTTTTGCACAAATATACCCAGAAAATGAGTAAAATGATTAAAACTGTTTTTTTTATCCAGAGTTTAGGTCCCAATGTCCCGAAATGTTGATTTTTCTGCCACCATGAGACACGGCGCCCAGGAGAATACAACAAATGTGATGCTCTTGTATTGGGTGCAGCTCAAAAAAATGCTTGCACAAGTAAAATGAAGAGAAAAATGGGGAGAAAATGCAAATGAGCTGCTGATTATGCACCCGAGTTGAAGTAATTAAAAAAAAAATCAATACATGTTTAACCTAGAAAGTGTTTGCTCTGCAAATACTTTTTTTTTTAGAATCTGATTTTCACCATTTTGTATTATTGGCATTTAATTGTATTTTCACTTTTAATAAAATTGATAATATATATATTATAACTATATAATACTATATGACGAGTTGGTCGCGACTTCGGAATATAAAGTTTAAGAGAAACTTTCTGCTGCAACAAAGAGACAAAGAGAAAATAAAGTGGATCAGCTTGTTCAGACGTCATAAAGGAGGATCTTCCATCTGAGGAGTCTCTCACCTCGGGGTCTAAACATGATGTATGTACGTATATGTAATGGATTGCTTTGTTTTGATCAGTTTTGCATAATATATATATATATATAGTACAGGTGTTATCTTGATCCCTTGTCCAGTGTATGAAATGGATGCGTCTCTCTCTAATAGGGTGGAGTCCCCCCCTCAGGGTAATTGATTTCTATATCTCTCCCTTCTTTGTGCAGACAGATGATGACTTAACCAAAACATCTTTGTCTTCCATTTGTGTTTTGTTTTTTTTTTGCTTTTGTTTTTTTTCATTTTCTTTATGCATTCAGCTGGATATCTCGTAAAGGTTTCACACACTGACAACAGCAATGAATCTAAAAACACAAACAGTGTCTGGTTGTGTGTGTGTGTGTGTGTGTGTGTGACAGTTGTTTCTGTGATGAGAGCAGATGGATGTAAAACAGGGAAGAGACTGAAACAAAACTGTTGGAAGTTTAAACATCCAACTGCTACAGGAGCCAGGAGCCAAATGATGCTGTTGTCATGGTAACAGACGTTTAGCATTTTTACTCAAGCACCAAATGAATGTCATTTCTATGAGTGAGACATTTTCAAACACTGTGTGTCGACCTGACAAACATGAATGGTCACTAGAATTCAGTTTCACCAGGTGAGAAAAACAAATTAGTTTTAAATCAAGTTTTAATTATGCTGACGTCATCAGATCAATTTGACTCCCTGATCATCGTCTAAACAATAAGATGACTTTATTTTGCTGTTACCTGAACTTGTGACCTTTTTCCTTACTGGTGTTTTGGTGTAATGCAGGACAGGCTGGAAGAGGCGATGCTACCTTGGTTAGTCCTGTTGCTGGAGGTGTCAGATAGAAGTAGAACAGGGGAAAAAATAAAAATGCTGAGTGCAAAATTGTATCTGCAAGGCCTCTTTTAGCAGAGATACTTAGAGAGGGAACGAAGTGAAATCCCTCGGAGGTGTTGTGGCTCCGTCGTTCCGAGGGATTTCTGACAATACGGCCTTCTGTGCTATCATCTCTTTCTCCCCTTGATGTTGTCAGCCCTGTATTTCCTCGCTTTATGTCCTCTGAGAAAGCAAATCCAGCTCTATAAAAGAGAGCAATAACAACATTTTACAACGTAGCAGATGTTTCTGGGATGCATCCTCATTTGGCAGCTCTGAGCACAGTAACTCTGCAGTGTCATTCTGTCCATCACTCGCCATCTGGGAAACAGTTGAAGAGGAACATTTCAGAGATCCAACACTTAAGAATATGATGGCTCCATTCACAAAACTCCTGCAGACATAAAGAAAGTCGAGCGCTATAACTTGTTCAGCACTAAAAAGTATTGCTAGTTGTGTACGAGTATATACAGTATACATGACAGTGACACTATATATGTTTTATACAGTTATCAGCAAAAAAAATAGCCGTCGGTTGTGTCATCAATATTATATTTTTTTGTCAATATATTTTTTTGTCATTTTTTTATCACCACCATTGCTGGATTGGTCTTTATCTTCCAACTTGGTGGTTACATTGATCCAAGAGAGACAACTTAACTTTCTTGAATCTATATAAATATATATGTATATATATTATATTATATATCTTCTCAGCACCATGTAGAGCTGATGCTTAGCAGCTCTCAATAGCTGCACACTTGCATTCAATCATACGTGCTGCCTTTATGATTATACGGGACACAGGGACCAGGTGTAACTCAATAACAACCAGAGAAGACCAGGAACCTGCAGGATAACAGTCCTCTAGCACAGAGAGTGACTAAATAAATATTCAACAGAAATTTGTGTCATGTAATAAAATCATTTTTGCAGGTTTTCATGGCATCAAACACCCAAACACCACATACAGAAAGAAAGCTAATAAAAAAAAAAGTCAGCTACATCAGTTTGTACAGGACAAAATGATTGTTTACAAAAAAAACATGTGTTATTCATGTCGAGAAAAATACTTTATATGTTCACAAAAGCAGCAGCAGTAAAGCTATCACAAGCGCGCTCTCATATCTTCCAACCTCAACGCTCCGTTTTCTCGGCTGTGAACAGAACAGCCTCCTGAGGTTTGCAGCGTTTCCTCTCGGTTCTGACTTTGTGCTTGACTGGTTTCTCCAGCCTCAACATGTTATGAATATGCCATTGAGGTTGCAAAGGGACTATTGTTACATATCTGGATTTCATAACAAACTGTAGTGTAGAGATGATTCATTTTTACAAATACGCTGCTGAATCTGCAAACATGCCTCTCAGCATCTTTTCTTTTTTTTCAGCTTCATTCTTACTTTCCTCCACTTGGTTTCCTCTCTTCCCTCCTGGCCTCAGGAAGAAGCGCCCTCATCTTGACGTCTCTCTTGGGGTTTTTAGAGGTCAACTCTATGTGATGGTACGAGGAGTCAGACAGCTGCTTGTACAATGTACAATTTTTCCAGCAGACGAGTCACAGCCAGAGTGGAAGCTAACAGGGTGCAGACTTAGCAGAGCTGATTGCAGGATTGTAACATATTGATAAGACAGTCTGCTCAGTACATGCACATCCCTCTCTCCTCTGAATCACTTCCTCTGACTTTACTTGCATCTCCTCTTTTTGATACATAAACACATTTATTGCCTTGTAGTACATTTAGCAGATACAGACAAACATCATCATCCCGTCCTTTTAGCTCCAGTTTGGTCTCCACCGACTTTTTTTAGCCTTCATCACAAGGTGCATAAGTAACAAATATTACATTACAGAAGATACGTATCCGTAATATGAAAATATGTATAAAGACTTTAGAAAAGCAACAATTTCATTTACATCCACTCCCACATTTCAACACATGGCATTGTCTGTATTTGTTGTTGCTGTCTATCTCGGCCAGGACACTTGAAAAATAGAGTTTTAATCTCAATGAGGTTTTCCTGCTTAAATAAAGTAAACAGGAAATAATTGAATGTTAATATAAATAGTTTACTGTAAAGATAACGACGAGACACAGAGCTGCAGAGTCGAATATGACAGCGAAAGAGAAAGAGAAAAAGTCTCCATCTGGACTCAGATTGGGGACGCTGCAGTTCACGGTCGGTGCCAGAAGACACCAGCGCGTCCTGGTTTATTGTCAATATAAAATATTCGTTAGTGGAGCTTTGATTGATTTTCTGTCCAACATGAACTTTTTTGAGTACTCATTCTGAAACAACTTCAATGCAAATACAACGTAAACACATCTTGGTTTTTGCCATGCTGCACATCGCTCACATGAACAGAGAGAAAAGGCTCTTTGTCTGAAGTGACTGACGTGAGGTTATTATAATGTTGTGATGGAAATATAATAATGCTTCATACAGTACGTTTCATGAGACCCACAAGGCTGAACGCATTGCTTAAGGGCACCTCAGCAGTAACATTTAATGAGAGTCCACATCATCTGTCATCAGCATCAGCATCGTCACATCGGTGGCTCTACACTAGAAATCACGCAGTGTTGCATTTTGCTTTACCTTTACAATAAATTATCTGCATCAGATGACAGGAAGCTTTCAACATATTCAACTCAAGGAGAAAAGATGTATTTTTATTATCGTTCTCCAGCAAGGAGCCGCAGAGTGCATTTCTATGTAAGCATGCATCTTTCTCAGAGCAACATATGGCTGTTAGTCAAAACCTTCCTTTGCTTAAAGCAGACAGGCAGAATTACATAACAGGTTTACTCACTGTGTCCGTGTGTCTGCGTGTGTTTTATTTAATTTTATATCCAAAAAGCTCCACACACAAGAGGGCCTTGTTCATATTTTAAAAGGATATATAAGATAGTGGTAAGCTATAATGTGTCCCAACGTTTACCCTTCAACAGCTGTATTTAACATTTAATATTTTGTGCTAACAAATGGCCCGGTTGTCCTTCGCTGGCAGCTTGTCTCTGGTGAACAGCTCCAGATTTGATGCACTGTAGGATATCCTTCAGACCTTGTGTTTATACGTGTCATTGTTAAGTGGATAAAACAGACTCTCCAACCACCAAAGTGACGAGTTTCACTTAATTACTTACATCTGCAAAGCAGGAAGAATTCACAGTGACATATAAAAATGAGTTAAATATGTAGATTTAATGAGTGATCAGCTTGGAGTTAACTTCATGAATTACCAGGAACAATGGCTGCACAATGTGGTACAAAGTCTAGAGGTTGTGATGAGTAGCGCAACAAGCTAGCTGCCTTACACAGAACTGCTCTCCAGAGACTGAAAATGTGATCGCTCTTATTAGAGCCGTTTCTGAACAAACTAATGTGCCCAAAATATTTGTGATGAAGGAATGAGAAAAGATAAATATAGATAAAGAAAATAAGAAATCAAAGTGACGCATATTTTGCAAATTCAGAAATTTTCACATGTGATTGCTGATTTGTCTGGTGTCTAAAGCTCAGTGATAATTATGCTGACACATACAGCATTAAAGTGTTGCTGTGAGAGCAGCAGGTAAGAAACGGATATAAAGGTGGAACAAACCAAAATGTTTCAGCTGCTGCACCTGAGAACAAATTCAAAATGATTCTGCCAGTAACAACTTGAGGCAATTCAGCAAAACTATCTTTAGACTCTGAGAGGCTTACTGTACAGTTTTGCTCCCGCTACTGTAAACATGGTGTGTGTGTGTGTGTGTGTGTGTGTATGTGTGTGTGTGTGTGTGTGTGTGTGTGTTGTCTCACGTGATTGGCCTGTTTGTCTTTTTCAACCATTCAGCAGTCACCGGCCGTCCTCTGTCCAACAACAGCACCGAATTATAATTAAGCTGATGCCTGTGAGGGTGTGTGTGTGTGTGAGAGAGAGAGAGAGAGAGAGGTAAAGAAAGGAAGGAAAGAGAGATTGCTTCATGCTTTTTTTGTGTGGATACATGGGAAAAAATAACGTGTTTATTTGTGTGTGAGAGCGAGTGAGTAAGTCACTGAAAGATACGGAATAAGGGATAACGGATGCACATGTGCAGAGTTCATTTGTGTGTCTGTGTGTGTGTGTGTGTGTGTGTGTGTGTGTTAGCGTTGCAACGGAGAGGAATCCATCATCGTCAGGCCTCTATTGATGTGAATGTCAGAGTCAGTGAGGACCGATCACACTGAGATGCAACATAAAGCACTCACTATAATGAGACACACACACACGCACACACACACAGACACACACACACACACACACACACACACACAGAGACACACATGTAGTGTATTACTGCATCTTTTTAAACACGCACATGCATAAAAACGTACTCACAAACACGCACTCAGATCATGTTTGCACAACAGTGACATCATTCACATCAGAGTGACTCAGAGCAGTTTGTCATTTTAACCAAAATATAACATATAATACAACATATTATAACATTATATTAATATTACAACATTTTGACTTGTTACCACTTGATATTTGTTACTCCGACTTCTAAAGAAAGGATGTAAAATGTATTTTTGCTAGCACTTAAGCTGCAGCCCAAGTATATTCATGGAGATAATAATTATAATAATACTAATATCTTGTGTAGCACTTTTTAAAACAAAGTCTAACAAAGTTCTTCACAAAACAACCCCCAAACATCCAACAAAATAATAATAAAGTTAAAAACAATCAAACAATAAGCAACAACAACAGCAAATCTCCTGTAGTTTTAAGATTGGGCGACTGATGGCACAGTTTTGTCTTTGAGATGTGAGGTGCTCACAAATGTAAGCTGCATCTAAACCATAAAATCCTGAAATTAACTGTAAACCAATGCAAGGATGCTAAAATGGGGGTTACGTGATCTTTTTTGTTTGGTCCATTTAACAGTCTGGCAGTGTGCTTTACTGTCCAGACAGTTAAAGAATGAATTAGAATAAAAGCTTTGTCTTTCTATGAGTCAGACAATGATAGAAATGATCTGATACCTTATTGACACGATAATCAAAAGTTAAACTGGAGTCAAAGACACTAAAGTTTAACAGAGGGGAAGAGCTTTACAAATGTATCATTAAAATCTGATGTGTTTAATAACCGGATGAGATTATTTCAGATTTGTCTTCATTGAGTTGGAGGAAGTTATTAGACATCCAACATCTGACATTTGTTAGAGAGTTCTTTGAGGAAGTCGGTCCTGGTTTTACAGACACATAAAGTTGTGTGTCGTCAGCATAGCAATTAAATTAAATTGTATGACTGTGTATTATTCTGCCAAGTGGAAGTATTAAGATACAGAAAAAAAGGGGACCCAGGACAGAACCTTGAGGTACTCCGCAGTTCATTGGAGCAATAGATGATAGCACCACAGTAAACATGGATTTGTGATTTTGTAGCTGAAAAAGACATCTGTTTAAACTACTAAAACTGTGCTGTTTTTAACACATTTTTTCATAGATATAGCACACATATAAATTATAGTTTTAATGGTATGTAAATGGTTACATTTCAATATGTTCTACGGGATCTTCAGACATACTTCTTGATTAAACCTGTACAGAAATGATAAAAAATGTATTATTTCCATACACTACAGTGTTATCACTGGGATCTACAAGTGAGTAATTGACTACACTGCTCACACACAAACATGTATATGAATGTTAAAAAACTAAGCCCATACAAATGTTGTAGGTGCAAGTACATTAGTATGCTACATGCATACAAAAGACAGAAGTCTGAGCTGCTGGACATGTATTAATATTTTAGACAGCAGTAGTTTAATGTGTGTATTTGTGTGTAGATATATTATTTAACAGCGCTCCAGATTTTCCATATATTACAGAGAAAATTCACAAAGCTACTTTAAAAAAGGCCTCGAGTGAAATTAATATTAACATCCCTACATTAAACCAAACTCCTGAAAATACAAAATACACTCTTTACTGTTGAATTAGTGAGAGGCGACGTCCCATCTCGCCAGGGGAAAATGTCTGAATAAATATTAACATATAAAACTAAATATTAATACATTCAAAATGTCCTGTGAGGCATAAACAAGAGGAGGAAGAAAGGCAGAAAGGAGGGGGGAAGCTGTATTGTCCAGATGACTCATATATTGTTTCCCTTTTTTCTTTTTTTATATATATATTTTAGAGTTAAATTTACAGAAGGCAGTCAGGCTTCGGCTGCTCATCTCAGCCTCTTCCTCCACGCCAGCTACATCTGTTCACTCTGCCCCACGGGAATACAGCTGGGCTTCGGCCTTCAATGGACAATACAGATGAAACGAGAAAAACGAGAGAGGCAGAGAATGAAAGGCAGAAAGGAAGGATGAGTAGTTGTGGAAGACGAAGAGGGAAGAGCATCAGTTCTGCTTTCATAAACCTCACATGTCTTTCGCATACAGTCACAGAAGCCAGTGGCTTAATAGTGTTGTAATTTAGATGAATACACTACGGGGCCAAAGAAATACACAGTGCAGATGTTTGCTAAAATAAACCCAGTTCAAGAGACAGAAGAAACAGGTTTAGCCCAGAAAACCAGAAGTAATTGGACAATTATAACCATACAAAGCAGAATTACAAATGTCCAGTCACGTCTGTGTAGTGGAGCAGGTAGAGGGAGGCATTCAATGCTAAAAACTAAATGTTTAATAGATTTAGGGCTAAATTTAATCCGAATTAGGTCCTAATCTGAAAATAGTTTAATTTATCCTGTTTTTTATCATGTAGATTAGTCATCCTGAGTCGACATTAATTAGATTAATTTCAACCACCTGTGTTAGTCATCGTTAGTGTGCACACTGTCCTGAGGCTCAATATAAAAGACGGGACAGATCACTGTAACCCTCCTTCACACCTGGCATTTATATGCAATCTGTATCCGGATTAGATAAAACAATTACATATGTACATGTTTGGGCTCGAATCAGATCTGAAATATGAGAATACACAATGTTAAAAATCTTGGAGGCACGTGTGATGTCATCACGAGGAGGAAGAGGAGGTCACGAGGTCAAGAGGAGGTCACAAGGTCAAGAGGAGGTCACGAGGTCAAGAGGAGGAGCGTTTAGAGCAGGATGAAGCCCTGGCTTTTGATTTGCACACCTCAAGTTTTTGACCTGCGAAAATATTTAACATCTTAACATTTTAACATCATAACAGTATAAAAATAACTCACGAATAGCACGCTATGTCTCTTGAGAACAAAAGCATCCCTAAAATTAGAAGGTCACCTAACTTCCTGCTATCTCAAGCTGTTGGATAAAAAGCAGCAGTACAGCCGAGGTCAGTCGGCTCCACTTACCTGGTTTACATATTTAGATCCAGTCATAATGTGAGCAGAACCAAGACGACGTGAAGGTGTACCAGGTGCTCAGATGTTACCATCATCCAGACAGCAGATCTGGATACAGATATTAACACAGGGTGCAGAAAAAGACCATAATGTGATGAAGTCAGAGGAGCAAAAACAGACAAAAATAACTCAGAGATACCGGATCAGAGTCACAGAAGCTTAAAGTTGCTTAATGAAGTTTAGACTTTGACAACAATGTAAATCTGAGCTCCAGCACTAAAATGAGTTCCAGTCTTTTCTTTTTAATAAGTTTCAGAAAATGATTTTAATAAAAATCACTGCTTGAGTTGTTCCTGACAATAAGTATCTGTCTGTTTGGTGCTTGTGGAAATTACTCAAATAATCCATGTGTCTCTACTGATAAACAGCATTAATCTTTATCTTTACGTTATACCCCTGACGTATCATAACGATAATTCCTCCTTTAGTTTGTGTTTTCAGAAATGAATATAATAGTATTTAAAACTGCCAAAAGTACCAAAAGTGACCTCCATCAGTCATTAGAAGTGAAAGTGAGTATTTCAGCACCAAAGTACTTCGTCTCTTCAACAGAATATTTTACTGGAGAATCAAACTGATTACTTGATGTGTGGTTTTCACACGTGGAAATCATTTGAATAATTAAATATGTTGAGGGACAAAGATCTAAAACATCATAGAAAAAGAGGAGAAATCAGCGTTTTCCCTGCTGAGTAGAAAAAGTTAAATAGACTGAAACAGAGTGGTGGACCCACTGCACACACACACACACACACACGCACCATCCGTGATAAAAAAAAACGTATTATTATAATTTAAAAACATGTTTAAATTTCAGGTGTCTCAGCAGCTCCTTCAGGTTCTATTTTAATTTGGTGCTGCAGGATCTACTCGAGTGAAGCTCACAGCACTTATGTCACTTTTGGATGACATTCGATTCCAGCTCTTGAGTTTCCAAAAGTTAAACTTTTATGTGCAAGTAGCACGACTACACCTTCACTTCTTCAACTCAAAGAACAAACTAAACAGAAAAGTGCTTACTGACCAAAGCAGCTGCTGTACTTTTAGTTCTCAAGGTTTTGGTCACTTACGCTAAATCTGCCAAGTCTGCACAAGATAGAGAACATTGGAATAAAAAGCTTTTAGTTTTTTAACTATAGCATTTATATATTTTTTATTACTTAAACTCTTTCTCCTTGGGTAAGAAACACCTAACCTTGCTCAGAAGATTGCTGTGCATTACAAGTAATGAGAAAACCAGAGAAAGCAAGGATCAATTCCTTTTTCTCTCTCTCTCTGTCTTTGGTGAAACAGGAAGAAGTTTAACAGGATTGTTTTATAAGTAGACATCAATCATCATGTGTCACCAGCTGCTCCAAAAACCTGAAATTTGCATAAAAGTTAACCTGCAAATTTACTTCAGACTCCTCAAAACAACAAGTTCATCACATTAAATGATAAAATATATAGTAGGTGCACGCCGAACGACAAAGTGTCGACATTATCAGCACGATGACAGCATTCGTTTATCTTCCAAAACTGTTACAAACCAATGTTTAGAAAATGTACTTACTTTTTAAGAAAAGTTTGAGTTTCACAGTCAGAACATCTTAATATACAATAACTGATATGATGTGAATTAAGCATAAACAAGTTAGAATCAAAGTCATCTCTACTGCAAACCTGCTGCACCACATTTGCTGCTTGACATACAGTAAAAGCTGCAGGTGTGTGATGGATAACACTCGGTAGCGTAGAGGTGTTGCTATGGCGAACAATGTGTAAAATACAAGCTTGAAATATAAATCTGTTCCGATGCTGGAAGCGTCGTTGGTGGGATTACGCTCCAGCGCCATGAAGAAGCATAAATCCACCTTTGTGGATGTAATGTGTGCGGAGGTTCATTTTGTCCCCTGCATACACTACATGATCCCTCACTGGGTTCCCACATGGAGATAATGACAAAATATTCAAAACTCGGTGCACTTACCCGAGTTTACTTATTACACTAGGAGGAGTTTTAGTAGCAGTTTAGGATATTTCATACCAGATGTTTCTTAGGTCACGAGTGCACCTCATTGCATCTGTTTGAAGGTACGAACGAGCAGGACGTCCCCCACGTTGCTCCCTCCTAGTTCATCTTGAGATGCAGGGATGTAGAGAGCGGCTCAGTTTAGCTAGGCCGAAGCTTCAGGATGTGACGTAACTCCTCGCTGTGCTATTTTGGATGAGCCTCTAGCTACAAACCTGCTCCGCCTGTTGAGAGGAACTGACAAGTAGATGACGGCAAGCAGTGATTTTTTAAATGCTGTAATTCACATTCAGCAGACTTGATGTCATGAGATAGTAAACATTGTTCCTTCTGATCTTCTTCTGTCATGTTTTTCATCAGAAACTCAGCAGGTCAAGAAGAGGATGAAGAAAGGATTTTTTTATATATATAAATGCTATTCGCTACGTTGCCTGTAAGTAACGCCGCCGCTTTCGTGTTTGCAATCACTAGCCGGTTTGCATGCAACCCTGAGGCAGAAAGTTAGTGTGCACAGGCAGCCGCTCCTCCAACTCTGACGCGGTCAAAGTTCATTTCACATTGTTCTGTCAGTTGTCATCGTTTTCTATCTGCAGAGTAAAATACTTTCAGTTATACTCCTGAGGCTGACTTTCATATTGTTACGTATCACCTTCCTGACAGAAAAACATTTCAATCATTCATCAAACAAACGTTCAGTTAGGACGTTTTACTACACTTCGATATCTTTTCACATTATTAGTATTTGCAGTGAATTTCAAAAGGAAACTAGAAAAGGTCAAATTTCTGAAGAAATCCTCACATCCACTCCCACAGGGCCCCTGTGCACCAACTTTGATGCTTTCCATTGTTCCCTATGGGACCATAAATCAATACTTTTTAATGCGCAAAGACCACATGTGGGATCGCTACCAAAATCATAGCACAGGTGTCCTATGAAGATGTTACGACATCCTGAAGTTCTGTGTAGCCTTAAAACTGTGAGAAAAGAAGAAGTTGTGTTATGCACCTTCAGTATTTACACACGCAATAAAAACTTTTATAAGTGGAAGCACTATTAACATGAGTGGCTTGAGAATAAATTGAACCACTGATTCAGCATCTCTGGTTAACTTAGAAACTACTAGAAAGTTGCTAATGAGGCAGTTTAGATGGCAACACAGCATGTTGAGAACATTATGATGGCGAAGTGGTGATATTATAAAAGCTGTTGATGCTACTGTTTGTAATAATCTTTATGAACAAACAGCTGTGAGCTGCAATGTGAAGTTGAGGACACAGTGAGCGTCTCGTGACTGTGTGGACTCGAGAACAGCTGTGCTGTGGTTAAGTGGCTCTATTCTTCTCCCTGCATGTTGGTCTGGAGCAGCTGCACCTGTAACGAAGGTGCAGCCCTGCAGTCAGGAGCAATATGGAGGCAGAAGACGCCCCAACATTCAACTATAAAGCCTGACTTTTAGGCTTTAGTACTCATTTTGGTGCATTCTAGTATTATTATTATTATTTCAGTTTCAGTGTGATATTTCATTTCCTCCTTTATAGTTTCTGCATTGTCCTATAAAATCTTATAATTGTTCTTGTTTCTTCGGCCTTTTGTCAGCAGAATGAATCAATATGTTGGTGGTATATTGATATTAAACATTTTATTTGTTCATTATGAGCCTCATTCTGCCTTCCTTTAAGATACTGACTCTCATTTCTAAATAAATCCATCAGAAACAACTGAGCCTTCGGGGAGAAGCAGCTTCATCTTTCCCTGCTCGCAGAACCTCCTTCACTACATTTAATGAACAGAAATAAGGAGGAAAGTGAAACCTCATGTCAGGTTTAACAGAATATGTTACAAGCTATTGATCAAAATTGGTGTATGTGTATATTAAACTATCGGAGACCATAGCAACACAAGAAACGTGGATGACTTGGACATCTGTCTTTGACTGTGGGAAGTTGTTTAATGTCTAAACCTCCACAGGAAAGGAAACATCAGGTTATCTATCGCACAGGGGAAAAGCTAAAAGGCCAAACACTATTATCACTGTGTTCCACATAAGCATTAAAACATATAAAAGCTATAAACGTCACAATAAAATACTTCTGATCTTTTTTAATTAAGTCCTCATCACATTGTGCAACAACTTCCTGCAGTCTTTCAGTATGTAAGCAAGAAAACAGCCACACAATTACAGAGCAACATCCAGATTTGTTCCCCAGACGGCCACCAGAGCTGCTACAGAATCCCAAAATGATTTTCTTTTTCTTTTTTTAACACTGCATGTGTTTTCCCTTTTTTTTTCTTCCTCTTCTTCTTTACTCTCCAACACTTGAGTACCTGAGGGAAATGTAATTGCATCCTCCTCCTCCTCCTCCTCCTCCTCCTGGCAATAATACAAGCAGACTGGCTTCATGCATTATTCATGCTGTCTAACATGGCGCGGTGGAGTTTTAAATTAGAGGTCATCCTGTGTTCTGGCTCAGGACACCGTGGGAATTACCTGCTCCTCAAGATGCATGTGTGTGTAAGTACGTCTGCATAAATCACTTAATATGCATTTGTGCATGTATGCCTCTCCTCGTGTGCATTACTTCACGGTGCTTTTTTTATTGTATTGTGTGTTTGTATAAGTATATCCAAGCCTTTCTGTGTGTTTGCTCTGCGTCATCTCTCTGGTGGGACTCACCTCTCTGTGCGCTACATAAAACTTTCATGATATTTGCACCTGGAAGCATATGTCTCTGTGACCTGACTCCTGTTAGAGTGCCATCAGGTCAATGTTCTCCTAATCTGTCCAGTCTGGTCGGGGCTAAATGCACAAGGATCAAATACAGAGGAATATACTGTAGACTTGTTTTTATGTATTTCCCCTTGTTTTTATCTTTATGTGTTTGGCTGTAGAGTATAGATAGAAAGTATTACAAAAATCAATTTGTTAAAGTTAATTCTTAAACCTTGAAATACGTACTTTATTTTCTCTGCATACACTTTTTTTTAATTTTTTTTTTATCAACATTGTCTGTCACATCTTTTCATTTCTCACTTGGATGCAGTCACATCTCTGCTCAACATGTTTTTGGATTTTCAGCATGAATTCACAGACAAACCGTAAAAAAAAGAACATACATCCACATAGTCATCTATGTCCACTAACACCATGATCCTGTCAAGCTTTGAGCAGTGAGCGCTGTGTCACTACAGAAAAGTGAAACCACAACACTGTGCATGCAGCGCTGCAGGACACACACATAAAACACCTGTACGTTTATCCTGCAGCCGCTCTGGTGTTTCAGCTCACGCAGCAGCGCAGCAGGTTTCCATGCAGGGTCTCAGATTTGAATCATGCTTCTATAAATTATTCAAACAGTTCAAGTTTGACCCATCAAACAAAGTGAGCACACATGTAGAGTATACAAAGCACTGAACATTTTTCTCCCATAATTCTCTATTACAGGATGCAATATTTATGACACCTTAAAATGTGTATATTAAAACTACAGAGCTTTTACCTTTAAACTAACTATGCGCCAATTTGTGTCATAGCCTAGTAAGTATACCATTTGGACTCCCATTTCTCTAATCATGTTTACTGGCCTTTAACGATAATCGTAAATTCACCGACTGGAACAAATATAAATCAAATTAATAAAAAAAAAAGGTTGTTTCTTTTCTATACATGTAATATTTGATGTTCAGGGTCCGACAGCGCTGCCTTTCAGACTGAAAAAAAAAAACAAGTTATAAAATTTGTAGGCGCTTGTGATGATATTTGAATTTGATCATCATCAGTCGCTGCAGAAGAAGGAGCCAGAAACTGTTCAAAGATTTGATCTGAGCAAATTGGAAGCACTTGATACAGAAAATTGGGAAACATAATAAACACCGAAACAAGTGGAATGACATTAAACACGATGAAGTCATTTGTGATTCTGTCTCTTCTCTCATATCTCTGTCTTCTGTCTCGTCTCACCCCTGCCTCCATCCTGACAGAGCAGCCACTGTGTGAAGTGCGATGTCAGGCCCTCCTGCTGCTCGTCGATCATGATTTTCCTGGTAAAGCTCTCAATAACTCAGCGGGCCCTCATGCACCATGAGAGCGCAATTAGGTCGACTGACAACTGCATTTTTCTCCTCAGGAATAAAAAGTGCCGCGACCCGTTGATATTAATCTCAATAGAGGTTTTGACTGATGTAATGAATGGATGGTTTCCCACTGAGCTCCGTGTTGCTGCACGGTCCACTTCGTTTGAACCCAAAGTGAAGAAGAGGATCTGAGGGGTTGGTTGTTTTATTCCTTCAAAGTGGGTCAGCCCTGCTTAAAAAGGCTGGCTTACACCAAAGTAAAAGGTCACATACTGTTTTTTTAAAACATCCGAGACATGAACATGGAAGATGAAAAATTGTACCGTGGTAAAGGAGGACTTGGACCCTTGTATGATATTTACCTCCAATCAGATTTAGTTTCACTTACTCAAAAACCTCTTTCTGTGTTGATAACTGTAGCTGAGCATATTATAAATTTCTGTATTTAATGTTACACAACAGGACCACGTTGTTTCTGTCCTCCTGAGGGACAGACATTGTTTTCTGTCCCCTCCAGAGGACATTTTGTGTCTACTGTGGTTGTAGCTGCTGTATGTGCAGTCTCAGCATTTCAGTATGTACTCGGTGGGCAGATGGGACCTTAACTCTTTCCTGGTTTTCTCCATGTTTGTTTTTTTTCTTATAGTCAAGTCAATTTGATTTTTATAGCCCAGTATGACGAGAGCAAAACAACGTCTTCGAATGAGGAAAAGAAAGGAAGAAGCTTCAGTAAAAGCAACATGCATCTTTAATGCGGTTTCATGTGAGCAGACACAACAAACCACAACCTCCACTATAAGCAACCTGCAGCATGAAGGTTTAAGTATTGTTTTAGGCTCAAACAAACTTCCATAATCATAGATTTGGTCTTAATAAGTGCCTGAACTGTCAATATTTACATCAGCATTCTCGTTTATTGGTCGAACATGAACTTAAAGTTGAACTTAACTTACTAACGTGATGCAAATTGAAAACAGGTAAATGTCAAAGGCACAAAACAAGCTTTCATTCATGTACAAATCACGCAGGGCAAAGGTGATTCATAGCTGCTCGTGAGTAATTAGCAGCTTCAATATCTGAAACTCAGCAGCTGAAAGTGAAAGAATCACCTTCCAGTTCACAATATCTGTCTAATACATAAAAATACATAATAATACATAACTGAGGCATGAAGCATGAAAGCTTCAGATCATCTCAGCCACATGGTTGAATAGTGAGTTTATCTGACAAACTTTTGCAAGGTTATTTTGATTTCTGACCTTCTGATCGTAATAATGTTATGACTGTGCTGCTGTCACTCTCATTTAATTATCAGCCTATAAAGTACTTCCTGTATGCTTCTTGTTGAATGTCATATTTTGTGATCTTGTAAAACAGGCTGTGAGCTCTGCTTCCAGATATATCATTTATTAGCATCTAAATGGTGATTTGGATCGTCGCTCCATCTCTGGCTCCACACCCGAAGAGACACCTGGCCGGTCGGTGAGAGATGCATAGCAGGTAGCTGCAGGTTATTCTGGATGTCTGACATTTCAACCAACCATGGAGAGAACCAGCCAGCCATCTCAAGGACAGCAGGTCTGACGCACATGAAAGAAAGACAAGCTGGGGCTGAGGGACAAAAAGATAAAGACAGGGAAGGAGAGATGGTTGAGAGAAATAGACTGAGAGTGCAGGAGAGAGAGCAGAGCAGTACTATTCATCAGTCTGGCTAAATTAAGCAGATTGCTAAATGTGGTCCCCTGTGTGAATATGAAGAAATGTGCCTCTTAATGTGATTGCCAGCGGCGGCCGCGCCATAACTCAAGGTTGAGGTTGGATGATGCGAGCAGTGGGGGGTGATGGTGGCGGCGGTGGTGGAGGATTATATGAGGACATTTACAATGTGATGATGCCAAGTGAGCATCAAGGGGAGTCAGCAGCTTCACCTTGTGGGAGGCAGAGTGGGCCAGCTAGCCAAGCTAACAGCTAACATCAGGGGTTAGCTTAGATCTAATCTGCTAATGCGCTCCTGTATGTCTGTAGACAGTCGGAGGTTTTATCCAGACAGAAGACCACTGGAGCGTCTTTCATTCTTGTTCATTCACCCCAAACAGCCAATATACAGTCTGTAGACACACATTAGCTTGTTAGCAACATAAGGATGGTTTCTATGACAACTCAGACTTAAACTTTTGCCTGTTTTTTAATCATCTTTTTTCCTCCTCTTATACTCGTACATTCATAAATTGGAATAATACAGCATGATTACGAATGACGAACACATCTTTGCTTCAGTTTGCATCACGAGAGCTAAAAATGAACATTTGATTTGGTGCTCAAACTGGATCAATTCACTCTTTTTTCTACTTTGTTCCATTTCAAGACAACATCCTGATTATGTGGACATGAGCTTTACGAGGTAATGAGTAGTGACCCAGTGAATCAGTAGTTTTGTTTTCTGAGGTCTTAACGTTCATTTGGAGAAGCAGGTTCAGTCTGTAAGTCTACTGCAGGACACACATTCATGGTCTAGATCGTTTGGAGGATTCAGCTGCTAAATGCTAACAGTCCCTTAGTGCTAATGCATGAAGTAGTGTGACGAAAAGCAAAAAGTGTGGAGCAGAGTATTGCTTTTACCTGAAATATTGCTTTGAGCTGGACTGAAATCACTGTGTGAGTATATTATTGCAGGTATTACAGTAAAAGTCGTTGCTCTGAGGAACTGAAGCCAAACTTTGTCATTTGTCATTTTTTTAAATTGTAGATAACTGAAACTATTTCTGCTGTCAAACTCAACTGTAGCTTAGAAATAAATGTTTTGCCAATTAACAACATGAAGAAAAGTACATGCACCAAACAACCAAGTGGACCCAGAGGTGTAGTACATAATGGCTTTTAAAGAAAATAACTTCAGGGTGGATTTTTCTTTTCAACAACTACCTGCAACGTTCACAAAAAGAAAACAATGACGCACGTCTTCTTATGGCACAAAAGAAAACTGAAACAGAGAGAGAGACAAAAGCAGCTCAGGCTGTCGCTGACCATGAGGAGAGGAAAACAGCCTCATCCTTTAATAAGAAACACAGAACAGGCTCGTGTTTGACGAAGGAAACTAAAGGTTTTAATCGATCAGTTTGGAGGACTCGTTAGAAATATGTTATCAGTTTAAAATCTGCAGGTATGTTCGTTTTTGCAGACATTAAAAACATTTCCTCATTATGCTCATTATAAATTATCTATTAATGCAGACAGTTGGCACATCCCAGCCAAAGAAACATTGTTTGTTTGTTTGTTTGTTTTGGGTACAGGATGAGAGTACAACATTCAGTTGTGTGTTCAAATGCAGAGCCAAACTAACAATGATCCACAGCCTCATATATCTTACTTATCTGTACCGTAGACGTTCGTTGTTGTCCAAAATCACTGTTGCACTAGTTGATAGATTCCTTTATTACAAAGAGTTCGGTTAGTTTGTTCAGAAACGGCTCTGAAGACTAATAACAGTGATCATTTTCACTCTCCAGAGAGTAGTTCAGTGTAAGACGGACGCCACTGAGCATCTTTTAAGAAGGTCAATGTTGTAACTCTGAATGTGTCTTCCAGGCTCAGTCTACATCACTCTACATCAGGTATTTTGTTTTATTAAAAGTCATTGGAAGTCAATAAATTTATTGACAAAGAGAGAAGGAATGACACTGTAAGTATAGAGATATATTTCCTGTTGTCGTCTTCATACTGTAGCTGCTTCCTATAGCAACCATCGATTACCTGTTCTGATATGAGAAATGCTCAAGTTCAGGCTTTTCCTCAAGTCTCCCTCTAAAGTCTGTGCTAGTGGACATGATGACCTTTAGTAATAGATAAATGTTACTAAGACACTGCTTTCATTAGGAAACTGGAGCTATTGATCCATCCTGCAGGCCGGCTGCTGAACATTGTCTTTACTCTGAGCATCTGTTCGCTTTCAAGCAGCAAACACTTAATATGATGAACGATGGTCTTTGTGGATGGTAAATGATGCTACTGAGCAGGTACCAAACAGAGACCGGACATAAACACATGGGTAAATATACACAATACACATCGCTGAGCGGTTGTACAGTGAAGTTGGTCTTATGTGCTGCTGCTGTCAGACTCAGACTCATGAGACTTTACACACTTTTGTTTTATCTGCTGAAAAACTCACCTGTCACCTCGCATTCGGTTAACCACATGACCTGGATCAGAGTAAGTTCCTGTTTAATTGATGAGGGTTCCTGATCATGTGATGCGTTATCGTCAGAGGAGTTTTTTTTCAAATGCTAGCATGCATCCCTCTTGTCAGGCAGGAACGTTGATATTGGTTGATCCAGCTAAACCTTGTGTGACATCTGTGGAATAGTTAAAATGTCAATCAGGTCAATAGTCAACAAAGTAAATGTCAGATTTTCAGTTTCAGGAAGTTCACGAAATGATCGAAAACTACTCGGTTGGACTTAATGACCAGACAAGTGAAACACAGATAACCAATGCATCACTATATTACATGTATTTGTCAGGGATCAAGAACCAAAGAAAACACGAGGAGAATAGCGTCTGCACTAAAAACATTAAAAATTGTCCAATATGGACGCAGTTCTTTGACCTTGAGTATAAAATGTGAAGAATTGGAATAAAATAACATGTATTGCTTCTCTTTTCAGCATCATACTGCTGCCAGTGTTCATGTTATCTCTCTATTTGGGTAAATTTCTAATGTGTCACATCAGCAAAGAGTCATAACAATCATTTTTTGTATTAACTGTCACAGTTTTGTAAGACATGACGAACACTTGCATGGGTCACGTTAGAAAGCAGTTACTCTTATCATCTTATTCTGTCTTTCTGTTGCTGTATGTTCTGCTTTTTTCTTTTATTGTGTTGCACTTTGAACTCCATTTTTATGAAACAGTGCAATAATTAAACTCGAACTTGACTATTTACTATCCACAAATGTGCATATATAAACACAAACACGGTAAATATAACGCTGTTGTTCTCCTGCTCTGTGAGATCAATAAAGGTATCGCATTGAAAACAATCAGCAGCAGATGTTATCCTGTGTTCACACGGAGCAATCAGTGAACCAATAAAATCAATTCACAGGAAATACAATCTGCAGGCTGGTTGAGAAAAGTTGGTAAAACGTTGATAACATTGTTGTATTCAGAGGAAAAATAAGTGAAAGCCTGTTTACATCCAGTGACGTGAAAGAACATGAATAATAAAACAATACTTAGAGAATAGTTACCTCTAGAGGACGACTAAGGGGGGAAAACTTTGATATTTCTTAATAAAAATGTGGTTGGATGCCATTGAACAAACCTCAAACTCAGATACATAATGATAATTGTTTAGGAAGCATTATGTGTTTTTCATTTACTTTGTTTATTGAGAGTTTTTCCTTCAGGGATTCGAACCTGCAACCATCCGGTCTCACTGTCCCAGCCTCCTCCATGTGCACCACTTTGTGCAGCGATCGTCCAGCTGCGTGAGTCGAGCCACTCCAAACAACAACTGAAGCCAATTACAGCCTGTCGAGGCTATAAATAACCACGACGGCAGCACTTTACTCTGCATTTACATAAAGAGCTATAATGGCTGCGTAAGGATTTAAATATTCATCATTTAATGTTTGCATTCCACTTTTCACTGAATTATGAAAAGAAAACTGTCCTGTTGGAAACACTGTTTATTTTAAGGTTTATATATTAATGACAAATAAGAAAATGTCTATTTTTACATGTTACTACTTCGTTTTTTTTATGTTGTTTTTATAATGTGCATTTTATTTTTCACATATATGAACATTACTGTAGGCAAATATATGCAAACTCATAAAATAAAACTGATGTTCGAATCAATAAATTGTGGAGATAAACACTTGAATAATTAATTTCATTGGTTTTCAGTTACAGCTTCTTTAATGTATTAAACAATAACACAGTGACATCATATCACCTTGGAATTATGCTGCTGATGAATAATTAAAGTCAATAAACAATTATATTGAATTACTGCTCATTCTTAAACATACATTTGTAGTACACTTGATGTTTATGTGTTTATGTATAATAATTTATTATTATTATTCATTATTATTTATTATTATTTTGTACCTGAGGCAGAAGGAGCAGCTTTCCCTTTACAGTAATGAAGACATCATATCTATATTCAGCACTTCTCTCTCTCACTGTGTGTGTGTGTGCGTGCGTGCGTGCGTGTGTGTGTGTGTCCTAGTATCACTCAGCCTTGTGATTCCTTCACAGCCTGCAGGCATTTAAATCAGAGTCACGTTCCAGCGGACACTTCGGACGAAACAGTGTGTGTGTGTGTGTGTGTGTGTGTGTGTGTGTGTAAATATATAAAGTGTTACAGTAATTTCACAGAAGACATTATTAGAATATCATAGGAATATTGTATTTATGGATAATTCAATATAATCAATGACAGGTTTGTATATTATTTATTTTTTTGTTTTCTAATTAATATCTTTATTTTTCATCTTGCTGATAATCTCGTGTTACTGAATCTACAAAATGTCAAAAACAAAGCTTAGCATGTAGCATTAGCATGTAGCATTAGCATGTAGCATTAGCACGTAGCATTAGCACGTATTATTAGCACGTAATGAAGCTGAAACATGACGACTTTGTCTTGATTGTAAATTGTGAAAACTTGTGGGGTTATTAAAATCAATGTCCTGTGGGTGGCGCTAGAGAGTTAAAATCAATGTCCTGTGGGTGGCGCTAGAGAGTAGAGGAAAGCTCTAGATGGAAAGAGTTCATCTTCTGGGGAGCATCAATATCAACATCATCACTATTTGGTATCAATGAGCACCTATGACAGCGTGTGATGAAGATCATGGCTGAAGGATGAAGGATTAATAACATTTATCAGGTGAAACTAACAACATGAATAACGTCTCAGTTCATCGTTAATGTAATCAGTGTTTTTCCTACTTTTATGTGAACTTAAAGCAGCTAAATGATATTCAGCCGTCGTTCATTGTTTTATGTGTTTTACATTAAAGATGAATCAGCACTGAGTCATGTGACTAATTAACAGACACACTTCAGTAAAACCAATGAATCAAATTAAGAGCTCACAATATGACTTTCAGTATGATTCTAGTAATATCGCAGGTACAAATCTACACATTAAATATGCTTTTGAATGCTTTCCTGTCATTGATTAATTGATTGATTTTATTCCTTTTGTTAATTTGAGGCAGTTGGTTTTACTGCACTGCTTTTTATTTACTGTATTTTATCACATTTCTTATATTTTGTCTATGTTTAATCTCTTGTGTTGCTCTACTGACTCTGTGGTTCTTTTTTATAAGATAATTACAAACAAACTACAGAAAAACTACAACTTTCTTCAAGAATATCAGGTCATTTTAAACTCAACAACAAGTTTTTATTACTGTAATCTTTCTTCTGGGGGATCTATGCGTAAGGGGAAGAGTCCATGTCCAGAAAGTGACACCTGCTCCAGCCAATCAGTGGAAAGCTTCAGGGCTCAGCTGGCCAATAGCAGCATCCTGTGGGCGTGTCTGCCCACTGCGAGGTGCGTTTTTTGGAGTTTGCTAAATGACTGCAGCAAGAAAATAACAGTGTCGGAGCGCACAGAGGCTGTGTTGTCTGCTGCCTGTACTGTACCTCCGTGTGTGTGTGTGTGAGTGTGTGTGCGCGCCGGGAAGGGGCCAGTGTGTCGCTGTCGCTCTCCTGCCATGGAAACAGCTCCACATCAGTCCGACACGCAAGTCTCCACGTTATTATAACACTGTCACTTCTCCTTTGGGGATTGATGTGTTTTTTTTCTTTCTAACGGAAGCGGTGCCCGGATGGGAGCGGATGCGGAGCGCAGCAGCGGCCGCCGGTGCGTCTCCAACTTGACCACCACCAGACAATGGGAGTAGCTGAGCCGTGCAGCTGCAGCACCAACTACTACTACTACTACTCGCCCCTGGGAGACAACTACGAGAAGGAGAAGCAGCAGCAGCCGGAGGAGGAGGTAAAGAAAAAGAAGGAGAGGGAGAGGAAGAAAAGGAGGCAGACTTGTTCCACCTGCAGACCTCCGTCCCCGAGCAGCAGCAGCAGCAGCAGCAGCAGCTCCGGGACTCCAGCAACAGCCGATACGCGCGGATCCAGAGCGACGCTTCTGCCTCTGGGATGCATGTGAGAGAAAACCTGCAGCCAGATCTGAGAACAAACACTCCGAGCACTGTGTGTGTTTGTGTGTGTGTGTGTGTTTGTGTGTGGGGAGGTCTATTCCGTGTGTGGATTTAGGGATATAACACACAGTTTGTGAGACCTCTGGAGACACTGAGACGCAGCTACCAGCAGCCAGAATACCGGCATCTTTTTTTTTACTACCACTGAAGGAATATGTCTTATTTCCCCTCTAACCGCTGTGGATGCCACAGACTAGATTTAAGAGTAATTGAGTGTAATTGTGTGTCAACTAACATCAGCCTGTGAGCGACTAACCTCCTGTCGACCCCCCCTGTCCCCCCTCCTGCCCCTCTCCCTCCTGTTCCCCCCACCCCACCCCCACCCTCTGCCCCAGTCCACCCGAACCAGAACCTGGACGAGCTTCCTCCCCTCAGGTGTCTCTTCCTGTCTCTGTCCGTGGTCCTGAACATAATCTCGGGGTGGATATTGTGGATTTTCCCGCTCTACGGTGGAGGCGCTGCAGGCGTGTGCGCGCACACAAGCATGATTTCATGGCCGGTGAGGTCATGAGCATCCCGCAGCTCAGCACCGGTGACTCCGGGATCTGAAACATACACAAAAAAAAAAGCGGAACATTTTCGACTCACCTTGGAGGTCATAAACCATAACCACAACCCCCCCTCCCCTGTCCTCCTCTTCCTCCTCCTTTTCCACTACTAAAGGATTTTTTTTTTTTTTTCTGGAGGGGAAATTCAGCCTCTCAAGAGTGTGACCCCCCCTCAGCAACACCTTCACCCCCCACCACCTCCAAACAAAATGAGACTGGCAAAAATGTGCCGACTAAACGCGCTGGGGATCTATTTGTGGGAAACGGTAGTGTTTTTCAGGTAAGTAGAGGCATGAAATGCTCCTCATGAGTGGAAATAATGATGTGTGTGTTATTTGGATGGATTTGATGAAATTGAAATTTGCATTTTGATTGCTTTGCTGCAATTGAGTGCCGTGCAGTGACATGAGAGCTCCATGCAGAAGTCTTAAAGGGAAGAATATTGAGGGGAAAGGATCCATGTGGAAATCTTGTTAAAGTTGCCTTTGGGTTTGTGTGTGTTATTGCTCATGTGCACGTCAGCCTGCACGCACTAGTGAGTTGAATTAAGTCCAGTCAGGACAGTATGAGGAGCAAACAGCGCCTGCTAGTGGTTGATGTGCTGTCCCAGAATGTCAACAGGCATGTGGGAAGAAGAGTAGACTGGATGCTACATGTTTCTGGTTGTTTCTGAACTGCACAAACTGATGTTAAAGCTCATGCTGGTTTTCTTCATGTGAGTGTTTCCTCTAAAAACAGTGAATTTATATTTAACTTACAGTAGCTTCATTCCTGAAATGTCTCAGTGAGACAGTCAGTGGCTGTGAGGGTTCGGCTGTAATCGTCTTCTTTCATTACAAGTAAATCCATTAATCGATTTACTGCTGTTGCTTCACTGTAAGTCAAACTAAATCCCTAAAACACCAAAGAGAACGAAAACAACACATCAGTAAGATTTACTGTTATTTCTCTACTGACACAAACAGCCAGTTCTCACAAGAAAAACAGAAAAAACGTCCAAAAAACAACCTGTAGTCATGTTTACGTCGTCGAGTAGCCGTAGCAACGAGCCGCGGAAGTGACGCAGTTCACAGGTGACGTCAGTGTAAGGTGACATTTCCTTTTTTTTTAAGGTGACACTTTCCTTATTAGGAGGATGCCGAGATAGCTAGCTGGCAAAAAAAAGTGGACTTTACTGTTGCCATGACAACAAAGGTTGCGTAATTGTAAGGAAGTAGAAAGCACATTTAAAGTGATCATTTTTAAACTACGATCTTTCTCTAAGCTGAGCCAATATAAAACATAATAATTATTTTTATATCAGTGATTTTTAATGCGTCACTTCACCGGGTCATAATTACTGCGGCTGTGATATATGAAACCATGCAGGTGAAATTGATATTATTGTGTTTTTCAAATATTTTTACTAGCAGCCACAGACAGACATATTTCTTTTTTTTCCTGGTGGACACATGTTGATGTTTTATTCATCTCTGGTCTCATCTTGCTAATGTTGCAGCAGTAGGCGGGACATATGGTAGCACCGCTCTGTGATTGGATGTTTCCCAGAGATGTCATTATGCTGCCAGCTTTGTCTGTGCCAAATGAGGAAAGATGAGAATATGAGCTTGATTGGATTAGGTCGTTGTTGGTTTTGGGTTGATAATTAAAATTACTGCAAACAGAAAGATGTTGACGTTTGTTTTGCTGCGTAAAAAATGATCAACGACACAGACAAAGTTTAGCAGGAAGAACAGATGACGTGATGATGATTTGAAGGTTGTTCTGTGTCGACGGTTAGAAGAAGGTGGCAGAGACGGTCAGTCAGCTGGCTTCAGGCCACTATGGGACGTCATCAACAAGGTGAATGCATTTAATAAAGAGCGGATGCCACTGCCCTTCACATGTAAACGACTCTCCAGGGATCATTAATGATGGCAGCAGCTTTGAGTCGTTGTCGTTTGTTGAGCTCGCTGCATACGCACACAGAAAGGCCTTTTTTATTATTATTATCACATACACACATACATAAACATATAAGCAATGTTTTAATGTTGTAGCTGGTCAAGATGGAGCTAATTTTAACAGGTTCATTCATCAGATTTTACACCTGAAGTTCAGGTGGTGTCGAGTTTAAAGTTGCATTATGGGAATTGTAGGAGTTTTGTGGGGCTGGAGTTCCCCTTTAAGCAAATATGTTTACAGACACGACACCAACCAATGAATGAATAAATATATATTCATTTATTTACTTTTAGCAGGTAACTTGTTGTTGTTGACAAAGGTTCCACGTCTTCAGGCAGGATCCAGATGTTTTAAAAAGCTACCTCATCATCTGTGAACTGGGAATGAGCCAGTTCACTTTTGGCTGCTGTTTCTTCCAATTTACACCGAATGCATATTGTATGCAAATATCTCCCAATATAATTCAGTAATGTGTTTGTTTCCTGCTTTGCATTTCATACCTGCAGGCAGCTCGTACGTCTCGTTTATTGCATCGTGTGTGGATCTTATTTCCCCGTGTGGTATTTCATTATGTGAACTATCAAAGGCGTTTTTTTTCTACCTTCTGCAGTGACTCCCTCATTTCCATTGAATCAGGCGGCCGTTTACAGTTGCGGTGGCGGTGGAGGAAGTTGGGGAGGGGTCGGAGGAGTTTTGCATTCAGCGCACAGTGTTTAAGTTAATGAACCAGAGTCGGGATATTGCCATCTCAGCTCCTCCGGCCTGGACTCTGCAGTTCCCTGCTTAATTGATATCTCTTTCCCCTCCGTCCCGACCCGGACCCTCCACACACCTCATTCCACATTCAGCCTTATTACTAAACATTGATTGGCCTGTCAATGGCCGGGGCCAGACCTGATGAATACACATTTAATGCTTGCACATATCTCTCCCTCTCGCTCTGTCCCTGCTCCTATTATTCATCAAAGAGGCAGCAGAGAGGAGCTGAGAATTTAGATTGAGATTGGACCTGCAGGAAATGTTCATCTCAACAAAACCTTTAATCTTGTATTCAGACTTAAATCTGCAAACTCTGTCAAATCAGGTGACAGAAAATGCCACGCAGCTGAGATTTCTCTTACTGCCGACACACGTTAACTTCTTTTTACTGAAGTTTTTATATTAATAAGTCTTTTTTTTTTAAAAGACTTTAAGATACAATCAGACGTTTGAAGAACACTAGCAGACAAGTGAGTCTGACCTTTGACCTCTTCACTGTACAGATCGCTGTGGACGTTCTCAGAAACAAGAATTTATTCTGCTGCTGTCACATTACAGCACAAGTCAATGGGAATAAGAGCACAAGCTGTAAAATATGAATGCGTGTCATGGAGGTAAAATGTAGATGACCTGATCTACACGAGACAAAGAGAGAAAGACGCCTGTAAAAGTAAAAGTTGTTTTATTGTGAAACAGATATAGAAATACATCATAACACAACTAACCAGAATAACAACAGTTGGTCCATATCGTTACGAGAATAATTTCAAAACAATTGTGATTTAAAAATGAACATTTATGTTGTTCATTCATGTATTTATTGCAGTAATTGAACTTCCAGTAAATTGTCTGACACGTATTGAGTCTTGAGTAGCTTGAATCTGGCTCGTTTATCAAAAACACTGATATGTGAATGAGTTAGTGTTCAAATGTACTACGGTGCTCTCAAACTATCCTAAAATAACGACAAACGTAGCGTCCATTACAGTTCGGCTAAACGTGTAACAACGCGTGCTTCATCTTTATGAGAAGTGTGCAGTAATGTACAGTAATGTACAGTAATGTACAGTAAAGTACAGTAATGTACAGTATACCACACTGCACCTTAAGCAGACAGTGAATGAGTGAACGTGGGAGGCGTTTCGGATACAGCACCCGAGGGCGACTGTAAGCTGCAGCTAGCTGGCTAACAAGCTGACTAAACATGAAATAAATGAGTTGGATGAGTAACGAAACTCTCCGCCTCCGCTGCTGCTGAGTTGCTCAGATGCTCCAAAATGGCCGACGGCGTGCGTTACTGTAACGCTGAAACACAGACCTTAAAATGCACAAGTGAAGCCGACGTGTTCCTCGGGCCGCTTGTATCGATCGCTCAGGCAGGAACGATTAATCAAAGCGGTCAGCGTTGCGTTTAGTGAATGCCAACGCACAAACCATGACCATCAGGGAATACCAATCAGTCAGTCAAGATGATTGACAGGCCTTTGAACAGCCATTGACGTGTCGGCCTTATTGCTTTTCTACCAAGCAGGAGGTCGTTGTTAGAACAGCACAGTGTTTTTAGGTTAGCGCAGGAAGCCCCGAGGGAGGCTGCAACATGAGTGAGTGTGTGTTGACTGGACGCGTGTGTTTGTGTGTGCATGTGCATGTATTTGTGCTACTGACTTTGCATATGTGAGAACGTGTGTGTGTGTGTGTGTGTTTGTGTGTGTGTTTGTTTCGATGTTGGAAAAAGAGGTTTATGCCAAAACACTTGGGGGAGAAATTTGTATTCACTGATTTAGATGCAATAACGGACTGAATTTATTATCTTAACATTGTGCAAGAATGTAAGAAAAGGACGTACGAGCCTTTCTGTTTACACTTACGTTTATTAAAAAACTGGCATCGCAGGTGATTTGCGGCGAGGCTCTGTGTGTTTTTACGGCTTCATTTGTCGCAGTGCAACCGCAACAAATAAAGTATCTGCAGGTTCCAAGAACTGAGCTTCTCAGGAGGAACAAGCAAGCGCTTCTTTCCTCTTTTGATCAGGCGCTCCGCTCGTTTCACATCCGCCACCCTGTGATAACACAGATTGATCGCCTTTCTCTTGTTTCCAGGTGCTTGCACAGATCGTTACTATGCACACAAGCATGCAACAGCCCTCTGTATGCAAATTATTCCTCCACACCGTGAACGAAATGTGCAGATAGTGACCTTTCCCTCTATGGATTTCTATATTCAATAAAATGCTTTATTCTCTCAAGTGGAAACAGTGAGCGGTCCATATAAACATGCAATCCAAACAATTCACCTCCGGGCTGAAATATGAGCTCGGCTTTCACAGATCTTAACGAGCAACACCATCAAGTATGTTCAAGGGGAAAATGTATGCAGAATCTATAGGGATAATGTAATCTATAATTTACATTAGTTGGAGGAACACACAGTCATGGCTGCAGCCGTTTACCTGTCTGCTGCTGGAAGGTAACCTTGAGCTGGCCTTGAAAAAGCAGCTGCATGTTGGGGGGGTTACACACACACACACGCACACACACACACACACACGCCACCATCACGTCACAAAAGAAACAAATTTAGGCTCATGAAGTAAATTGAGGTTGAAATTCAGAGCTCATTCATTGACTTTGTTGAATTAAATAACGAAGCTCTGGATGTCAGACGCTGTTCAGTCTTATCTGATGTTAAATAAGAGTCTTTATCCTGAACTGACAGGGTGGAAACGGGGACAGAAGTGACTTTTTACTGAGAACAGAGTGACGTAGAAAGACTGAAGGTCCACACGGTTTGTTCATTAAATAAAAGGTTGGAAGATGGAAGTCGACGCTACGCTGCCGTGAGACTGGTGTAACGTTTCCAGCTGTAAGTGTGAGTCAGTGCTGTCTGTCTTCAGTGTTACAGTCTCATCTCAACTTTCCCTGAAACCATTTTATTTATTGTAGAATCAACCTAGAACATATTGAGCAGGAAATAATGCCTGTGATCAAACTTGAAGTGGAAATGAAAGAAGAAGTGTTGGTGCTGTTATTCTAACCCTAACTCTAACCCATCATATTACAGTTGAGGCTAAAAGTCGAGTCTCTAAATAAAAGAGCAAAGAAGTCACCTGGACTGGACTTGACTTCAGGCTCCCGACAGACTCGACCTGAAACCTGAAAGAAAACTATTTGAATTTAAAGTCCCAGCAGACCTGGCGAGACTGTGACAGACAGGCATTGCACACTTTAGTATTTCACCTGAAATATCAACGGGGACATGCTTTTTGTGATTTAATACTGTTTGATCTCTATGTTGATGTAAAAATAAAAGCTCGGTTTCACACACAGCCTGAACCAATTTAGGATAAATACTCAGGTCTCTGTTTTATTATATAATAGCTGATTTATTTGACATCTGACATCAGTTTAGTTTCCAGTATTGTGGTCCATATTCTCCAGTGCACAAACACGTAGGAGACAACAGTTAAACTGTTGAAATTAATAAAATTAAAATTAAAATTAAAAAAATTAAAATTAAAATTACACATTCATAGATTTGTCAATAAAAGAGAAATAGATGATGACATTTTAAGAATTTGAATGAGGTAATTGGACCTTTTTTGGGGGGGAAATATTAGATATTATAATTCATAGCAGAGACTTTGGTAAAACGAGTCTAGAGGGGATTTGTTGCATCACACGTTGGTCTTTCTGCTGTGAACATGATCGGTCGGTATATGGTTTAATATACTGGATCTCAGCAGCTGGCTGGGGTTCATTTTGTTGCTCAAGGACACTACAGAAAGGTGGAAACTCAACACACACACACACACACACACACCCCTCTCTGAAATCATCCAGTGTCAGTTAGCATACACACCGGGTTGAGCCAAATTAAAGCGACTGTGTTATTTATGAACCTGCCCCTCAGGCTGTTTTATTTGTTCTGCAGCTTCCTCGCCAGTATTTATCACTCACATCTCCCATCATAACAAATCATAACATATATATAATCATTTTATTCATTTATTTATTTATTTTTATTTTTTTCTGTGATCAATTTCCCAACTCCTCTAATGGAAAACAATCGACTGCTCTGGTGGAGTTCGCTACCATCTCTACAATAATTAACTTCTGGGCAGGTTCATTTCCAAAACTTGATGTATGATAATACATTATTGATTAGCAGACAGAGACAGATTTGCACCATAAATAACAGAGTATATTATCAATGGCCTCTCAGCGCTGCGACTCAGTTACAGTGAAGGTGAATTCCTGGAAATGTTTGGAGCTGCAGCAGATTTCTGTAGTTGAAGTGTTGTTGCACAAAAACAGAAACAGAAACAGTCTGTTGATGCAACGCAAGTTATTTACAAAGATAAATTAATTTAATCACTATGCACATCCAACATTATAACAGTATATAAATCATAGAAAATTATAAAAAAGCATCTGAATCTGAATCTTAGGTCTACCAAGACTTTACACTTAAATTTTTTTTAGTTTTTATAAATAAATAAAAACATATATATTAGTTTTTTTTCGTTTCGTTTTCTTCCGCTTATCCGTAAAACACACACACACACATATATATTATATCTAATTTCTAAGACTTTAATGTCATTATTAACAGCATTTTATGATTTATATAATTTAGTTTATTATAACTTAAAGGTACAAACCAGTTGTGTTGTGTATCTCAGTAATCAAAGATCAATTCCTGATTTATTGCAAAATAAATAAAAGTCAATTAATCAAAATGATGCAGCAACTATAGGCTAATAGTGATAATAATTTATGTACAATCAAATAAGCAATTAAGAATAATTACATTGTAAACTAATAAAATACAACGTAAATTCATGGAAATAATTATGAAATTACTTGTTTACAGATGTGATTAAATGTTTGAATTAGTTTAAAATGTGGATAACATGAAATATGATAAGGAATCATGTCTGGTAAATTCAGCTGTTTGGGAGTTTGAATACTTGGTCTCAAAGCTTTTTAATTTTTGAGGGTTTTTTATATCACATAATACATTTAACAGTTGGGTGACTGTAAAGCATCCAGCAACATGAGCTCATGTATTTTTAATACAGCAGGTCTCAGTGGGAATCGAACCTCGAACCCTGACAGTGTTTGACTTAAACATCCTTTCAAGATTAAAACAGCACAAAAAGAAATAAAAGTCATTTAAAACCTGTAGAGATGACAGAAAACTAAATGTTCCAACATTTACAGAACAAGAGCATCAACAACATTTTACCATTCAGTAATCCGTGCTATAACCTGACATACTGCACACTGGATGAATAAAATGCAAATGAAAGGTCGACCCTGCTTTACTACACGATCACTTGAAGTCCCATATGTCAGTTTTATGCTCGTATTATTGGTTTTATTCCAACTTTTATGTATTTTACCACACAGCAAACATCATCCAGTTAGTATTATAGTATTGAAAAAAAATCAGTAATCAATCAATTCCTGGTTAGAAAGCAGATTTTTAAGAGTTTGCATCATGTTGGCACCACACAGCCAGCAGGATCCGACACACAGCCTGACATTAAACACAGCAGCAGCCATAAACATGCAACCAAAGTGAGTGTTTACTTGATAATCTGCACTGGAAATAGAAAAATGCTTCAAAAACAATGAGATGAAGGAGTGTGACTGTTACCCTGTGAATGTGAAAATGTTCCCGCCGCGGTTCGGCCTCTTATTGGAGCAGCGGAGTGTGTGTCACAGCTCAGCCATGCGAGGATCAAACTTTCATTTGTAGCAATGAGCGAGTGTTTGCTGGGCGAGCCAGGCAGCCTATCTGTTAGTGCCAGGGAAGCGAGCAGCCCTTTGCTTTCCTGAGTGTTACTAAATGCCAGGATGAGATCAATTAGGGATTCTGGTCTTCAGAGGCTTCAGGAACATAATGAGGAACACTTAGGGCTAATGATTGGAGCCTTGCATTAGCCCACACGTTCCCTCGCTCTTGCTTTCCCTCTGCACGCTGTGTGCATATTACGACTCAGCTGTTTTTTTTTTTTCTCTTCTTCTTTGCTGCCTCAGCATTGGCCACGGGTCTCTACAGTAGCCACAGCCAGCATTGATCTGAAATAATTAAAGCAAATCTCGACTTTGATCAGGGAAACTCAGAGAGCAGGACGCTAAGTAGGAAGATTATCAACGAGAGCAGATGGAAACACCTCGGACGGCGGCGGTTGATGGTGAAACGCTTCAATCCACCGTGGCCCCATTTAAAGTGTGTGTTTACATATGGAATAGCATTAAAGGCATTGACAATACTACCTGAATGGAAAAAAACACCAACCAACAGAACAAAGAGCTTACTGTATGTCTCAGGTACTTTCTTCTTATTTCAATTTGTTAAACATTTTGTTTTTGTCCACTGACTGTTTACTTGTTGGTGTTTGTATGTAGATTTATTTACTTAATTTAAATTAAATTAAATTATATGTATCCCTCCGCCTGCTCTACCCTTTCTATACGTATCTATCTGTATCTATTAATAACTGATATCCTGTGTTACAAATTGGGGACATGGAGTTAGAAGAAGTGTTTACTAGGCAGGGAGTGTCTGATGATTCAATACTGTTGCATTATGGGAAGTGTAGGCTCAGTGGGACACTTACTTAGTACTGAAAGGTAAACTATCTCAGGTGCAGCTTCTGTCTCTCACATCCTCTCCAACATTAAAGGTGTAATGCCATCATCGCATTGCAAAAAAAGGCATTATATTATGGATCTGTTGATTAATAGTGTGATCATATCTTTTTATGGCGTGTTGTGACTCTCACAGCTGATGATTTGAGGTCAATCAGTATTTCTCAGTCTCAGCATTATAAAGAGACTATTAGAGGAGACATTTCCTGCTGAGCCACAGCTGGACAGATTGTCTCTTCAGGTGAGAAATCAAGTGACATAACACACAAAAAAAAAACCCGACTCTTGAATGCAACACTCCGTATTCACTTTGTATGCTGCTAAGCTTCTTGCAGTCCTGTTTGGTCACGTTGACTCTGAGCTTATACTGTTTCTGTACAGCAGTACTGGCTGCAGGTGTCCTTGTTTTGTTGTTTCTCCTGCATCAGAAGCCGCCACAGCGGGGAGGTGCAATATTCCCTTAACTGGTTCATTCGTGGGAACAGAAAATCAAGGAATTTACAGTGTGAGTGGTTTTGCAGTAATATAACAGCAGGTGGGATTTAAAAGTACCCATCTAATCTATTAACCAAGCATTTATGCAGATGGCATATAAACACCTGGCAGACGTTTGTCTCCGTGACTCAATGAATATGTATTTTGTGGAGTTGCTGTGTGAAAACAGAAGTGGTTGTTACTGAAATGTGGTTTTCTTTAAACACAAATATGTGCAGCAATGAACTTTGACATGAAAGCTGCAGTTGTGTGTTTTTGGGCTGTATAACTTAAACTAACCTGACAGCTTGATGTCCTGCGAACTGCCCCAAAAGGCACAAAAATCATTTATTTTTTTTACGTTTCAGATGGTTCGCTTATGTTATGCTGGTTATTAAGTATTGGGTGCTTTAAAGGGGACCTATGATGCTCATTTCCAGCTCTATAGTTATTTTATTCTGGGACTCCACTAGAGTATCTTTGCATGATTCACAGTTAAAATAACTTATTTATCTTATATTGTCTCTGTATGCAGCGCTTCAGTTCAGCCTCTGTCTGAGACAGGCTGTTTTAGCTCCTGTCTCTTTAAGGCCCGCCTCCTGATGAGCCCGCTCTGTTCCGATTGGTCAGCTTCAGGAAGATACGTCACAGCTGACTCCTGGCCACTTGATCAGAAATATGCGATTGAACAACGTTAGCAACAACGTTAGCAACAACGTTAGCAACTAAGACTGTAAAATGGACGGCTGTTTACGGAGATTCGTGCAGGTTGAAGCCTTGGTTTTTGACTTGCAGGAAGCATTTCTACATAGATTAACCTCCCATGTTTTAACTTTGACCATGTTTAACATAAACTGACATCATAATAGAATCATATAGAAATTATATTGATAATCCAGGGATTTACTTTAACCAGTGTTTATTCTGGGACATTTTTAGTGTCTTTTGCTAAATTGTCTGAGCAGCTTCAGGTGTCTATAGTTAAAGGGCCTATCACAGTAAATATTCAGGAAAAAGACAGTTTTTAGTATCTTGTAGCTATTGAATTTTTATGGGATTAATCTATTCATCTATCTTAATCTGGTTTTGCTGAAGTTGGAGGGCTATGAAGTGGGAGTCCAACTCCCCCTTTAGGATTTCACGGTTTGGGTCTAATTCAGGCAGAAGTCCGGGAGGAAATCATCTGTGTGTCGAGGTCGTGCTGGTGTAATCCCAATCTGTGACTAATCTGATTGCAGCGTCATCGAGCCAGTAGTGTGTTTGTTCAATGCTAATTTAAAAGCCATTTCACACGGGTCTTATGCTTTATTGTATCATCACAGCTGCGAGCGCTGTGCCCAAACAACAGAGATTTGTTTTTTTTTGTTTTTTTGTTTGATCCTATCACGCTCCCACTTTTCATCATCATAAAGAGGATTAAGCTCCAATCCGTCACATCGCTGCAGGAAATATTGGCACTGAGATAATCTCTGATCCACCTAATTTGCCGTCACAGGGAAAAGAATTGGATGAAATCTGACGCGCCTTTAAAAACCTGATGTCTACTTATTGATCGCCATCAACACCGAGCATGTGAGTTTTAGGACACGCCATGAGAGGTCTATTATCTGATCATTGATGCCTTTCTTCAGGTTGGCTGCACTGATTCTCCAGGGACACCTGGGGTTGCGAGGCTCTGATAAACCATTGACACCTACAGATCATTATCATCAGACTCTACTTCACTTGCTCTCATCAGTCACTTCAGGGACTCCAGGAGCGTTTAAACAACACAGCAGTTAGTGCGAAATGTTCAGACGACAATTATCTCACCACGGTAACCGCTCATGAAAATGTGTTTGATTTAATCTCTGCGGTCGTGATAATACGAGGATCATTTTCACAGTTAACATAATAACGCTCTGCGTCATGTTATTTCATTAGTAGATAGTGGTGGTATTTTAAAATAAATCAACTATATAGGGTTTAATTTAATATTAAAATTAATTAATGTTCTTCCTGTGTGGATAGTAATTAATATTGAGGCAAATAAATCATTTAGCAGAAGAAAACAATCTCAGCCGTGTTTACAGTGAAATTGTTTGTGGTCATTTTGCTGCTCATGACTATATTTTATATATTTAAGTTTCCCCATTTCTTAGCATTCATAAGAAGAATATCTATGATGATTTATAAAATAATGAAATTAGTTTTGCAAAATAATGCATTTTCGGACAAAAAAATAAATATGAGGTAAAATGTTAGATAGAGACAGTCCTGTATAATACAGTGACTTTTTCTCAGTTTAATTGTAACATGTGTCCCATATTCTAGATATGAAGTATATTTCCAACATATTTCACACAGTGTCTTAGTTTCTGTTTTATCAGGCCACTTTTTGCTTTCTGAATTTTTCCTGCCCAAATGTGTGTCACATGCAAGAGAAAAAAAAAAAATCAATATCAGATTTTTACTTCAGAGAAATGACGGCATAAAGTGCAACGTTGGCCTGCAGACATGTGACCTTTTGTCAGCGCAACAAGGGCGACCAGAGGGAAGTCTGCCGATGACAGACTCCATGAGTCACCACAAAATATACTGTAGTTCCCGGCATGAAGATACAAAGCTTTCCACCAATAACTGTAATACTTAAACACGTGCAATAAATGCATGTTAAAGAAACTTAAAGCATTTAGATTTTGACAGATTTTGATTGTTGGATTATTATTATAATATATTATATAATGTTGGCATCACATTTCAGATGTCACAGCAGTAGTGAAATCAAATTATCTCCAATCAGAGGAAATGAAGGATGCGAGTGTGAATAAGAGTCATTTCCTGATGTGGCTGCTCAACTACGTCAGTTTGTGATGACGATGATGATGTCAGAGGCAGGAAGACGGGATTAAAGACGGAGACAGAAAAAGAGTCATCCGCCCCGTCCATGTCTCTCCTTAGTCACTATTTTTATCTTATTTTCCTGAACTTCTCGTCCCACATGATCATTGGAGCATCACTGATACACTGTGGGAGTGATTCTCCTCCCTCGAACACTTACAATGACAATGTTGATGCTGATGTCTGTTAAAGTAAAAAAATAAAAATGATAAAACGTTGATCTTGATGTGGTTCTAGGTGTGACGCTGTTATCCAGGGTCAAAAATGCGACATCTCCAACATCTCTGGCTGATAAAAGTTTGAGGTGTGACACATGTTGACTCTGTGCACTGGCATTTAAAAAAATCACAGACTTGTCAAAGGGGAAGTCTAACTAAAGGTCAACATTTCATACTTTAAAAAGGCCACAATCGGTGCAACACTTTGATGCATCTTGTTCCCGACTGGCCTAAAGCATACCTCCATCAACATGTTTATTTCCTCCAGATTAGTTCATTTTCCAGTGGACTCAGACTGAATCATAAGGCAGCAGACTGAGTCAAAACCCCTCATACACTAAAAGACTATTTGTCATTATCGTCCCTCAAACTGTGTCTGTTCCCTCTCTAAGACTGTGAGCCAAACCTGGATGTAAACCAGGCTTCATCCACTAAAACAGATGTAAACTGATATGATGTAAATAGCTGATTTATGCTCATATGTTTATTAATGTCATTAATGACTTCATTCACACTAACAGAAGATCTCTGCATGTTTCAGTCGAACAGCTGTGACATTTATGATCTGATTGATGATCTATAATCTGTTCACTTAAACTTTTTTTAGTCTGATCGTCATCATCAACAGTCGAGATGGTTATGATATGATGATTTATGGTCATAAACATCACTGTTATTATTTAACAGACTCATCTGGCAGCAAAAAGGAGATTTAAAAACAGGATGATCGTTATCATTTGGATTATTTGTGTCCAGCTGATAAATGTAAGGCCAATATTTCTCCTCTTAGCTCTGGTTTGATCTCCTGAGGAAAAATCCCTCTTTAGCTGTGAAATGCGCCACTATGTTCACCAGCTGGTCTCCAACTTCAGCTGTGTGGTGCTGGACAGGTGGAGGACGGTGCGTCTATCTGAGCTCGTTTGCTGAAAACAGCTTCCTGCTGCTGCTGGAAAAGGCTGTTGAGGAGAAAAGCTGAGAGTGAACTAAAACAGTAAATGTGCCGTGAAATAGAGGATTGCACGAGGACTGGGATCCTGCAGGCAGGTTTAACGTTGTTGTGGGTGGAAGTGGGCGGTTATAATATAAACTGGGATTTAGCTAACGCTAATCAGAAGGAGTCAACAAACGAAGTCGAAAAGAAAATCAAAGCAGGTCATTACAGAAAGCAAAGAAAGACAACGCTGACACATTTCTCAGTGGTTACTGACGAATATGGAAACAAACTGGACTTTGTTAGTTGCATTAAATGAGCAAAGATCCATATCTGGCAGCTGTGGGTGGAGGAGACGTACCTGGAGCAGGTGTGTCACGGGTCAGACGGCTCCACCCTTTCTACACCTTTTCCTCAGTGTCATTATCATCCATCAGTCAGAGGAGCACAGCGATGTTATTTATCCAACGTTAACTTACTTTCAGCAGCGTCATCAGTGTCCTCCGTTGTGATCATTATAATGTCATTATCAGCGTGATGATTTATGGTCATTTACATCATCATCAGTGTCGCCACCGACACCGTTTAACGCCGCAGACGGAACGGCTGGGTCCGTCACTCTGGCTGTGTGTGCTATATGTGTGTGTGTGTGTGTGTGTGTGTGTGTATGCATTGAGCAGGTCATGGGACTCTGTAGGCAGATTGGCCCATGACCTGAGTGGCTGGTAACAGTGTGGACGGCGACAGCAGCCAAGCTTCATTTACTGTCCTCCTTCACCTCCTCGTCCTCCTCCTCTCCCATCTCTCTCTCTCTCTCACACACACACACACACACACACACACTCTCATCCTCCTTCAGCCTCTCCCCAGTGTCTCCTTGGTGTCCACCATGATTTGTTTTCAGATGTTTGTCACTGATGAGGCTGTTACTTGGAAGGTCGGCGTGTCTGTTTGTGTTTATGTGACTGCATCTCCATTTTGATTGTGTGTGTGTGTGTGTGCGACTATTCATATGTCTTTCGTGTATTATCTTGTGTGTATATGTGCAGTTTTGTGTATGTTTGCGTGCACCTGTGTGTGTGTGTTTCTTTATGTACATACATCATGAGACGAGAACCAACAAGAGCTTCGTCCCCTTTTTTTTTTAGTTTGCCGATCACGGCTGCTACATAATTCCCGTTTTCACTCCGCAGACTGTGATTCTGATCAGTAGTTTCCTGATAAAGTGACAGCACCGACTGCATTACGTGTTTATGAATTGCTAATGGTGCTATTTATCATGCTGCGCGTCACGATTTAGCATATTGAAAGTCACGGTTAGCAGTTTTACATTTAGAAGGTGAAAATTTAAGCATGATCGCCTCTATCACCTGTCACTTTAATTCATGAGAGATTAATGCAGCAGCATCTGAAGTTACAACTAATGGCTGCATAATAATAATAATAAGAAGAAAAACTTTACCTCTTCCAAACTTTCTCTGTTGTTCTTAACCAACATTTTAAACTTCATCAAACTTCAGAAAGTCTTAAAACCTCCAGTCAGATCTGGTTCATGCTGTTTCTGGTGCCTGAATTCAACTTTACTCAGGAAATAATTTGGTCTGTTTTCAATCATTGATACAACGAGCTGAGTGGAGAGAAGGAAGCTGACTGCTGCTTCACTGGACGTCTGAGTGCTGCAAAGTAAAAAATGTCCCAGCGTCAAAATGAATTATTACTCATAAACACAATCCATAACTTCTCTTAACTCTGTGAAAGTTTGGCTGAATAAAATATGAATGTCAGGAAAAATTCCCATTAGGAATATATATCTGTAAATTTTCATGAGTCATTTTTAGGCTCAAATATTCAAAGATGATTTTGATCAGCAAAGTAAATGACATGTTGTTTTATTAATAATAAGAGTTATGATTATAAAATTTCTGGCCTCCTACCTATTGAGTTTAACTCAAAACTTTTTCTCCTCAGCTTCATACTGAAGATTTCTTTGTCTGCATGGTCACATAAAACCCAATAAATGATGCACAAGATATCTAGAATATTTCATATTTTCAAAAAATTCACATTTGATATAAAGTAGTTGGAAAATTGGACTATTTTACTTCAAAATTTAAAACCAAGAAGGTCCAGCAGAGTTTAAGTGATTCAATGTGGGACAAAGTGAAGTCAAGAAGAGCCTAAAAAAACCACAAAACCCACAAAAATGTATTCATTGATTTTCATTTTCATCTTTTTTTTTTTTTAGCAAAATTGGACTGGTTGAAAAATCAAAAATAGTTTGCACAATAATAGAAACATAATAATAATAATAATAGAAACACTGGCTGTATAAATGTCTACATCATGTAAAACATAAAAATATTCTAACAAGAGAAACTTTTGAAGGTAAATAAGAAGAGGAAGTAACCAACGTGTCTCATTGTGAAGCTGTAGTTAAATGAACTGGGTCAGTCCAGCAGCGTATTTATAGCCCAGATCACACTGCTGTCCGCGTTCTTTCTCCAGGCGCAGCGAGAAATGATGCAATCCAATACAAACTGCACTACAAGTGGCGGCTAATGCGGTTCCTCTGTAAGGCCACGGGTCAGTTGAGTCCTCGCTCAGTGAGAGGAAGTCACTGTCAGTTCACCTTCAGTCTGACTGAAGCAGCAAATCCCACGATGCATCTGTCTGAAACATAATATATTACACAGTCTGTAACACAACAGCTAAAAGTCACAAAAAAAAAAATCAAATATTAAAACGAAGCTAAACGGTGCGTCTATGTTTTTATAAAATAAAAATTCCTCGTTCTTTAAAGGATTAATGAGGGTTGAAACCTGTATCTCTACATACATGTATCACGTGTATCAGTGTAGTGATTTACATTTCCTGATAATCTGATCACAGTCACTGTTTTATTCATTAAACTCCAGGTCAACAAGTCAAATGAACCCAGTTGCGTATTGAACTAATATCGATATTTACTGTACACAACAAGTCAAATATTCTTTGCTGCTGTGGTGTATCGGCTGATTCTCGCGGTGTCCAGGGAGCCAATTAGTGAGCTTTCAGCTTTCTCTTATTTATTCTTATGCTTGTGGTCTAAATGTTCCTTCTTCTTGTTTGTTAATAAACGTCATACAGCTCGTCTGTTTACTTTGACTTGATCCATCAGCTGTTGGCTGTCGGCGCTGCAGTCATTGTGTGTCTATGTGGTCGTACGGGGGATTTGACATTATGCGGAGAGCATCTAATGAGCTTAATAAGGTAAAGATGTCAACTGTGCAAATACCAAAGCCTTATTGTAAAATCAATGGCACTCAGAAGGACACCGGGCTGGTTAAGTGACCTACAGCATTAGTTTAAATAACTACTTTATACTTTATAAGTGTGAGTAATAACCACTAATGTATTAAACTATAGTCAGCACTGACTGTAAACCTTCACTTCTAATTATTTTCCTTAATTAAATTAGATAAAAACTAAATGAAGTGGAATGAAATTAAATCAATTTTATTTATTTTTCCAAACTTGTTTCCTGCATTTTGCCCCAGTGCATGCTGGGATAAAGAATAAAGAGATTAAAATAAATAAATAAATAAATAAAAAACAATGAATGAATTAATGTTATTCACGGTTTGATACTCTTATACAATACTAATCTTCATAGTTTAAATGATGAATAATTTCACTAATAAGACGTTCATTCATGCATTTAAATTCCTCATTTTGTCAGTCTTATTTATACCGTAGATGATATAGTATATATCATTTATTTATGACAGTTACATCCATTCATAACTGTGTGTAAATTTTAAATAGGGTATTAGCTGATTTGTTGGTGCCATCATTAGTAGCACTAAAGCTAAGTTCAGCTAATGAGATTTTCTCATATCAGATCTGGGCTACGTGCATATGCGCTCATGGACTGTTCTCATTTTCATCCTCATCATCTGTATTATCTGCAGACCAGTTAAACACCTCAGCAGTGTTCACACCAGAGTCGGATACACGTGTGCACATACGAACATATTAACAAACATGAATGTAAAATATCTGAATTGAGCATTTAGGCCTGTAATGAGAATATGGCCTTCTTGGTAAAGGATGAATTAATTTAGCGTTTAGGTAAAAGACTGCAGACCTGCTTTCTAGTATTATAGTTATGTATGTTCGTACACTCATCCGTCCACCTCAAGCTTGTTTCTGTAACTCTCTGCTGCATGAAGACTGACTGTCAGGAATGGAGGAGGAGGCAGTTTGATTTGATACTTCGATACTACAACTTTGTTGGTTGGACTTTTTATACCCACTTTTATATGAGGTATCAGTCACCAATGAAGATGTGCTCATTCAATAGAGACTCTAATATAAACCTCGGCTGGGTTCTTCTACTTTGAAGTGTTTCTCTATCTATTGTCAGGCCGTTGTGACCTTTAACCCGTGGCCCTTTTTACTCTTGGGTGCTTGTGACACTGCCAGACTCTTCCTATAGATGATAAATTTCTTTGGATGTGAAACTCATGCAATGAATGTTGATGTATTATGACGACAATCCAACCTTGCATTCATTTTGCGACCTGTCAAAAGTTCTCTTTCTTATTACGATCTGATCACAACATCGCTGCATCACTCTCGCTCCTTTCGCATCTTTCTCTAACCTTCCGCCACCTTTCTGTCTTGCAGCTTGGCAGCATCGAAAGAAGCTGCTGCGAGGAAAGCCGCCTCCCCGATGCCGCCCTCCGAGTTCCTGGACAAACTCATGGGCAAAGTTTCGGGTTACGATGCCAGAATCCGACCGAATTTTAAAGGTAGGAGATGCCACCAAGACTCAGTCGGATAAGACAGGAATGTAGCCAAACATTATCCTGAAAAGACCCGGTAATGTCTTATTGGTGGGTTTAGTCAAGATTGTCACCAAGAAAGGTTTGTATTCATTTGTTTAAAAAAAAAAAAAAAAGACGAAAATGTTGATATATAGATGTTACTTCAATTCTGTTGCTGTATGTTTAACCATCTCGTTGTTTTGGTTGTTCTCAATCTGTCAATCTCTTTCATTTGCCCTTTGCAGTGTGGAACAAAGGTAAATCTGACAATTGGTAAACATGCTAAAGATAGAATAAGGTTATTCCAGGTGTTAGATCCTCAAACCCCTTTTTTCTCCCTGCCCCTGCACTTATAGCCCCAATCGAACTGTAAAACATTCCCATTAAGATACGTTCAGGATCTACAGTTATCATGGTGCTAGTTGGCTACATTCCTTGGTATCCACATAGTATCCTGAGTGCTTGTTTTGGTGGTCAAGGTAATGTGCCTCTCTCCCACAAGTGTGCTGCTAAATATGATTTCATGATGATGATGATGGTGATGATGATTTTTATGAAATTTAGTGACCTCTCCCTGAATGGAAGCCCCCATAAAGACACATGTCAGAGGTTTCTATATTAAACACCCTCACATTAGGAACACAGTCTGGACATTAATAAGTGTGTATGACATTAGAGAACTGGGGCAACCCTCCATATTCATTAAAGTGTATGAATAATGCAACCAAAAGAAATGGTTCCCAGTAATTGGAACAGGCACAGATACAAAACTGGAATTGGCCTGAGTTTCACCTCGTGTTTTTCAACACGCATATTTCAACTGATATTACTAATAAATAACATTAATAATTCATACATATAATATTTATATTTGAGCCTTGTTGCATGTTAAACTCTGCCATAACTGAGGTTTCCAGAATGGATGTGAGTAATTTCTACTGCCGTATATTTAGTTTGTGTATTCTGAGTGTACAAAATATTAGTGCCCTTGTGACATTTCACCTCTAATCCAGAGTATATACTCAATACGTCAGGTATCAAAATCCTTATATTAAATACCAGCATTTCGTTTTCCATACATGATGACATCTTGGTGGTGCAGGTATCCTGTCTGTGAACCGTCACATTGTCCTTGACACTGTGTAATCTGGAGATTAAAGTTTATTCTACAGTTGTAATTATTTTAAATTGCTCTGGATATGAAAAAAAAAAAAGATTCAATCAGTAGAAAGATGATCATGTATTTCTCCTCCAAGTTTTATCAAAATCAGAGCAGTGGTATCTCCAAGATAAGATTAAAGTATAAAAATGTCAATCTTCAACTGTATCTGTATTATTATAGGAATATATCTGAGATTCATGTTGGGTAGATGTGGCATGTTTTCAAAAAAAAACAAAAACTGTTTTTTGGCTAATTTGATTCAGTGTTGTTGAATCTTTCTGATGTTTATTTATTCAAACGTAATACTTTCATACACGGCTGGTCTAGTTACCCAGCAGCCAACAGTGAGGGCTAGAAGTCACCGAGGCCTGTCAATATTCCTGTCAACCTCCGCCAATGGCATTGATAAAACTTGAAGGGAGGATGTACCTTGCTACTGATTGGCCAAAGCGCTGCCTGCATCTTGCGTGGGATGTGATGCTTTGTCTGCATCTCCCCTTCATCTCTAAAGCAGATTTAACAGGTGCAATTAAAAGGTGTCCTAATATTTTGTACAGTGAACACACAGGTGAACAGACTGCTCGAATGTGCAGCAGTGAACCATAGCTTATGTTTATGAATGCTGCCAAGGACCTTTTTTTTTCACCTTTTTTTCCACTGTGCCCATAATAGTCTCACCCATTATATGGTGATCTCTGTAAGTGAGATATAAGATAGAATTGGGAGGGGTGGAGGGGTTTTACCGTGACAAAGTGTGTATTATTAAACCTGCCGCGGCTGCAAAACAGCTGAAACTGTTCGTCCTTCCTGACCTGCCAAGAATATGTTCTGGTGTTTTTGTGAGGTATTGTCGTTAGTCAGTATTGGAGACTATTTCAATTTTTTAATTTGATTTCTGCGCAGCTCTGGTTGGCAACAATCCAGCGTAACGCCGCATTGACCTTTAAAAATCAAGATTTAAACACAATGACATGACGGTGGTTATTTTGAATTTATAGCTTTTATGTTTTATTCGTTCTTCTAATGTGATGTAATAAAAATACGTTAAATGCAGATGAAAGTACTCTCTGGCAGTGTGTTAGACATGCAGAGCATAACAGTCACACACCGTCACAGAAAAACTTACTTTAACAAGTTAAAAATTAGGAAACTAAAGTTCTTAAAAAGATATTTTCTTTGTTTGGCTAAATGTGAACTGAGGTAGGAACTGTGATGAAAATACATATTCAGCATGAGCACATCTTTTATGTAATCTGCTAAGATAATTGTGTCAGGGGCCGTTGTTAGCAGACAGGGCCCGGCGTGAATCCCCAGACTCTGTCATGGCTGTCAGGTCGACAGAGTGGCATAGCGTGAGCTCCCTAACTTGCTCATTCAAGCAGTTTTTCTTTTTGTGTATGTGTCTCCTACCAGCTAACTATGCCGCTGCATTATTCACATTCATGAAATAAACAGCTTGACAACGCTGCTTCTTAATAAACTACACAAAAAGTGTATTTGCACAGCATGAGAGGGAGTCAGTCGGGGGTGGGGGGGGGGGGGGGTAACAGTTCTGAAATGAAAATTATTATTATAATAATAATAACACAGAGTCCTACTGGATGTAGCCACAGCATGGAAAACTTTTAAGTTTTAATTTAGTGATTTTAGTCCACAGTGATCCTTAAAATAATATATATTTTGAAATGTTGTGAAAAGAACACAGTGAATATATATTTTGAGTATTTAAATGTAACAACCCTCATAAAAAATAATTATAATAAAAAACAGTGATAATGATACATGTTGCGTTGGACAACTGAGAATGTAAAAAATGCCCAAAATGCGTCTGCGCTGTGGGATTATCGAGGCCTGCTTCCTGAATGTTGGGATGCTAACAGTGTTGCAGCATTCACTAAAGTTCATGAAGACACTTTGATGTCAAAATCATTGTTCAGAAAAGATTGACACACTAAAAACAAGCTAAAGCTTAGATTGAGCTACTGAGCTAACCAGCCAAGCACCCAGCTAATGAGCTCACAAACTAAACTGCTAATATGATATTGTAATTGAAGTTCTATTAACCAGAAACAGTGTTCAATAGTCCATAAATACATTGATGAGTGTAACCTATCATCTATTTATGAGATATCAAAATTAAGGGGTGGAATAGAAATAATCTCGCCGCTAGCAAGGCCGCTAGCTAGGTCGCTAGCAAGGCCGCTAGCTAGGTCGCTGGCTCGGTCGCTAGCAAGGCTGCTAGGTAGTAAGCTAATTTTTTTTAGACTTTGCTAGCAAGGTAGCCAAAGAACCTGTGTCTCCACTGCTCTGTGTGTACAAAACAATCAACATCAAACTGTGTTTATGAACTTTATGAACTACGCTATTATTAATAATAATAATAATACATCATGGAAACCTAGAATGGGAGGAACAGGTGAAATGTTTTAGAACACGGAACGCTGGTAAAATTCTAGAACTCCTTCCGGAATGTTTGGAATGTTTAGACCTGTAGACGTTTCTAAGGAAACCGGAATGTGGCCGGAATGCTGAATGTTATATATATATATGTTAATAGTGAAGCTAGTTTTCGCTAAATGCAAGATGATTGTGCTCTTCTTTTACACACACACACACACACACACACATATACATAACTGATTAGCACCAGCGCTGCTAATTTTGCCGTGGAGCAACTGTAGATGGATGAGCAGGGAGGGAAACTGGGTAGATTTGCCTGAAGCTACGAATGTGCCGGCATGAGAGGAAATTACACTGATCATGACCAGGGGTCCACTGTGTGGGCAAAAAGCTTCCGATTGATTTAGCAGGTTCCTGCATCCTGCGAGAGAGAGGAGAGCAAACACTCCTGACACATTCGGGACAAGTCATTTATAATCCATGAGTTCATCCGTTCTTTCATTCTCTTTCTGCGTTCTCACTCTTTTATTGGATTTTTTTCCCCTGTCCTTTCTTTCCCTTTCTCGAATCCTTTCATTCACACATTCATAATATTTTTTGTTGGATTTCTTGATTCCTTCCCTGATGATTGATCATCCTTTCTTTCTATCCTTTTTTATGTTTCGCTCATCTCTTTGTTTTGTAATCAATCATTCAGTTTCTTTACTTTTTCCTCGTCTTCACCTTTCCCACACATTTTACCTTCATCATTTATCAACATCATTTTTTGCTGTATTGTAATCTGTCGTTTTTCATTTGTTCTTTCATTTTTTCCTCCCCTCTTTTATTAATGCATTTATTCAAACATTCCTTTTTAATTCATTTTCAGTTCTGAATTAAAAGTCATCATTTCTGTCATTTATTCCTCTGTGCTTTCTTTCTTTATCCTCCTCCACACATCTGTCCTTCACATTACTATCCAGACATTTTCCTGAAACATTCGTTTTTCCTTGGCATGGATGAAAGACAAGGTCACTAGTATCATAATCGGCCCGTGCATCTTCTCCCTTACCCTCTCCTTTGACCTCCCTTTTTCCTCCCTCCTCCTCTCCCCTCTCCTCCACTCCTCAGCCCTCCTCTATATTCGAGCCTTGTTTACTGATCCCACTGATTCGTGAAACAAATTGGACTCCTTTGAGTCGTTTGACCAGGTGGTCGTCAGGCAGCAGCTGAGCTCACACAGCAGGAAGAGGCTGTGCACTTCCTCAGCAGTGAGGACAGGGAGATGTAGTAGGATGGCAACGAGCGGTCTTTCTGATCTACTAGCCCTCGTAATGAACAGTCACATGGCGCTGCACAGATAAATGAGTGTGTATGAGCGTGAACAAGAGATAGGGACTTAGTGAGGAAGCGGTGTGTGTCTGTTTGCACGTAAAGGGTGTTTGTGTGCCTTATCCTGTGTCTGAGTGTGTGTGAACACTTGATGAATGAAGCAGACTACAGCTGTGACTCCCCTCTCCTTCTCCGCCATAACCTTGTCCTTCCTCATCACTCAAGCCGAGCGGCAGCGAGGACAACGACCGCAAGCAAGCTTCTGGTTTTAAGCTCGACCAGAGCAGTCTGCTAGCAAGCCGGCTATCTACCACCGCCACTACTTAACCCCCCCTCCCTTCATCCAACCTCCTGCAAGTCAGGAATCAGCGCTTGTAAAGACCCTGAATGTGTCGTCAACCTGACACTCAGTGTGCATCAGGGCCGTTCAGCAGGTTTTCATCTTCAGCTCTCTTTAACGGCCCCACTAGCTTTCTTAGCTCGGGTTTGCCTCTTCGGATACAATCCTTTTATTTCACGGTGCTCCCGCGGTCGCTTTTGCAAAGCTCCCTCCGTCTCTCTGCTCGTAAATCCCAGTGATGATCAGTGTAAAGAAAATCCTCTGTTGAGAATCCACCACTGTGCTTCTGAGCTGAATGATGCCTTTTATTGTCTGAATAAGAGTAAATATACATAGTACGGCAGTATATTTACATGTCTGGCTTCCTCCTTTCTCCTCTTCCTCTCTTTCCTCTTTCTCTTTTCACAGCTGGAGTACTTGTTACTACACAATACTACACTTCTCTATACTACACTTGTGTTGTACTACCACCCCCTTGTTCCTCCTTGCACCTTCTTTTCTCCTTCCCGGGGTTGAATGTGCCGAGGTGGGACCATAGTTATTAGCTGTCGGAGCTTGACGTTCATTTGGTGTTATCAGCACTTGTTTAATGGCTACTTAATGGGATTAATGGGCATAAGGTAATGAGCATGGGATGGAGGAATGGCTGCAGGGGGAAAAATGAAAGGGTGAGGGAGCTAGGGAGAGAGAGAGAGAGAAAGAGGTGGAGGTGAGGGAAGATAGTATTGCAAATGGCTGTCCAACTTGGAGGGATTTGCTTATGATGGGAGATTTGAAAGGACCACAGATGGCAAAAGTGCAATCCCACTTTCACACTGAAAATATAATCTGTTTCCCACTAGCTTAGCACCAGAATTTTGATGCTAACACATTTCCCAGCGGGCTTCAGTTTTGCTCAGGTATATATAACACTTGCAGCAGACATGAATAAGCAAGTATGAGATGCTAACTGTAATATCCACTCCCTGCTCTCTCTTCTTATTTTTTATTTTTCTGAGAGGAAACACAGGAACCTGCTGGAGTGAGGGGACATCCTTGCCCAGAGGAAGGTCTCATGTCTCTTTTAGTATTCTATGTAATGGCCGTCTCTTTTCCAAGCCAGGAAATTCGGGTGGGGACGTTATTGCATGGAGCGTGGAATTTTAATGTTGTCGCGGAGGTGACTCTCCCCTGAGTTATGACAAAAATATTGATCACGCTTCAACGTCTAGCGGGAGGAGGCGGAACGGCAAGGGCAGCGAAGAGAGGAATATTGAATAGGGTAATGGTAAAAGGCAGCCAAACGTACGAGGGCACTCAAGACAGACAGAAAGAGAGATGGATAGGAGGGTGGGAGAGAGGAGCGGACAAATAAAGAGAAGGACGGATGTTTGCACGGACTGTGCAGCCAAACGTAGAAGTCTGTACGCTATATCAAGAGATTAAAGAAAAATAATCACACTAGTAATTAAATCGTGTTGTCAAACGATGTGGTCTCCTCACTTGCTATAAATACCTCACATCATTATTGTTTCCTCTTGATCTAAAGACAGTAATAACATGGAATCTGTTTGGCTGAAGGCGATGTAAATCTAATGTGTAAGATGTGTAGGAGCAGTTGCTGCGTCTTCCTTCCTGAGCAGCTCACTGGTCCATGGATAATAAGTTTCAAAGGAGGGGGATACCGCGTTGTAAAAAGGCCGTTCAGTCCTCCTGTGGAATTCCATCACACCTCTAATTACCAGCTTGAGGGAAAAAAGGTGTAAGCCCACCGTATCAGCCTAAAAGGCCCGATGAAGAGGTTGACACATAATTGTTTACCGCCGTGATATGACCACGAAGGCGGCGAGCTGTTGTTTTCAGGCTCTTTGTGGTAGACACGTCTAATCGGCGGCTGATTCGTGCAGCCTGAGAGGAAAAAAAACACCCCTGTATTCATTTCAAAATACCTCAAAAAATACCTTTGTTTTCTAACACAAAGGCGAGGCTTTCTCGTCATTGTTGTTGTTTTTACACCTCCCCTGCAAAGCCAGGAGAATTGATTCTGCACAGCGCTGGTAATTAGCTTGCATTATGAGATCTCCGCTGCCAGCAAAGCAAAGCCCAAAAAACCAAAGCTGCCGTGGTTTTAATGCCAGGATCAGGTGCTCAGATGTTCGACAGACTGCCTGGCCGCGGGGCTAAGCTCGGGCTTAGCCTTGACACAGAGAGATTGTCGTTCGCAGAGGAAGGAGGAAAAATTGCCTTTCATGGATTCAGGCAGATTATAGAGTTTAAGTCACCTGTCTACAACAGTTCATGGTCGCGACGAATACTTTCCATCTATCTTAGGAGCCATTTCCCTTTTTTTTTTTTATACCTGACAATGACAGATTACAATATCGCTCCCAGACTTCTACTCTGTGTAGTCGCCATCCTTCACGATGGCAGTTGTCAAGTACAGCAAAGCAGGCCGGGCTCGGTTTACCCAGTTCAATGCAGTTCGTGGGGCAAAATAGGACATCAATCAACAAATCAAGCTACAAAAAAAAAAAAAAAACTCCTCCGTGTATCAGTGTAGTGGGAGGACGTTCTTGGCCCGTGTTCGTAGAGTAATTCAAAGTGAATGAAGCTGTGTGATGACATTTCTAACTCTGTATAGAATTAACTGCAGATTAATACGTTTAGCTCTCAATCTGAAATCATGTGAAAGGTCAGCATGAGCAGTATGCACAGCGTGTGAAGCATCACCAAGCAACATAATAAAGGATGAAAGGTGCGTTGTTGTGGGGTGGCGATTGAAGGACAGTAAAACTTCTGCCCTGCTGCTGATACTTTCTTGAACTTATCTTAACTGATCTTCACTGACACATCAGTCCTTCAACAGACAGAAAGTTTCCTGGAGTGAAGAGGTGAAAAGACCTCGTCACTGTGAAACAATGAATCGTTCGGCCTCGCCTTCCAAATCCTTGACATTAGCAATTCGGCAGTTTTCCATTATAAATCCGTCTTTCTGCAGACTAAAAGGTCTCTTTCTGTGGTATAGCTGAAATTACAGGGCCCATTTGGAAGAGGTTGATTTGCATTTCTTTTTTTTTTTTTGTCATTCCAGTGGCGTACGGCTCCATTTCAGCCAAATAAATTAATGGCGCCCATATGAAGGAAGAAGTAGAATTTCATTTCAGATCATTTATCCGTTCCTGCGGGGTCACTGCTTCTTTTCTGTAGCTGAAGTCAAATCATTGTACAGGGTTTCATTTCATTCAGAGGTCCGTCAAGTCATACCGGATTATGTAACTCACCACCAACCTGTTGCCCAACAGAAAAGAACGAAACAGTGTCATTTCCACGAAGGCCAAATGAGGCACAAATCAAAATGAAGCCAGTTTGACATGTAGTCTTTGCATTCTCCCTCCTCCTCCTCCTCCTCCTCCTCCCACTCCTCTTCCTTCTCTCTGGCCTCTTGCATCTCCTGTAGTGCATTTTGCTAGTCTTACTTCAGCTCCTCTTGACAGAACTGCATTGCAACCCTCCTCTTCCTCCTCCTCTTCATCTCAGTGCATCGCCTCTCCTCTCCTGCCCGCTGCAGTATGGCAGTAGATTGTGCCTCTACAGACTCGTGCATCCCTCCTTCCTGCTATTGCCTTCACAGTATGTTGCCCCACCCTCTCTCCTCCCTGCCCCTCCTAAGTCTCCCCCACTGCCACACACTCACCCCCTGCTGAGTGTTGGCAGCAGTGCGACACCTTAGATAATCGAGCCTTGCTGTCTTGTTCGCTCCTTGATAGACAAAGCGGTTGTTTTCCTTAACGAGGACAAACAACGTATAGTTGGTTACGTGTTGTTAGAATATGCTGTGTTTAATTCTGATCTTTTTTTTATTAGACCCCAAAGGCTCCAAAAATGAAGCTACTCACAAGAAAGGTACTTTCCTTTTCTTTTTTCCCTTTTTTTTCTTCTTCTTTTCTTCCCTGACCATGGTTTTGTGTTTGTCACTCATGTAATTGATGAGGCATTTTCCAAACGTTAACAACACCAGGAATGTTAGGGAAATGCCTTCCTTTGGTTTACATATATAGCCTTTGCCATGTGTTATTTTAGGTAATGTGAATAAAAAATGGTGCTTATTTTATTGAAATCACTGTAGAACATCTGGTGTCGCGAGCAATTAAGCAAAAAAGTATTTGTCAGACATCAGCAGTAATTCATTGTGTTGACACACACACATTTTTCTCCCTTAATGACACACATAATTGTTTCATTGGTGGAAAAAATACTCAATACAGTTAATTCTGCCCAAACAGCAGATATTAAGCCTTTTATCCCGGGCTCAGGTGTGTCTGTTTTCTGACATTTCTCTCTGGCTAAACAAAGCCTTCTCTGAGAACGTAATGGTTTTCGTCTCCCTCATGAACACAAATTCAGACACACAGCTCTTTTTATCTTGGCTTGTCTGTAATCTACCACGATCAGGTCATTGTGATGCTATGAAATAAATAATTCACAGCTTTAGTGAAACATGGACCAAGCCGACAGTGATGGTGCTGATGTGTTTATAGACATCAGTAAATACAGCTGATACCTGTAACAACATGGTGGACAGTTATACTGTAGGGTTAGTAAGTATCTGCTTGTGTCACGTAGCAGCTATTGTACCCAACAGCTGAAAACTAATATCACAGTAGTTCAGAAGCTAAAATATATTTAACTTAAAAACTAGATTTGGGTCCTTGTACAGTCGTGTCCTGTTTCCAGAGAGAAACGAAACTTTAGGCATCCAATATGTCTTTTGGGCATCTTTCCAAACTCACCTTTCAGAGAGACTTTTACTTTCATCCTGTAGTATAGTATAGTATATAGTGTGTAGTAGAGTGTATTTAGAATAGTACATGTAATACTGCTGTAATACTTGAGTTTAATACTTTACTATGATCTGTGTCAGTATACTGAACCCTTCTGAAACGTGTGTATTACACTGTCAGGTTACTAGAAATGATTAAAGCAGAACACCAGTGTATAGTATAATATAGTCGTATAGTATAATAAGAGTATGGGACTGTCCAATGACAGTACAGCATAGCAATACTGTAAAAAGTGTAGTACAAAACAGTACAGTGTAGTACAGTAACTGTACAGCTCTTTGGCTTGTGGCGTATGATCTATACCTTTCAGATACTTAAATATTCCTCTAGTCAGACAGTATAGAAGAGTGCAGAATACTACAGTACAGTATAGTACAGTATAGTACAGTATAGTATATAATATGACTAGTATCACTCTCCATTTGTTCTGTGTTGAAGAATTTCTCTCAGCCTATTGGCTCATTAGCTTATCATGCTAACGCTTGTAGCACAGGAGGCCCTTTACACTGTGGCTCCTGTCAGTCGTAACTAATGTGTATGTGGCCCTAATTTGCATGCACAGAGTGGAAACTATGGGAACCCCCCCCCCCACAAACACACACACACAAACACACACGCACACACAGTCTGCATCCATCCTACAATTAGTGCTGCAGGACTTTCCAGACAATTACAGTTGGTGATGGAGCAAACAGCAGAGGTGATGCACTGGGCAATCTTTTTGGGCAACGCTGCCAGAAACGGTTGACAAAGTGCAGCAGGAGTTAAAGAAGGTTAATCCAATGGTTTCTGGCAACAGAGGACTCATGACTGATTATAGAAACAATGTTGACAAAACGTTTGAGGTGCCTTTACCTGAAAAGTTGACTCAGACTGCGCCGTGTTAAGAAGTTTAAAACACAAATTCATCTACAATACTGCAGATATGATCTTCTCGTGTCTGATTACTCTGGGAGACTAATGATATTGAGAGAGACTCTGTTGGTTTGCAGACTAAAGACCCCAATTATCTCCTGAGCTTATTCTGCTGGCCAATACTGTCAGCTTCACAGGAGACGACGGTTTATATTAGCAGGCAGCAGCCCGTCTGCCTGCAGGCTGCTGCGATGCATAACTTACCCACCGGCTCAGCAGAGGAAAAAAAACTGCAGAGCTAATAAGAAATAATTTCTCATTTTAATGTTCAAATAGAAGAAGAATTATAGCTTAAGATAATAAACGTGTCGGAGAGAAAGCCAATCAAAGGCAAAGCAAAAGTACAAATGTTTGTAATTAGTACTGTGTACTATGTATGAATGTGCTATAGCTGTATAGGATGTTTATAGGAGATCAAAGCTCATTGATCTCCTCTGATCGTGTTTCTAACTCTGCATAGCGATCACTAGGGTTAGGGTTATTTTATTTCCTTCTACTGGTTTTACTTGATCCGCTGACAGTAACAGTTGTTATTGACGTTGCTGCAACCTCTTCACCGTCAGTAATAGTGGTTGTAATTTTTAGTGTGCAGGAAGGGCTCTTTAATCCGCAGAAACGGTTGGGTTTAGGCAACTTTAGTAGAAATGTCAGTTTTTGAAGGGAAGGGGGAGGGCAGCAGAGGAGACATGAAGCGAAAAAGATTACGTTAATGTAGAAGGCAGAGAGGAAATATGTAATACAGAGAAACCTGGGGGGTGGGGGACTACAAAAAGGAAAGGAGAAAGAGAAAGAAAAGAAAAAAGAAAATATAAATGAGAAAAAAATCTAATTATGTAAAGAAAGGAGGAAAAAAAGTGGAAACAAATTCAGTTATAGGACAATAAAATGGAGAGGAAGATATCAAATATGAATAAAGAAAAATGATTAACAAGATGCGAAAAAAAAAGTAGCACGAAACAGAAAGACAGGAGACAAAACGAAGCGACTGACAGAAAAGAAAAGAAAGAATCGAGCAAAACCAGCGTGGAGACCTGGAGCGACGTGTGTAAAAACGCCAGGGGCAGGGGAGGGAGGAGGCTGGAGGAGAGAAAAAATAGGAGCAAAGACACACTAAGAAGGGGGGAGGAAGAGGGAGGAAGAGGGAGGAAGAGGAGATTTCTCTTCCAGCGTGTTCAGCAGAATCCAGTCAGCAGGTCAGGGCCTGAAGCCTCGCCATTTCTCCCTGATTAGAGGCTCTGCTGTGCTCCTTCTGTTGTGGGATGTTCAGCACATATTACACACAACTCACCTCCTCGCACCGGCGCTTTATGCAGATTAATGTTAGGCCGAGGGATATTTGTCTGCTAACAGATCCTGGGCTCTGCTTCCCCCTCGGTGCTGCGCGAGAGGCCCGAGGATTCAATCTGTCTCTGTAGATTTATGCTTCTCCAAGTGCCCAGTTTCACGGAGGACGGCTTTATAATATGATTGCATAGCGCTATAGAAAGGTGACACTTTAATGTGACGACTGCAGGTTGGAGCATATTGCGGTTATTTTACCTTTTTTTTTTTTATCGAGAGCAAAAGAGAAAAGAAAAAAAAATCTGCTGCTATGTAGATTTATGCTTATCCGAGTGGCCTGTCTTGTGGAGAAAACCTTTATAATGTGATTGCACAGTGCTGCAGAGAGCTAACACTGCAAAATGATTACTGCAGGTTGGAGCACACAGTGTGGTTTTTGTGAATGTAATACATAATATCCTCCATACACAGATTAATGCTTATCCAAGTGGCCTATTTTAAAGAGTATAATATGGCTGCACAATTCTTTAGAAAGGAAATACTCGGGTGTGATTGTGAGGGCTTTCCTCCACTCTAAACATCTCAGCCCTCATATTTAAACCGCAGAATACTGGCAGTAAAACTCCATGTTTAAGGTTGGTGAAAGCTTGTTTTCATGGTTATAACAATCCAACGTGCATGCGAGTGATTGTAGGATAAGATGAGGGGGGCGGTGTGTGTGTGAGTGTGTGTGTGGTTCAGGTATTCTTCACGTTGTGTGGATGTTTATACAGTCATGTTGTAGGGACTCGCCTCCCTTTATGGGAGCAAAACAAGTCCTGTTAAAGAAGTAGTGAAGTTAACGTAAGTTTAGGATTATGTTGAGTTAGGATGAGTCTCCAGGAAATGAATGCAAGTCAATGTGCGTGCATGTTTCTCTGCTAATCCTGATGACTGTCTACCTTCCTCTCAAGATGATTAAAAGCACTGAGCTAACAGCAGAGCATCACGACACACCGTTAAATCATACACTGATTTACTGATAACCATCACTCACACACACACACGCACACACACACACACACACACACACAAGAAAATGTCCATCTGCACTAAATTCCCTGTGAGGCAAAAAAAAAAACAATGCAAACATGCAAACAACAAACAGGAAAGATAAAGCAAATATATACACCTAAGTTCACACACACACATAGATACACATGAAACTCAAACTTCTCTGCTTCCTCTTCACTCTCTCACCGACACACAAACACTCTGCAGCTTCACTACCTTCCTGTAATCCAGTGGAATAAAGCTCCAGTCGCCTCGTCTCCATCGCCGTGTCGCCGCCGTAGACCAGCTATTGATTTCTGTCCCTCTGCAGGCGAGCAGCTGCCTGCCTGTCATGTCCACTCGTCAGTCAAAGGAGGCAGATGTGATTACATTTAAGTACGGGAGTAACAACACACATCCTCAGACTGTCTCTCCAGGACATTTTTTTGTACGTATGAAAAGAGAACAGAAATAGCTCAACATGAAAGTGTTTTATTTGTCAAATGTGCATCGTAACACAGCAGCAAAATATGATAGTAAGAATATACATAAAAGTAACAAATAGCATTCAATAAATATACATAGGTTGGGACTATTTTCAGTGGCGGATTAATCTCCATTTGCTCCAGTGAGTATTTGTGGCAGCAGGACGGTGTGTGTGTGGGATTTAGTCAAACTAAACTAACAGTGTGTGTGTGTGTGTGTGTGTGTGTGTGTGTGTGTGTGTGTGTGTGTGTGTGTTAACGATGATGAAGGAACGTGTCACTCCGTGCACCGGTGTGACTCACTGATGTGTTTTTAATAGCTGTAGTGTAACAGCACTGAGAAACAGGCGTCAACAACACACACAACACTGTGTTAGCTGATTTAATGTATTGTTGTTGTTGTTGTTGTTTTTTATGGGATGTTTCGACAATAAAAAATATACATATCATACATACATAGCGACAGGAAGTGCATGCACGCAAGCACACACCGCACACACTGAAAATGCTTGCAGGCATGAATGCCAATTTTGACTAAATATGCATAGATAAACACACACACACACACACACACACACAGCCTCAGGTGGTTTCTGACCAGCCATCCGTCCCTCCATCCTCTGCTCCCTGCCTGCCTCCCACTTTGAATACATTTCATCTCATAATGAAACTTGAACACCCTGTGGCTGAAAGACTGAATACGACTGAGAGAATAACGAGACAGGAAACGAAAAGAGAGGAAAAAAAAAAGTCAATTAGAGAGAAATAGATTCATGGAAAGAGGGAATGAAAGATAGAGTAGGAGGAGGAGGTGGAGTAAAACATACAATGGCATTTCTCCTCCCTCGACAGAGAGAAAAATGAAGTTTTTCCCTAAAGTTCACTCCATGGAAGAGGAGATGATGGATAGCTGAATATGTCGGTGGGAGAAACGACCATTCCTCATCTCACCACTCCAATTAAAATGTGACAGGAAGTGTTTTTTTCCCCCTCGCTGCTGATCAACCCTGCTGCTTACTACCCCGTCTAAAAACCAAAAAGGTTTTACTGTTCTTTAGGCGAAGGCAGGTAGACACTTTTACATGTGAGAGAATAATGAGAGCTGTCTGTGTAAATGAAGAGGGATGCTGCACAGAAGAAGAGACACAGCATCTGCATGAGAATGAAGGCAGAAATAAACAGGAGAAAGATGCACACAGTTGCTGTTTTCAGGTGTTGATATCACTTGAAAGAAAGAACAGGGAGAATAAAAACACGTCTTGGTTCAATAGTGTTTGGTTGTTGAGTCGGGAGACGGGCTGCACTTTAATGTTTGGAGCATTTCTCCCTCCTCCCGGCGTTTCGCAGCCTTGAAGTTTATCTCCTCCTCTGTTGTGTCTGGAAAAAAATGAAAAATAGCAGCAGAAACAATGAAATTTATTCTCTGTGTTTCTCTTTTTTTTCCCTGTCTGTAGTTTTGCTTGTAGGCGTGCAGCGAGTACTGAAAAATACGAGAAAAATCCTTGAAAGTTTGTTGATTTTACAAATTAACAATAATATAATACAAGAGGTTTGTTTTCAAAATGAATAAATGATATCAAGAACGAGGCACTGAAAAAAGATTTCAACCTCACGGCTTTATTGAGCCGTATATACGTCACCTGATTCAACACAGGTGTGGGTCCAGTATGTTTCCTTTTTTTTATTATTCATTAATTGAGTGGGTGGGCAATACCAGAAACTACACTTCCCATAATGCAGCCCTTTTTAGACCCTTAATGCCAACTCTATGCCATGCAGGCTTTCTGTTACACATATTTGGTCCAACAGGATTAATTCTCCCCATGACTGATATGAAAAATCGGGGGTAGAAAGTGATTATAACATGAAGGGAAATCCTAATTCTACAGCAGACAATGATACGTTACACGACTGTCACGTACGGCTGTTAAGAGCCTCATTAGGGAACCAGCGGAAGTAAAATGTGTTATTTAATGTTATTAAAATATATTCATGACTCACAGTGAGACTTCAGTTTTCTGCTCTAAGCTTCATGTGCTATCAAAAGAGCTGCCGGATATCACCTGTAACACACACACACACACACACACACACACACACACACACACATCAGGTATACTTCGTGTGCTTAAAAAGCTTTTGAAGACCTTTTTCTTCTGAGTACAGAATCTTTTATGACTTTGAACAAACTTTTTTTTTTACTTTCAGGAATATAAAGCTCGCGGCTTTTGATAAAAATGTTCATTATTTCACTGTTTCACTATCGAGTCGTGAGATTTATGAAGCTTTAAAGTTCCCAGGGAAACCGTTTTATTTTGTTTTTTTTGTTTTCTCCTCGCTGGCGTTTCAGCTCTGATGTTTATGCATGTAGGATAAGAACAAAATGATCAGCTCAGCTGTCATGTCAGGAAACACAGCAATATAGGAAAAGAAAAACAACCCTGAGTCCTGCTTGTAAAATGAGCAGTGTTCCTCAACTTCCACGGGCATGTGTGGGGAATATATATTAGTTCAATAAAAAGTAAAACTGCTTTCCCCAGACCATATAGACTACAGACGATGTCCTATAAATATTTAATGCCTCACAGCCATTGTAGTATTTTTTCGCTGAAGGCAGCTCAATTGCAAAGGAGGCGATCCTGCGTAATTCGGAGTATTATTCATATAATTTGTAGCCTGCGACTTTTCTTCTTCCCCTGCCTCCCTTTGCTTTGTTTAGCTCTGTGTCATTTGTTGCTGTGAATAAATTCGGTCCCACCGCTGCGCCGCCGAGGTGTCACTTAGAGGAGTGCAAATTGGGCATCAGGAGAGGAGGGAGTTAAATAAAGCATAGGATAGCAGGGCCAAGACAATCCCTTGATACCTGTGTTTTACAACCCTCCTAAGGCCTGATAATGGAGCGCACCCCACTCTACCACCCATACACCGGTATAAAAGCATGAGGTGTGCTTGATTTATGCTGCTTCATTAGTTCCACTTGGCGGTGCAGGTACTCTGCAGTGGGGAGTTGCTGGTAATGAAGATGTCAGTGGGGAAACCTGACGGCTTGACCAGTTAATTGGTCCCTGTAAATGACGTACCGATGATGAGGAGTTTGGGGGAATGCGGGTTAGGATGCGTCCCTGCAGACCCGCCTGTCTGCAGCGATGGTTGGATAGATATATATGAGTTTGAGGATGCTGCTGCAGGATGAGCAGAATGGACCAAACACAAACACTGTGTCATTAGGATGGAAAACGAGGGAAGAAACAACAGCAGAAAGTTTCCTTTAGTGAGGATTGATTACAGTTTAACTGCTTCCCGTCTGGATTTGTTTGAACCAAATCCCCCTCCTCATAGCCTTGGCTTTGTTTCTTTATTGTTTTCTTATTTAATATTTATTTTTGTAAACAACAGTTTATCAGCACATTTTATTCTGCAAAGTTAAGGACTGTAGAAGATGAAATGCTTGTTTACTGTTGTTCCCATGTCTAGTGTGGTTTCATGCTTTTCTCATTTGTTGCCACGGTGACCAGGTGTCCCATTTTAAGCTGGACTGCTCTGCATTTTTATCCCCTGTCCCGTGTCCCACATATTGAGACAACGTCCTGCATTTTAGTTTTTAAAAGACTGATGCTTTTATCCCACCGCTGTGAAGAAGGCAGGGAGGCTGTCATCACTGCTCTGTGTCTGGTGCCAATCAAACTGCACATGTGGGTCAAATGCAGGTTAACCTGTCACCATCCTGGTTTCCTTCACTAAGTTACACCCAACGAGGAAAATCACAAGCTATGCAGTCAGATGTAGTACAAATATGATGGAAACTACCACAAAAATCGAACCTGTAACCTGAATCAACCAGAGAGATGTTACGAGTTAAAGGGCAGAATAGAAATGTTTATTTTTTTAAGTTAGATTAACATCATATCAACATTTTAAAATACTTTTCATCATCTGTGTCACACGTTGTCCCACACTGACTTACTCTTTGTTGGGATCTGGTCACCTTAACCGTTGTCAACGTGATGACAGCCTGAAGTCTTGATGCACAGATAAGTGAAAGTGTTGACCGGTCGCCACTGCTGCTTCTTTATGAATGAAACCAGGATTCATTCATGCTATGAATCAAACTCTCCTTCCACCAACAACTTCTGGCAGTTTGTCTTCCTTTGCTTTTAAATTTTTAAACCCGCTCCTTAGACATGCACAGCTCAGCCGTGAAGTGAAGCGACTGCTTTCAGTGTGTCAGATACGGTTTGTTTTTGTGGAAGCGTAGCTCTTTGTTGCTCTTTGAGTCATTACGGGCATTGTTGGGATCAAACCAAACACACCAGAGGCTCGAGGATGGCAGCAGTGAGTCCAGGATTGATGCTGATAAGACCTCCGAGTCTCACTGGAGGTTAGTGAGGAAGCTGTTATTGCAGTGGTGCCATGTTTGGAAGTCGACCCCACTCTGCCAAGTTTAAACAAGGATACAAACTGAATTCAAACACCAAAGATATATGTTATAGTATCTGATATCTAATGGCCTAAATGGCAGCTTATGCCTCGCTGTGTTTGTTGGTACTTCATCATCCTGTTGTTTTCTCATTTGTCCCGGTAAATAATAAAACAATGTATGTTGTTTAAGCAGTTGGAAAAGACTGAAAAATGTCGCTTTAGGAAGCTGAGCATTATTGGATTGGAGGTTCTCCACTATACTGGCAACAGAAATGCTTCCTGCAGTCGTCATGCACCTGCTATATCATCCTAACATATGGCATTTGGTAGATGTGGCATAACCTGCCAAAACACCTTCCAATATCATGAGTGCATATGTTTATAAATCGAGAGGCTCCAGTTGGACTGTGAACCTATGAACCCAAAATATGTCGTGTTTTTTACCAGTGCTTAATACACAGGCTCATGTCTTGAATGCACGACTCAGTTTAAAAATCACAACAAGGACGAGCATAAAAGCAACCGAACGATTAATCATTAAAAAAGCAATTACAGGCACTTCCCTGGCAGGTTTATCAGGCTGTCATCTTCATACCATCTCTATTTAGACATATCTACTTCCTGGATAACCACCGTCCAACGCTCCTTTCTCTCTGTCAGTTCTGCTTCCAGGTGAAAAATGATGATGATGAAGACCATAGAGCACAACACCCTGAAAGATAAAAGAATAGATAGAAAACCAAAGAAGTGAGCAAACTACACTAGGTTCTTTGGAATAAAGAAATGGACCATTTAGTGCAATATTTCACAATATTCCACCAAAACCATACATGCAATATATATATAGGCAGAAAATAAAACACTGGTAAAGCTGAATATCACTGTTTAAGTTAGTCCGTGTGTCTGAATGTAAATATTTGTAGTCCATTAGTTTGAAGTTTCACATCAAACCAATAATTGGCTAAATTGCTTTAGCTTCTATGTTTATGATCCTAAATTGCATTTAACAGCAATATTGCACAAGAAAATGTTGACGGAAAGGCTTTAAACTCGGGGATAACATTAGCTGGCCGTTGATTATTAAACGTTAGCTGCTGTTTTTACTGACAGTATTTATCTCGTCCTTTTCCTGTTTTGTTGGACGAATTTATCACTAATTTTAATTATTTGTGGGTTAATAAAACCTACAGAAAAGTGACTTTTATCTATATACTATAGATATTATTAAAGCTGATCAAAGGTTCTTGAGCGGTCCAATCTTCAGATGTCTTCAACCAGTTTACTGTCACAGAGGAAATCTGAGACGTCAGCATGGAAAAAATCGAATGTATTACAGATTGCTCCTAAAGGTTTTGTTTTGCATGTGGCGTGGAGGGAAATGAAACCCCGTTCAGAGCGTTTCTACGGCGCCGAGAGGCCGAACCGACTCGTTTGATTCATCCTGCTTTATTGCTGTTGTCACTTGTTTTTAATGAAAGTGGAGTTGAGCTGAAGAAGACGGAGATTTATTCGTGTTGACGCACCTCAGCAGGACTTCGGCACAGTCGCTGCTCTTGATTGGCCTCCTTTGTGTTTGTGATTTAGTGACTTTAATAAGTTTAAAAGTAAATTGTTATGTTATATAGTATAAAGTACAGGAAACAAACAGGAACAAACTCTGAGACCAATGAGGTGTGTGGACAGTGTGTTAATGTGTGTTTTCTTTTCTTTCTGCATGTGTGTGTTTGTTTCTGTGTGTGTGTGTGTGTTTGTAGGAGGCATTCATACTGTATGTGTCCTGTGGTTTATCATGCGTGTGTGTGTGTCTGTGTGGTCCATGAACACACCTGCATGTTTATCTCTACGGTTCAGCATCGTATATAACGGCTGTTCATTTTGAATTTTTCATTTAACGTGTCCTTGAAGATAATTCAGCGTATATTTGTGTGTTTATCTACGTAATGCACATGTGTGTGTGTGTGTGATATATGTGCTTGTGTGTTTGCATGTGTGTCTCCCTCTTCTGCATAAGCGTGTGTATATTCACATGTATGTTTGTGTACTTATGGTTAATCTGTGTGTATGTGAATGTGTGTAATTATCATATAAGAAGACGTTCATCAATCAATTATTGACAAATGACATTTATTGTACACTGACTACATGTGGTAACTAGGGGGCGGGGCTTAGAGGAGCGCGAATAGCACATCGCAAATTAGTCAAACATTACATAAAGTATGTAGAAGATCATTGTAATACCAACACATACAGTAAGTAAACAAACAAAATCGTGACAATCAATCTTAAAAGTAACCCGTAAATGATAAAGAAGAATGTGTGTATGTGTGTGTGTAGCTCAGACCATTTGAGACACACACACACACACACGCTGCAGCTACAGTCGCCTGTGACTCACTGCCAGCCTGTCCTCCATGACAGTTAATGAGCTGTCGCTTCTCCCTTCTTCTGCTGCACCCCCGTCCTCTGTCTTTATTGGAAAGCTATAAAGCAAACTGTCTCCCTCTTTCTCCATCTCTCCTTCACTGGGTGCTTATTAAATGAAGTGCTGTGGTAGAAGAGAAGGAGAGAAGCAGAAGATGGCTTCTCCTCCTCCTCCTCCTCCTCCTCCTCCTCAGGTTCTTTGCGTCACGCGCTGCGAAGAACGTCAAGAAAAGACAAATTATGATAACCCTGGGCTCGCCTCCCTCCTGCCGCGGAGCGAGAGGACTTTGAAGGAGGGATTTGATGCAGAGGAAATGTGTCGGAGGACTCGAGTTGGGCCTGAAAAGCCATTGTGAGAACAAACACAGTGGTAATGTAACACCAGCTGGTTTATGGATAAACACTGATGCACTCAGACATATCAGAGCATGTTCCCCACCAGGTCCGTAGAGCCGTTAAACATCAGACGGCTACGGTCAGGTGGTCGAGCCGCAGTGATTATTGACAGGAAGGATGCAGAGTCTGTTTGTTTGTTTGTTTGTTTGTTTGTTTGGATGCAAACTCTACAGGGATGCATGCTTTGCAACATTTAGCTGCTTTTTGCTGTAGTGTTTCTATCAACTTTCAGTCTGTAAAACCGGGAGATTAATCGTATGATGATTAATCGTATGATGATTAATCGGTTTTCTCATGAAACCAAATACATCACAAAGACAACTGAAAATGTGACTCTTAAGACGAGATAAACGCTCGAAAGCAGAAATCCTTACGACGTGTTATCGATCCTCTAGCCGTGTTTGAAGCCAAACGTGTTCACAGCTGTTATGAATGACCACACGCGAGTGAAAAGCTCATCGAGAGGAGCCGGACGTGATAAACGTTTAAATATGGGGATAATGTCTCTGGAGCATAGTGACGCCTTTAAACTCAAACAAACGCACACGTCAACTACACAAGTGAACCTATACAGACACCAAATAGTTTAAGTAGTTTAAACTCAAAGATGTGTGAGTCTGTTTAACAGCAATAACAAACCTTGACTCTGTGTCAGGACTCCTCACCTGGCACATCTGGGCTCATCTGTACCTTAACTACTTATTAACTACCAGGCTGTATTATTATGGCAGTTTGTTAGCATTAATCAGTAATCCAACCAAACAACAGGAAAAATAACCTACATGAGAGGACGGACGCTGCTCATCATCAAATCTGGACAGCTGAAGTCATCTCAAACAAACATCTTTGTTGTGGTATAAACATCCTTTCAGTTACACTCTCATCCATCACCTCTGGAGTAACTGAACCTCTTACTCTGTTTTACTCCGTCTCTCTTCATCCAGATACAGTATGCAGCTACTTTAGCTACGAACACGTTCATTTCCTGCACTGGATGCTGATTTCATATCTTTATTATTCCATCTTTGTTTCTTCATCCTCTTTTCTTCACGCTGTCTATTGTTTGTTCTAATTAGATGCTGTACATGTAAGTCACGTAGGGAACCATCGCCTCCGGCTGCCTTTAATGATTTTTTTTTTCCCTCTTAACCGTGAATCTTCAACCTTATGATTCTACTCATGGCTTGACCACAGTTGCGTGCTTGTGTGTGTGTGTGTGTGTGTGAATGACTCTCGGATGATTTTTCTCTCCAGCGGCCTCCAGCAGTCCTCAGACTGTGACAGGGAGAGTAATTGGCCATCAAAATAATCCAGACCCCTTCCTTCATTCCCGGCTAGCCGCTGGCGAGTGGAATTAGACACCGAGTTTAGCCAGGGATATTAAACACAAACTGTGTGTGTGTGTGTGTGTGTGTGTGTGTGTGTGTGTGTGTAGCTTGACCTAAAATCAACATGTACATATCAGAATACGACTATGATGTAGCCTCAATATTATACTTTGTAAATATATATATAGTAATATATATATACAATAATACTGTATGAATAATAACTCAGTGTGTTCAAACTGCTGTAGCAACATTTAAGCCTTTAAAGGAATAGTTTCACCTTTTGGAAAATGCACGTATTGGTCTTTCAGTTACATGTTTTAGCCTAGCTTAGCATAAAGACAACAGTTTGAACCTTATTTGTAAAAACAATAGTAGGAGACTTGTAGTCCTTGTGCTAAGCTAGGCTAAACACACTCGACCAAACTCTCAGTGAGTTAACACTCCTGCAGCCTCCTGGTCTCAATGTAAAATGTGTGTGTGCATTATAAATTTTACTGGGTAGATTTGACTCTCCGTCATCATCAAACCAGTGACTAACAGACTCGAGGCATAAGAAGAAGTTGAGGGTTATTCACTGTGATTTATCTCTCGGAGCCAATATCATGTCCGCTGACCGTAAGGGATGAGAGCCCTGCTGTTTGTTTGGCCGTCCTCCACACTCCTCGCTTCAGCTGCGCTCCTGTAATCGCATTTGTGTTTGTACAACCTGGTAATACAGTGAATCGATGGAGAAAAAAAAGCCTTTCACCTTGACTCGCTCATCTGAAAACAACCTTGAGCGCAGCCGTCTCATCTCTGACAGCAGAGCGAGGAGGGAATATTTTTATTATTATGAATCTCTTTGTAATGACACTGTCTTTGTTGACAGTGGCTGAGTTTGACCGACGTCTCGAAGGAGATGTGAAATTGATTTTCCTGTTTCTAGTTTTCTTAAGTCGTAATGAGATGTTTACAGTCAGAACAGGGACAGTTTATTCACTGCAGGCTCAGACTGTTTCTTTCACTTTGTTTACTTCCTTCAGTCCATCATGAACTCACTTCAGCTTATAGTCGTCTCTGCTGCTCTAATATCTGCTCGCACACAGACACACTATCGAGCTCAGTTTCAAACTTTATTGTTTCTAAGGGGGGGAAAAAAATCAACAAAACAACATAAAGTACAATAAAAAGTCCACTTGATTTAACAAAAAGAACTGAAAGGAAGTTTATAATATATTTAATTGTGTGTGGGTGAAATAAATACTACAAATCCCAGAATGCTTTGCTGGTAAAATGGCACAAAGAACAGCAACCAGGCTACAGATGGACAACAGGAGCTTTCAAGACAAGTTGGAGGCAGATTATTTATTCACAAATATAAAGGACAGAGCTGGAAAAATGACATAAGAAGACGCAATGAAACGAAACGTTATGAGAAGTTCAAGGACCTGGACGTAAAGCAGTAAAGCAGACGCTCCACAAGGTGGAAGTGATGGAAATAAGACTGTGTCCAAGCAAAATGACAAAGTGAAGCTGCTGTAAAGGCTCGCTAGCTTTATTGCAGCCCTCTAATGAGACAGAGTTTCTCAATGTTTGCCATCGTTTATTTACTGTTTTTCCACGTTATGTTTACAGCTCGTTCGTCTGCCCCCGTGTGGACAAATAATATTAACACAGACTGAACATGTCAGACTGATTATCACATGACATATTTTCAATAAACATATTGATTCCTGTTTTTCCTATTTACACTTTTATAACAAAACAGCTTCACTGAGACGTGTCTGGACAGATTTTGTGACACATTTGTAAAACGAGACGTTTCTGATGATGATGAATTATGAACTTGTTGCATCTCTTGATGTTTTTTGTTTGATGAAATCTAATTTTTGTGTCTCTTTCCGTTTCTTTCCCGTCTCTGCAGGTCCACCTGTAAACGTAACCTGCAACATTTTTATCAACAGTTTTGGGTCCATCGCTGAAACAACAATGGTAAGATCGATTATTCTTCACATCACTTTTTATTATACAGCTTGACATGCTGATTTCGATGGTATTCAAAGTGTGTGGATGTGGATGGTTGGGTGGCTAATGGAAAATGTCACATCTCGCCGTGGCTCTTATTGACTCGCGTAATTCTGCTCGCAAAACTGCGATTCATTAAAACGGCGGCGGCGCTGATATTCAGAGCGTCCAAAGTTTCATTTTTTTATTTTCTTTCAAAAATGAAAAGCTTTCTGGCCCCTGAGTGTTTAGAAATGTCTCCGCCCCATTGAACCCGTCTCCCATTTCGAATAGTTCATTTGAAAGAACACATCGCCGGCCGCAGCCATTTGCATAACAACATGACGGCGATGCTGCCGCGCCTGTTTGCGAGTGATGGGATGGTAATTTACGCACATTCATTACACAGAAAATCCATTAGTGTTAATATAACTGAACCATCAACATTCACAGAGCAACAAGGCCCAAAGCAGATGTGTGTGTGTGTGTGTGTGTGTGTGTGTGTGTGTGATCTCTCAGCATCCATAAATGTTACTAAAAACAGGCCACACCAACGTCTCTAACCTCCGTAAAAACACATGCGTCATGTTTTCATCCACCAAATACATCAAGCTCGTCGGCTGTGTAAACCGTCCTCGCGACACCAAGGTCACGTCCTCGATAGTGTGTCTTAGTCATCTCAGAAGTTGTAAAAAATACGCAGAAATTACACTATTTTTTTAAAGGGAGGAAATTCAGATTCAGTATCTTTAAATCTGAGTAAAATACAACATGATTTAATATTGACATGAATATTTCTGAAACCTTTTTGAGGGACAACTTGAACTGAGCATGAACATAACTTTCATGTGGTCTGAAAACAAAAGTAGTTAAATAAAAAGTAAAGAGTTAAGAATATCTGTCAAAATTATGCAGATACAATTATGTTCTGAATTAAATTTCTTACGGTAAGAAGAAGCTTTAAAGGGAGAAAAGATGCAGGAAAAGGAAGGGACAGAAACAAAAGCACCTGCAGAGAGGAAGGAAGGATTTCCCGACCCGAACCTCCTCTAACACTCATGGCTGCATCCAAACTGCTGGCTGCTGCAGATCCTCGTCACGCAGGACAAATCCCACATTTCCCTCCCGCAGAAGCAGAATCGATCCTCGTCACAACCGAGGAGGGAGGGAGGAGGGAGGGAAGGAGGGAGGGATGGAGGGAGGGAAGGAGGGATGAAGGCGGGAGAGATGGAGGAAGGGGAGGAGGGAGGGAAGGAGGGAGGGATGGAGGGAGAGATAGAGGAAGGGAAGGAGGGAGAGATGGAGGGAGGGAAGGAGGGATGAAGGCGGGAGAGATGGAGGGAGGGGGAGGAGGGAGGGAAGGAGGGAGGGAAGGAGGGAGAGATGGAGGGAGGGGGAGGAGGGAGGGATGAAGGAGGGAGGGAAGGGGGGAGAGATGGAGGGAGGGAGGAGGGAGCAAGGAGGGAGAGATGGAGGGAGAGATGTAGGGAAGGAGGGAGAGATGGAGGGAGGGAAGGAGGGAGGGGGAGAAGGGAGAGATAGAGGGATGAAGGAGGGAGAGATGGAGGGATGAAGGAGGGAGAGATGGAGGGATGAAGGGGGGAGCAGGAAGATGGACAGATGATGGCTGCAGGAATAATCAGGCAATGAACAGAAACCTTTATCAGATCTTGTTCTACATTTGATTGATTGATTGATTGATTGATTGATTGATTGATTGACAGCAGATATCCTGGCTGGATTCGAACCTTTCAGTCATTTCTCATTGAAGTTTAGCTGCATCCAGTTGTTTATTTGGCTTAAACAGAAGAGCATTAATCGTCTTTTTTTTTTTTTATCTTATCACCTGACAGGTCACATGATACTCTGAGGTCATTTAATTTAGTGCTTTTCTTTACTGCTTCTATAAATTCAGTTGTTTCTCGCGATATTAACCAAAGTTTATAGCTGCAGCTGTTACTCTGAATTCATTATGCAAATGCACCGATGGTACTGTAGATCACATGCTTTACTAAGAGTCTGGATAGATGAACCGTGGCCTGTGACCCCGCTCGCAGCCCGTCAGTCAGTCTGAACGCAGGGTAACGTACGGACGGCGAGCGTTTATCAGCGTTGTTGCTCTGATCTCAGCACAAACAACAAAGTACTGAAATAATTGGATTTATCAGGTTTGATCAAAGCAGAAAATCCATTTAAAAAGCACAAGAGATGCAGTGATGGTGCTGGTTGCAGTGTGTAGTAGCTCCGGACCACAGTATCCCTCCATCCTCATCTCACACACACACACACACACACACACACACACACACATAGTGCTGCTGGGGCCGGAGCACAGTGATAGATGGAGTCGGTAGAATGGCGCAGTGCTTGTTGAAGTCCCAGCGGTACACGGCTTTATTCCTGTTTCAGCAGCGCTCTCACCGCTCACACTCTCTTTCTCTGCCTCCCTCCCTCTCTCTCACACACAGACACACACACACACACACACACACACACACAGACAGGCATGCAGCCTCTTCTCTCTCTCTCTCTCTCTCTCTCTTTGTCGCGCCATCTCACACCAACCTCACTCACTCTGAAGCACTTAAACCTCAAACACTTGATCAGCTCTCACTAATTCACTCAAACAGACACACACACACACACACACACACTCTTGTGTCACATATTGAGCAACATCTATATCACTTGACCCTTAGATACTCGTCATGTCCAGTTTGACCCATAAACATCATTTTTTCAGCCTTAAATGGATTTCATACATCAACATTTGGGCCATAAAACGGTGAGATTGTGAATATTTTTTTTCTCCATAAACAATAACTGTAAAACCTCTGATGTCTGAAAGCCTCATTAAGGATTAATCACCTATTTATTAATGACTGATGAGGGATTTATGAATGAAAAACTACATTTGTGGTTCAGAAGTTTAGTATAGAGATTAATTATGAGGGGAAGGGTCAGAATATGATAATTATCTAAGGATTAAATGATAATAATAATAAATAAAAAACTAATTATAATCAATTTAAAAAGTGCAGAAGACACTTATCCCACTAAAAATCTCTTCCCATAAATCCTGAAACATTAATTATATGTAGACGTTTTGTATTATTGATGAGTTTAAGAGACTCTGTGTGAGTTTTAAATTCAATCATGAATAATTCAAACGAGGACGGAGATTGTTTTTGAACATTTGGAGATGAAATTCACCAGATAAAATAATCCTCCAGTGTCGTCCTGTCACCGCCGTTAAATGAATATTTATTGTTGCTTTTCATTTTCTACAAACTTTGAGAATACGGAGTCGTACTATGTAAAATGTTGTATTCATATAGACTGTATATAAAGATTTCAGGACAGGTTTCATAATCAAGTAACATCAATTATTAAATATTGCCACAAATGTCCGATTCAGTCAATCACAGCCGTCAATCAACATACACACAGCAGCGGTCAAAACTACTATAAGTCTTTAAATCAGCAATTGATCACCAGGACACTTATTAGAGGGTCTGAATTTAGCGATAGAGGCCGTAATGACTCGTATTTCTGGGAGTCAGTCGACAGCTTTAAGGTACTTTAAGGTGTTTCTGCTCCGCCTCAAGCCTCAAGCCTCAAGCCGTGGTTGTCGTGTTGAGCCCTCAGTCTCTTGATCCCTCTCACACGGAAACTTCAATCACATTATTTCCCCCCCCTCTGTCTCTCTCTCTCGCACCACGAACAGGCTTTACTGCTACTTAAAGTATTATTTCCAGCTTTATTGTTCTCCGTCCTCCTCCTACGATATGACATGGAAGTTGTGACTGTATGTAGTTCACATCACGGGATGTTCAGAGGGAGACAGACTGTAAGATGTGTTCAGAAATACGAAACTAGATAAAGAAAATAAAAGGATATTATTGATGTGAATAATGACTCTAAATACAGATGTAGTGTGACATGTTATAAGGCTGTAAAAGCACTTAAGGAGGAGGTGATAGTTGATAAATGATGAGTTTTTCTACATAAAATCTCACATAATGCAGCTTGAATAAACCGTGTTTAATTGCACGAGTGCTTATAAAACGGTCAAACCTCTCATTTATTAAAATCACCTCAGGATCCGGGAAGAAGGTTGCTGTTGAACATTGATTTGACGTCCCGCAGTGCTGCTGGTGATGTGGCTTATTTTTGAGGCCACACGGTGAAAACAGTGCAGCGTTGTCTGAGAGGAGCAGATGTGCTGCCATAATGTGTGAGCCTCCGTAACCTCCTCTTCCTACCTGAGCGGCATCCAGGGAGCCGGCAGGATGTCATGACAGCCGTGGAATTAGGATACGGCTGCTGCTGCTGTTTCTGCACTTATTGCAGTTGTTGGAGTAAAGAGAAGAAGAAGAGGAGGAAGAGGAGGAAGATTGCAGTCTTTCATACGTGGTTTACTGCCTGGGTTTAATACATGCTGAAATGAGAGCAGTATTGTGTAAGTACAACATTTCCGCTGCTAATGGTTTCATAGCAGCATGGCGGTGGAGGATGGTGTAATTTCAGGGTAGCACTTAACAGTCCAACAGCCTTATGTTGGGATATTAAACCCTGAGTATGAGCCTACAGGCGGAGTAGGAGTCCCACTCTTTATGCCGACGTCCTGCAGCATTTTTCCACTGTCCTCAGAAGGAGGAAGCATTCAGTATAGAGCTGCCTCAACGCCAGAAGAGAACAGTTCAATAAACCCATGACTCAGTGTAGTCGTCTATTCTCTCCAATTGTAAATGAATCCCTGAAATTAATCATTTGCACCATAAAATTTACTTTTCCTTTTATTTGAATCCTAGATTAAAGGCGCCGTCCGTCCTTCCAACCGACTTAATGTTGATCCATCTGCAGCCATGAAGCGTCTTCCTGAACCGGATCTGACCAAAGACAACAATTTATTCTTCCATTAAAATGCTTTCAGAAATGCCCAAATTAAACAACGCTGTATTTAACAGGCAAAACTCAGGCCGATATTATATGAATTCATTGCATAAGATGGTCAAAGTTCCTTAAAAACCACCAGCACAAGACTGGATCCTGGTTCGTTAAATTGAGCTCGTTTAATACTACTAATAATAATAATATTTTCTGGTTACTTTATATAAGAAATTTGTACGAATACAATTTAACTGTCAGACCTTTTAAAATAGTGAAAGATAAAATAATTTAAAGGATAAAATTATCATCTTCAGGGAATTCACAGAAAACCACAAATCAAGAGAAGGAATGATATAACTGGCAGGAATGAATTAGTTAGTTCAAAGGATTTATAGTTTGAATAAACAACTAAAATGACATTACATGATACTCTTGTTGCTGAGCGATTTCAAAACGAGCTTAACGGCTGATTAAAAGTTATGAGTTATGAGCCGTACGCAGGAGAGATGATTATAGTATCTGAGTCATATATTCAAATAATGGTGAATAGAATAAACACGGACAAATAGGAGAAAATAAAGGACTGACGTTGAAGAGCTGAGCATCATCACAACAACAACAACATCACAACAACATCACAACCATTAGCTTTGAAAATGTGTGACGGTACAATTCATAATTATCTTTGTCCTTAGTGACTCGACTTTTTCCGAGTCGATGTCAAGCTGCAGGCGGGATGATGAGTGATGATCGCGGCGCCGGCTCATACCTCCCCCTCCATCGACACACTCGACTCATCTCGGCGCCATTTCAGGTTATTTATCATATTCTCACTGAGAAGAAAAGGCGACTCGTTCGTGAACACGTAAAGGTCAGGCTCATTTGTTTCGTGTGAGATATTCAGTCTAATAAACAGTGATAAACAGCGAAGGGGGCTCATTGCCACGTGACTTGTATTTCACACACACTCATGCAGCACCGTGGCTGATTGCTCCTTTAAATGCTACCCGCCGGGGTCGCTGCCGTGGCTGTACCTCGTCCCCGCGATGTATTTCTGCTACACCACACAGCTTAATGATGGCTCCAGTCTGGCCGAAGTGGCCGAGCTCCATATTCTGAGAATAATTGACAATTAAGTGGATGGAGAGACGAGCTAAATGCCACACTACGCTGAATAAAGAGCCTCCGTCTCTGACTGTGAAATGGGATGAAGGGGTTATACAATAAAGCTCTGAGGGAACAGCAGTTAATATCCTCCACCTGGATCGACTGCACATATACGGACTAGAGAGAGAGAGATTAGGAGGGAATTTGGGTTGTCATCTAAAACTGAGGGACATGATAGAATATAGAGGATATGTTTAAACAAAATAAATCATAACTAGACCATCATCATAACGGACGATCGCAAATTAGTCCCCACAAAGATAGAGTGGCAGGAGTACACACACACCTGTGCACACACACACACACACACAGACTTGTAGGAGATGTACTGATCTTCGTCTTTCACTTAAACAGTGCAGGCTGAAGGTCTTAAAGCCCCCTGGTGGAGGTTCGTTTCCACTCTGCAGTGAGGATTTAACCTCCATTCGGCTCAGACTCCAGCTGGATGAAACCTTTTAAAACCACATCTGAACATCTGATTCTCTGAATCAAACTGTACGCGGAGATCAGCAGCTTTCACCGAGTCAAAAGTCGAACATTTGACTCCAGAAATCTACACTGCCGGCTGTGCAGAGGGTAGAAAAGCAAAGAAAAACACAAGGGAATTGTTGCATATTTCATTGAAGGATGTCAGATATTAGACACTGAGCCATATTGATTTCATCTTAAATAATGTATAAACACATAAAGGCTTTTTCTAGTTATTCCCTAAAGAGTAACTTCCTCGTGGACGTCTTTCCGTCTTCACCCAACGGAAACACTCCTTATGATCTCAGCTTTGAAGGCTCTGTTGGACAGAAATGTATACATCCAGCCCCTCATCTATGAATCCTCCACTACATCCTCTGTTCATCCATCCCTCTGTCTGTCTTCTCCATCTCCCTGCGTAAGACTAAAGAGGGAGCAGCAGCTCAATGACCTTCAGCTGCCTTCCAGCTTTGTACCAACGCTCCACACATCCATCTGCCTGTCTTTGGATCCCTCTATTTCCAGCAATGTCCTTTTGGGTGCTTTTACTGTTCTTTTTTTTAGGTTTTGTTTTGTAAAAAAATAAAAAAAAACATATCAAAATATTGTAAAGACTCCGAGAAGAAAGTAGAAAAAGCTAAACTGTGGGTTGACCGCGCTGCAGTCTGGAGGATCTGAGGCAGCACGTAGACGGGAAAACGATCTCAGATATCGCTCGAGGCCACAACTTGCCGTGATCAGTGAAACCTTTTACATTCACATAAAGTAGGAAATGACATACGGATGAAGACACATAACCAGCTGCTCATCTAACTGTAAAATCCTGTCCATCACTCCATCTCTACATCTATCCGTCGATCCATTCCTCCACATGGAGTTGCAGCATCTTGAGTCAGCAGTGCAGTGACCCTTGACGAGGCCTTTTCTTTTCCCCCCTCGTCCCTCGTCGCTCTTCTGGTTTTCTTTTTTTTCCGCTCTGTTCAAGATGTTTCAGAGATTTATGCTTTATAACTTTTTCTTGTTTTGTGGTAATTTGAATCCGAATCAATGCCTCATCTGCTGCTTTTGAGACCTCCAGAGAAGGCAGCTGTGATAGGTGAAGGTGTAGAAAGTAGTAGAGATTGTGATAATATGAGCTAACAGAAGAGAGATTGTACTAAAGCAACACCGCCTGCTGCATATATTTCCTCAACCTGTTGGGGGCAGCATACGACTAGAGTATTATCAGTGCAGTTAGCTAGCAAACTAGGTAACTAGGACTGTGACTAAGTATGATAGCAACATCAATTCAGAGCTAATATTAAGCTAACGTTTGCTTGAATTAATCTAACCTAGAAGACAAAGTGTTACCGTACTTCTACTTCCTCTCATGTTGGACTGACGGCAGACTGGACATCACAGTGACTCACTATCGCCTCTTGAGGTTCAAAGTGCTATTACAAGACAGGACAGGGTGGGGCTAGCTGGTTAGCATGCTAACTTCAGGAAATATCTCTGCAACACAATACATAGACGTCTTTGACATAATGTCAAAACTGGTAATACTTCACATTCTGGTGATAATTTTAGTTCATTTTCATATGTTTTAAAGTAAAATTCCTACAGAAATCGTACATATTTGCACCTATAAGCATCTGTTTTTGGTATCTGTTGCTCCACCGAAGAGGGGAAGAAAGTTTTATTTCAGATTTATTAGTGAAGAATTTGCAAATATAACATCTAAGATCAGTAACACCTTATGAATCAGAACTCAACAGCTTTGATTGCTTAAAATTTCCTATGATTATGTTATGACAAGAACCTTTTACATATCAGTAGCATCTTGGAGGTTTGTTTATGATGCGTTTCAATTTATAATTGTTAATTGTTTATGATGTAAAATACTTATATGCCAGTGGTGCATCCAGATGACTCATGTAAGCCTGCAGTGGTACGTGACAAGATGCCAGTAGAGGACATTCAGACTGAACACAGCCCCGGTGAGGCGTGACATCCAATCCAGGAAGTCCAGTTTGAGTAAAACAGCTCCATGAATTTAAAGACAGAAGCCAAAATGTATATACATATATTACAGGTTAGAGAGAAGATTTTACAGCTCTGCAGCAGCTGTTAGCGTCTCCTGGGATGAACTCGGGCTAAAATTACACAACGGGTGTGAGTGTTTTGACACAAAAACCATCTGATGCCATTGTGTGTTGCCCTTCAAATACAAGGTCAGACTGGATAGATGTGTGTACAAAAATGTGATATTGACACCACAGACCTGTGTTTGCATCTGGGTCCAACAGCCAAGCATTGTTCTTTTATAAATGCCTTTATATTTGTCATTAAATCTGAGTTTATTTATTACCTGTCAATGCATCCATATTTGCAAAAAAAGGGAAATTTGTCTTTTATTGTCCGCTGATCTTCGGTCATGTTTTCGTCTCGTCCATCCTCTCCGTCTCCTTGCAGGACTACAGAGTGAACATCTTCTTAAGACAGCAGTGGAATGACCCTCGGCTGGCCTACAGCGAGTACCCCGACGACTCGCTGGACCTCGACCCCTCTATGTTGGACTCCATCTGGAAACCTGACTTGTTCTTTGCCAACGAGAAGGGGGCAAACTTCCACGAGGTAACCACCGACAACAAGCTGCTACGTATCTCCAAAAACGGCAACGTGCTTTACAGCATACGGTGAGTGGGAGAAGTGAGAAAGAAAGTCTGTTTATTAAACTGATTACTGCACCGTATTTAATTTCCTTTAACGAGGAAGTGAAAATTGAATCTTCAACAGTTTCACATATTTATTTTAATATAATTTTGTGATTTTTTAAACAGTACTTAAATAACATGTTTGGCATTAAATAAAATTGTTTTTATTCATGTTTTAATATGTTTAGCTGTGCTTTTTTTATGATTTCTTAATTTTCTTATATTCAAATTAACCTAATTTCAAAGGTTCCGATTATTTGCTGTTTCTTTGCTTCACTTCATACAAGTAATGAACAGTATGCAGGATTTTTTTGGTCCTTACAGAGATGACGCTATAAAAATTTAATCCAAGTCACATCAAACAAACCAAACTGAGGTAAAGAAGAAAAGCTACATGACGAAATGAAAAGGTTTCAATTCTCTTTGCGTAAAATGTACAGAAATGAGAGAGTAAAGCAAAGAAAATGGAGGAAAATAGCCAAAAGAAATGCGAGTTAGTGTTGAGTTTTGAGATCAGTCTGCAGCTAACCTGTTCAACAAACATTTGCATGAACAGTTGCTGCTAGCTAGCTACAGCTAATAGCATTCAGTCGCACCCTGAGAAGAAGGGAAATGAAAACCCTAGAAAAGGTGCTGCATGTAGAGTACTGAATATTAAATATTTCTAGCATGACTTGTTATAAGTGCAACAACACATTTAACTTGTCTTGAAATCAACAACATTTCAAGCAGAGAAATGAATCTGTCTGATCACTCAAAAGATACGAATGAAACAAAAAGTTCGGGTTCGTATCAGAAGATGATGGAGCTGAGTTATACGTTTGGATGTTATATTGAAACAATCAGTTATAAAACTATCCTGCTCTCACATCCTGTTTATTGCTTTCCAGAGACCTTCATCCTCTGCTTCAGAGTGCTCTTATTGCATCAAAGTTGGAGGTTTTTATTTCCTCCTGAGCTGCACTCCCTCCGTTTTTTCTTCTTTGTATCTCCAAGACATCCCATTCAAGGCTCTCAGAGTTATAGCCGCCTTCAGCCGACAAACCTTTTAGCCCGCCGCTGCCTCCTCCTTGCTTTTATTGCCTCTGCTCAGGGGCGAATGAGAAAATGCTGCGGCAGCCATGGTAATCTACTCAGCCTGTTAGTATTCCAGCGGCGAGTCTGATCCGTTATCAACCTCGGTTTTCACCTTCATGTCCAGCAGGAGGAGGAGGAGTGAGATTGGCCCTTTATAAATATCATTAGAAAAAAAGGGATGAGCCCTGCGCTCCCCCTTTGCCACTTTCATTTTTTAACTTGACAACATCAGAATGAACCCTCTCTTGATCAGTTTGATCTCGGAGGCGACGGAGGCGGTTCGGGATATTAAACCGTCCCGGGGGGGGAAGGGGAAGAGAGCGGGTCTTGTAAATGTTGTTTACTCCGTTTTTTGATGTTTATCGTTCAACAGTCGAGTCGTGACCGATGGCCGCGTCTCCTCCAAAGATGGTAGCAAACTTTTTGAAGCAGAAATGCAGGACTTGTCCTTAACTGAAACGTAGCTCCATCAGAGGAGAAATCTACGATACATTTATGTACAGCGTTTTTTTCTAAAATCGAGAGGGTCCTGCTGAAAAGGGAATAAATAAATCTGAGAATGAAGTCCTCACAACGCAAAGATAGTTTGTCGTTTGTTCAAATTCCCAGATCGAGCTATATTTACTTGACAGGGCCCCCTACTGGCTCTTTGAATAATTACTCTTGTCTGTTAGGAGCAAAGACAGAAGTAACCTTGTAGACGTTTTTGTAAAGTCAAAAAAACTAATAAGAGGACGTCTTGGTCGATAAAGAATTTGTCACCAATCAGAAAAATAACATGTCTTCATATCAAGGTTACCAAATCCTGCATTTATCCTGCTGTAGCGAACGATTTAGTGGAAGAAAAGCACAAAATTACAGCAAGAGTACAAAGGAGGCACTGTAGGTGTCAGGATGCAGCAGACGTCTCTTGTCTCTCTTTCTGAGAAAGAGGAGCTACATCATGTGTGTAATATGTATTCAGCATCCTGTCAGGGACGTGTCACAACGTGCAGGTAGACGTTATCCGGTACATCAGGGTGTCCTGTTGGAGCAGAACAGACGACAACCTGCTGACAGCTCAAACTCTGGTGATCGAAAAAACAGAAGCTCAGTTTTCTTAGAGAGATTAAAACTCTTAAACATAATATTTAGTGATTTATAGAACATGTAGAGAACATGTACTCAATTACTCATAAACAACAACATGTTACTAAGCAACTAATACAGCATGTGGTGCATTATGGGAAATTAGTTGGTCCATGTATTAGCTGCTCTGGACCTTTCAACTGTGTCACATGGCCTTCATCAGTACTTTCATTTAGACTTCATCTTCATCCGTGTTGTTTTAAAAGCTGAGATTGATAGGTGATTAATCAATAACTGAGCAAATTCAAATTAATGTGATATGATTGAAAGTAGAAGAGTTACTAAATGGACATTGTGTGATGATGTTTTCTTAAATTTGGTGATATTGTTTTAAAATCAGCTACTGTAAGGCTTGATTTATATCTTACTGATGAATTAATTATAATTTTGATATGTGATTAATTGTTATACAATTATAAAGTCACTTTATTATTGATATTCTTCATTTAAATAAGCATAACTAAGACTCGCTTTGCTGTTTTAATTTACAGCTAATAATCGTTGAGTTCATTTATATATGTTCAAATAGAGATGATGACGTCGTCTACAATGGTCCTAATTTTAAATGAACTGCTCTATTCCATATCCATAAATAATGGATGTAATGCAGCAGTCACATTGTTCAAATGGCGTGATGTCTCATTTTAAAATGAAAGTCTTTAATTTCAGTAATGCATCATATCAGTTATTATAAAAAATGGGGTTTCCATTAATTTCTGGGAAAAAAGTTGACTTCTGCAGAGATACGTTCCCTCTATGTGACAGCAGTAATTAATTCTGGTGCCTGAGACCCAGAAAACCTAATGTGTCACTGCGACGCGGGACCGGCTGCCCCCAACATTTTAATTTTCTGAGTTTCACGGATCAGCCTTGCATGAAACAAGATTGATTCCCATGTTGCTGCACGCCTGCTCAGCTACAGGTTTTCATCCTGTTAGTCCTCCAGACTCATGCTGGCGTTTTCTGCAGGTTTCTCCAACGTGAAAATCACAGAAATAACGATCCATAACTTACATACGCTGGATGAGAAATGGCAAGCAGAGTATCTATCTATCACTTATCCTCTTGATTAAATGTTTAAAGGATAATTATGTTATTTTACATACCAAATCCAACATCGTGTCTGTTGCTTAATACTTTATGATTTATGACTCTCAAACACGTCAGTTTGTACTGAAAGAATAAATCTTATTAATTATTTCAGTAATTTCCTGAAACAACAGGGAACTGTAGTTTTAAGCAAATGTTTCTCAAACAGGGTGAAATAGTTCAACTGTTGGGGACTATTTTCAGAAGCGGATGAATCCACATTTGATGTTTTGGGTTTGTGTGGGATTGACAGGACGGGCCGGGGCTAGCTGGTTAGCATGCTAACTTCAGTAGATATCTCATATCTATATCATAACGTCAAACATGTAATTTCTTTACATTAAGTTTAGTTAATTTTTGAAGGTTTTATTGCACCTTTTCATCATCTGTTCAACTTTCACTCCTCAAATCTGGGATTTTGGTGGATTTTCTTTCTTTAATTGTCATCCAAAGTAATTCAACTATTTTATTTTTATTTTTTTTCTTGTATTTTTGTTTATGTGAAATGAAATGAAATGTTAATGTTATGAAAATGGCTGCTAGTCACACTAATAATGAATGAGTTAAGGCTGCTGCTGCAATTACTCAGTTCAGCTCTGGATAATCCTATTAATACTAAGTGATACTGTGTGTGTGTGTGTGTGTGTGTGTGTGTGTGTGTGTGTGTGTGTGTGTGTGTGTTTTGGCAGAATAACACTGATCTTGGCCTGTCCCATGGATCTGAAGAACTTCCCTATGGACGTCCAGACCTGTATAATGCAGCTGGAGAGCTGTGAGTACACACACACACACACACACACACACACACGGAGAGCATCAGTCGATCCGTCACCGAGCAGCTGGCAGGGCGAGAGATATGATATAGATTTCTCTGTGGCCTTTTCATTCTTCGAACAGACGTGAGAAGAATCGCAGAACGCGGCGCTGAAGTTCAAAGAGCTGCGTTCTCGTGCGAAGGGTCAGTGATCATAAAACAAAAGAAGAAGAACACGATACGAAGAACAGCCGCGGTGTCACGGCAACAAAAGGAGCCTGATTTTAACCCAGAAATAAAACTAACATGTCAGGAAAACAATTACTTCCTGGATGTATAAAGACTTTATGATCAACATGCTTCATTCCTTCGTTTCCATCTCCTCCTCTTTTCCTTCCTTCTATCATTTACTTCCTCCTGTGATGATTCTTTCATTTATCCTTTTTTTATTCTCTCTGTTCTCCTACATATTTCTCCTACTCTCCTTTATTCCCTCTCTACTGTCTGACTTTCTCTCCTTCATCCTTTTCTTGATTCATGTCTTCTTTCCTTCCTTGTCATCACTCTTTCTGCATATCTTTCTTTCCTTTCTCCCTGCATGTCTTCACTTGCATCATGTTTTCATGTATATCTGTTTGTTTGCTCCTTTCTTTGTGTGTTGAGTTCATTTCACACCAAACTCTTCTTTGCGATTTTCCTCAACTGTTTTACACTGAGTTCAATGCAATCAATAGATCCACTGTGTCTCCAGCAGATTACAGTAAACCAAAGATACCAACAAACAGACTGATACTAAACTCCTTCTTTATTACATTTTAATGCATCCTTGGCTGTTTCAGACACTGTTAGTTTCTTAGTTTCCTTCTACAATGACATCAGTTTTACCTTTGATGCGTTGCCACGGACGATTTCATGTTTAGCTTTCGACCTTTTTAGCTTTCGATTTACTGTAAAATACCATCATGCATCAGATGTTTACTTTAGTTGTGATGCAGCACTTTAGATACGTGAGTACATTTGACACAACACAACACACGACACGGTGACGTGCACACAAACCTTTCACCAGGTGACGCTGAACTCCAGCTTCGTCCTCGTTGGGAAATAAGAATAACATAAATGACGCTGATGAAGTGATGAAGATGATGCTCTCTCTCTCTTCTCTCCGCCAGTCGGCTACACCATGAACGACCTCATATTCGAGTGGGACGAGAAGGGCGCCGTGCAGGTGGCCGACGGCCTGACGTTACCTCAGTTCATACTCAAAGAGGAGAAGGACCTGCGCTACTGCACCAAACACTACAACACAGGTGAGTGGAGCAAAGACGGAAACACGGACTCAACATCTGTCTGTTTCTTCTATCATAGATTCATAGAAACGTGCAGCATTGTGTCATTTAAAGACATTTCTGTAAACGAGTGTCATTTTTCATGATGCTAGTGCAGCATCTTTCTTTATTTATGTTTACACACTGACACTTATTTCTGCAGGATTATTAAAAGAAGTTGATTTCTATCAGACACTGGTTTAAAAACTGCACGGGATCTGTTTCATTTTCCACTAACCTGCTGTGCAAAAACTAAAAACTCTGTAGGAATTGATTGATTTGAAGTGTAGCAATTGAGCCTCCAATTCTCCTATAATTAATACCAAATGATATCAAGCTGTCCTCACTAGAAAAACAGCAGAACTGGCGGTTTATTGAAACGCCTGTAATGCACATTTCCTGTGAGACGCGATCTCTCACCTCAACCAAACTAAACGTTCCCGCGCTTCAAACACAGAGGTGGAAGATTAGATGATTGTTTCATTTGTTTTACTAAAACAAGACGGGAAAGTTTACTTCAGCCACAAACTGTTGATTTATTCACTTTTTTTATCCATATACATGAAAAATGATAAATAATAATCAAAATGAGCCGCCAGTGTACATCTTAAGACATCCTTGGGCAAATGCACATCGCAAAAAGAGGAAAAAATAAGACAAGATTTCAGAAAAATAAAATATGTAAAAATAAAAGGAAACAATTTTTGAGACAGAAGAAAAGAGAAAATGAGAAACGGTGCAGATAGAAAAGGAAGGAAGAGGAGAGAAAAGAAAAGAAGGGTAGAAGAATGAAGAGAATAGATGGTGTTTCAAAATAAAAGCAGAGGGAAGAAAGAAGAGCAAGTCATGTGAGAAAGAAGCAGAAGAATTGAAATAAATGAGAGCGGCAGAAAAAAAAGAGACGAGCAGAGGAGAAGACGGGGGCGGCCGCAACGCTCTGTTTCTCCTCCAGGTCGTCTAAGTCTATTTTCTCCAGATATTGCAACTTTATTTTCAAAATCTTTGTTTTCTTTTTCCTTAACAAACACTCTCATACTCCATCATAACACTATATCGGCCTCATTGAAAGGTCTCTCCCTGCATTATGTCCAAACATCCACTTTAAAAACATTCAGCTACACGAGGAAAATACGTCGTAGCATCGAAGCTCAAACATAAACCAGGAATCATAAGCAGATTAAATATAAATACAAAGAACAAAGTTGAGACCATCAAACACACGTCTACAAAACTTCAAATCCATTTTCAGATGACCACTCGAAGTGTGTGTGTATGTGTGTGTGTGTGTGCAGCAGTCTTATTAGTTCAGATTCAGAGCCATCACTCACACAGAGGTTGACGTCTGCTGTCGCCGCTGAGGAGATGAACGATCCACCTCCAGACGAAAAGCCTTGACACACACACACACACACAATATGTATAAACACACACGCATAAATCTATATTCTCATACACACAGTTGGATGCATGCAGAGACAATTATGTAAAAATCCACAGCTTTGTTAAATAAATATATTTGTATTATATTATCTTCTCTCTGTCAGGAAGAAATTCCTTTTATGGTATTTCCTGTTTGAGAAATTAAAACTGTCCTACCATAAAAATGAAACAGTTTGAAACATATCATCACAGATATCTTACGTTATGTTAGATGATCGGTATCATCCATGTTTGTGTCCCGTGTTCACGCTCGATTTTGCTCCGGTTTCATCTCCACCTTTAAGCTGTGAGTCATTAACTTGAACTTCTGTCTTCTTCAACGACTGCCCCAAAATCTACCGCTGTGTATATAGTGCTAGCTTTATGCATATTTATAAACACAAATACATTTTCATTATTCCAGAAAATGTTCATGTTTAACTTGGAGCAACTCTACAAATGACGTTTACTGTATATACGACTAAATTGTTTTGGTAAATATAATCACTTCCTGGATTATGTTCACGTTTTTTTTCTTTTGGTTTTTTTTTTCACATAATGATATATATATATATAATAATAATCAATTAATGACCACATTAAACCTCAACGCAGGTATATCTGTATCCACAAACCAGCCGTTCACAACACACACATCTCTGTCGCTGCTCGTCAGAGTCTATAAGCTTCGATTGTTTTGGTGAATCCAATATTTGTGTGTAAGCGTCCTTGTTTTCATGGAATCAAGAAAGTTTGTTTTGGGGGTTTTTTTCTGATCTTTATGATATTTTGATGGTGACGCTGGTTTCTTTATTAAAGTGAATTAGTGAATGAATCATCCACATACATTAAATCATACGATCATTTATACACGATCCGTGATAATGAAGATACAGAAACATAGAAATACAGCAGCAGAACAGTTTTCCACCAACCTCTCCCTCTTTCTCATCTCATCTCCAGCCTATTACTCTCCATGCTGCTCCTCTGTATCTGCGTGCGTGTGTGTGTGTGTGTGTGTGTGTGTGCGTGCGTGCGTGTGTGTGTGTGCGTTTACCAATCAAGCATTAAGAAGGCATTAAGGTGTCATTTTTACTCAGACTTATTAGCTGCAGTCTATTGACTGACTATCTCTTTCTCTCTCTTTCTCCTCCACTTTTCTACTGTTGTCATTTTCCTTTATTTCTTTCTATCCCTCCATCCACACACACACACACACACACACACACACACACACAAAGACAAAGACCCTGTTTGAAATACTAATTACGCTTTCTGCTGCATTGCAGGGCGTTTTTTGTTTTCTTGCTGATAATGTGATTGTAGTGTGTTTGGTTGCAGGAGTCTTTTACACACACACACACACACACACACACACACACACACACACATACATAAATAAACATGCGTGATATATGTTTTAGCCCTGAACTATAACCTTAGTCATAAACCTTGTTCCAGCCTTCAGGCATCTTACAGTCGGTTACAGTCGGTTCTTCCTCTGGAGTTGGTAGATTTGGTGCATTTTCCCTTCGGCCCAGTTTCGGGTTTCGGTACGATCGCTGTGTTCAGATCTGAGTCTGAGTCACCTGGACCGAGCTCCACCCTTAAACTCAACACCGAGTCGTAACGTTTAAACATCCCAAAATCCTTTTCACACATTATCAGTTTCTAAAAATATCTAAAATGTTTTGTAATGTAGCCTAAAAAGGAAAATAAAGTATTTATTTTATCTTATCTTAGTCTCCAAAATGTCTTCACTTCCCAATATTATAATGATGATAAAAATTTAATAACTTTAAACACAAACTGGTCCTTACAGAGGTAGAAAAAAAACACATCATACACTCACAAAAAACACACATGTATGAATGAAAGTATTGATTTTATGACACACACACACACACACATGAGTGGAAGCCATTTATTACCTGCTTCTTCCAGGAACAGACAGAACACACACACATTACAGTGTTAAGTACAGTGCAAACACACACACACACACACACAGTGAGATAGGGGCCCGGCTGAATAATTTCAATCTTCTTATCAGATGGAAAATATGGACAGCACTTAAAAGCTCTGAAGTGTATCACGGCTATAAATCACGTCCAACCGCATCGACTCTCTCCGTCCTCCTCCTGCTGTCATTTTCTCTTCCCCTCCTTCCTCCTGTCTTCTCATATCGTCTTCTCCGCCTCATCCATCCCTCCTCTCGCTCTACACCTCCATTTCCTGCGTCTCGTCCTCTCTTCTCCTCTACTCCTGTCTCCTCCGTCCCTCCGTTTTTGTCTTCTTTCGTCTCCAGTCTTCAGACTTTTAGGGTTAAATCTAATTGATGAGGCTGCCTTCCATTGATCGTCTTTGATTAAATGGTCAGCCATCTCGCTCGTCGTTTATTATGAGACCTGGTGCTCTCATTACATTACCGCGAGAGACAGAGAGGGACATTTGTTACTGCACTGCAATGTAAATAAGTCCACTGCAGCGTGTGTTAATTTAATTATTTTTGTTGCAGGATTTTCTTTACAAACAGCGTCTTGTGTAGAAAATGTTTAATATCTATATTTACAAAACCTTTTCTGCAGAAACATCAAGATTTCCTTTAATTTCACACGAAAAGCTGAAACGCAGGTACGCTCGTGTGTGTCGTTCTGGCGTCACATGATCAAACGACGTATTTGATTCGTTATAATCTGGACTAACGTGAATGTGCTGTAAGAGGCGAGGATTTCCTTCCTTATATACTCATGATGTGTTCAGTGTACTCAGTGAGTGTAGAAAACTCTGGACTTCATGGTGTCATTCGTCTTCCTTCTTGCTCCTCTGAGCCACGTTTCAAACGCTCTGCGACGGGTCGTTACGGCAACAAGTATCCAGCAGAGTAAATCCAAAACCGCCATCTGTGTCTGTTTTCAAATATTCAACACGTTCATTTGATATTCAGGCGGGGCGTTTGTGTCTCTCTGATTTCCTGCTCATGATTTACACTTTGGCTCAGAACAAAGACGACATTTTATCTCGAATCTTCAGCCTCTCTGTTGTTTGTTCATCCTCCTTTTCGCTGCTGGTCCAGTTTTCTCACTTTCTTCCTTCTTTGCCATCTCTCTAGATTATTCTGTTCATTTTTTGATCGCTTCATCATTTCCACCTTTTATTCTGAAGGGACACGACCGCGTCAGTGTGTCCTTTCAGATGAAGATAATATGCAGAAACACTCTTCACGGCCTCGGGCAAACTGATGAAACAACGTTTTGCTTTTTAAGTAGAGTTCAAACATCACCTGGCATTATTAGTCCTCCACAATATTTATGTGCTTGATGTACTGCAGATTTAGTCCAAAATGAAATATCCATGTTGCATGTATAAATCTTTAAGACTAGAGTTTCAAATTAAGATGATAATCCCACTTTTTGAAGGTTTATAAAATGTCAAAAAATATTATTATTTCTTAATTTCTGATATAGAAATGAATCGTTAGGTGCAGCCTAATTTGTTTCAACTGAAGAGATGCATGTTTATGAGATTTGATCATGTGTATAATTAATTAAAATCTATATATAAGGCTACTTTTTCTTACTGTTTAAGTTTCATTTACAAAAGTGTCACCGAAGAGTTAAAAGAAGAAAGACTGTAGATCATTAGTCTCATTAATGGAATATATAGTTAATATATGATGTGTCATCAGATCAGACATGAAGTTCAATCCTAAAACATGTCGCACTAAAGCAAAGTGGGTCATATCTGATTCTGCAGAACTCAGATTATGTCTGATGCTGCTATTTCTGCATGACAATGTTGAATGAATTTGTTAATAAAGAGGTGCGTGTTGCAGGACACAAGTCTGACTGCTTATACACCCCCGCTACTCTCTGCCTCGCTACGTAAAGGACGCGCTACTCTCTGCATTGGCATTGAACGCTGGCACCAGGTGTAAATCTTGAGCTGCAGAAATGTCCAGTATGGATGTAATTCCTGCAGATGAGCTGCCACGCGACAAAATTTATAGTCAACACTTACAAGGACGAAACTGTGCAGAGATCAAATGGAAAATAACAAAGTTCAGTCCAGTGCAGAGAGTAGAAACGTCACGTTTCAGCCTTCAGGACGACCAACAACCGCTTCCTCTTCATAAACGTGTCTGTCCCCACCTCCTTTACCTCCCCCTCCAGGTAAATTCACCTGTATTGAGGCTCGCTTCCACCTGGAGCGTCAGATGGGCTACTACCTGATCCAGATGTACATCCCGTCCCTGCTCATCGTCATCCTGTCCTGGGTGTCCTTCTGGATCAACATGGATGCCGCGCCGGCCCGGGTGGGTCTGGGCATCACGACTGTGCTGACCATGACCACACAGAGCTCCGGTTCCAGAGCCTCCCTGCCCAAGGTGAGGACAAATCAAACGCACCTTTCAGTAGAAGCTTTTGGCAATGACCCAGAATTAAAAATCATTTAATATTAATACAATTTTGATTGAAAATGGTGGGAAAAATAAAAAATACACATTAACAGAAGAAGTTTAAGGAGTCAAAACTGAAAAAAATTAATAAAATAAAAAATAAAAAAATCTTTTCCTGTGAGGGATTTTCAGATTAAGAGAGAAAAACGGTCAGAGTTTGCGTGAGCCAGTAGGATTGTATAATTATGTCCAGGGAAGCTGTAATCCCCAACACACACACACACACACACACACACACACTCTGTGTTTGTTGACATTAGGTGCTTCATGCGCTCTAAAAATTGAACAAGTGAACCGTGATTCCTCTGCAGTTCAGCTGTCACAGTAATGATCACACAGCACAGCTGAGCTTAGGTGGGCATACTGCTCACAAACACACACACACACACGCACGCATGCACACACACACACGCACGCCTTTAAATGTGTGTACTCTTTAATTTACGGAGACCCAACATTCCTCTGACAGGAACAGACAAAGACGGTGCAGCTAGCAGCTAACAGCTAGCAGCTAACAGCTAGCAGCAGCTGTTGGACACCGGACTAGAGATAAAATAAGAATAAATATCGGCCCGATATTATCTGGATGATAATAAATTGTTAATGAAGAACCATATTTGTTAAAACTAAGGATGAAATATGTCAATGAAATATTGCACAAATAGTGCACTGATCATCTGGTTATCCAGTCAGTCAGCAGATCAATGCCAGAACACAAGTCTGTATATGATGAAAGATCCATAAACTACTTTAAACACTATTTTTAACATTTTAAACTTCTGCAGTTTTTAGTTTTCTGCCAAATTTTAAACTCTTTTACGCCTTTAAAAACGTTTCTTTAAAGTGAAACATTCGAGCAGTTTAACCAACAACCTTCATTCATGATCGCTACACAAAGTTATAAACGTAAATCAATACGAGAGCAGGAAGTGAACAGTTTAGAGACGTGACGGCCAACAGGTTGTTGCTCTCACTCTGTCCTCATCTGCTTCATTTACTCCACCCTCTCTCCACCCTTTACAGCCGCCCTCAGAGCACCAAGCTGTTTGTGCTAATGTTGACTACTTTCTCCAGTTTTCCACATGACTTGTTTCATATAGTTTACACAGTACTGACGACTAAAAATGATGATGGAAATACAAAGTAGTGTGTTTCCTTTTGCTTCCAACGCTGCTTTTTATACTCACAGAATAACATACTGGGACTAAAATACACGTTATTACAGACAAATAGAAAGAAATCAGAGTGAATCTTCTCTTGATGCGTCTCCAAACCGATTTTTATGAAAAGGATTTTTATATTAAGGAAACAATAGTGACAGAAAAGAAGATAAATCCCTATTTTTCTGTATTTTACTGTATTTTTCATGTTTTTGATGATGCTTACATGTCTCACACAAAGAAACGATGATGATGATGAAATGATTGCCGTATGTTTAGATGATTTGCTGTTCTTCTTCTGTTCATCTCTTTTTGCCTGGATGACCATCAAACCGAGTGAGCGGCTCTCAGCGGCTCTGGGCGGGGCTCAGTCAGTCGGAGATGAATGTTTTCATGAGCATCAGACTCACAACAAAGACAATAAGGACTGTGTGTTTGTGAAAGTGATCTAAAGTCATAGTTTAATTGGATTTTAAACGGCTGATTGTAGGTTTTCTCTCTGTGTGTGACAGACTTAGTGTCCCCCCTCCTCTCTCGGTGTAATTGCGTGTGGAGATGGAGAGTTGTAATGACAGGCCGGGCTGAATGCACTTGAATAATGGTACTTGGCGGGCAGATAGCAATCAGACAATGATCCAACCAGACTTCATTTAGCCCGTATTATCTGGACAGTCCTCACCTTGTCCATCTTGCTTCACACTGAACTCTTTGTATGTTAAAAACTGCTGACATGCAGCCGGCTTTGTCTGCAGATTTAATCTTGTTCTGTGGCTGATCGTCAATATAAATTTAAATAAATAATACACAAACGTCTTAAAAAGTTCTTCATACCCTGGAAAAGTTGTAATATTACACCGAAGTTTTAACTTTAAACCTGAATAAAAATCTGCATTTTATCCTGATGGTCAGCAACTATATTAACACATCAATACTACATATATTTACTGCACAGTTCCCTCATAAACTTCATGTAGTATTTGTCAAATACTTTTCTCCCACTGTCCTTTCTTATAAGCACTTACAGTAAACAGTAGACAGTAAAATATGACGTTAGAAGCATTAATATATGCTCCATTTTCATTGATGTGTTTTATGCTGTTTTATATATACGTTTATATATATTTAAAAATATGTTTTAAATAACATGCAAATATCCGTAATTATAAGACACGAGTTGACCTTCATGCATCAGATTTTAATTAATAATTAGTCCACCTGATAAATGTATTAAACTTCATATTTTCATAATGTTGATTTTTTTCAAGGTTTTGCTGTCAAGTTGAGTCTTTCTTGATTCCTTGTGTCCTTTTCTCCTCAGTCCTTGGATTTAATAATGTGTGCTATATATTTATATATTTAATAATATATATGTGGGAGGACTTTCCCAATAAACCCCTTCACTCACTCTTTAGATAAACGTTTGTCACCGTATCCGGATCCTCCTGATCTTATTTCATTCAGTCCCTCAAGCGGCCGGCGTACATAACCACACCCGACTCGCTGCTGTCAGGGGCTTCTGGGAATTTCTGAGTCTCCCCTCGGATACTTGAAAAAACAGCAATGTTATTTTGACATCTACCATTTTTCATGGTGTATTTTTCATCTATTTTTTTCATTTCTAGGTATAAATGACTCGGTTTGGGGAACAGAATAAGTACATTGAGTTCCCAGATTAGTTTAAGGGAACAACTTTCTCACCTTATGCAGCAATTTATCAAAACACTTCCTCACCTGACACTGATTAGGCTCCGTATCTAATGTCTGTCTAATGCGTCCCTGCTCTCTGCCTCTCACCTACAGGTGTCCTATGTAAAAGCCATCGACATCTGGATGGCTGTATGTCTGCTGTTCGTGTTCTCGGCCCTGCTGGAGTACGCTGCCGTCAACTTCATCGCCCGGCAACACAAGGAGCTGCTGCGCTTCAGACGGAGGCGACGACACATGAAGGTCAGTGTTTGCTCACAATCATATGTTCACATTCACATTGACATCATTATTATTATTATTATTTTTTTAATCTTTCCACCGATTCCTAAACCTTCGATCTTCCATATTGACCATTTACATTTTCTCCTGTAGCTGTTTTAAAATGAAATAATAAAAGAACATAAAGGGCCCATTTTATGAGGAGTTATGTTTACCTTTACAAAAAGAGACAAGTTCAGTTGTGTAACGGTGATGAACGTCACACCTAAATGTGTTGTTTTCAGGTTGTTGCGGTCGTCAAGGTGACAGCCGGATATTTGAATTGAATAAATATCCCTCGTCTCTCTCCTCCGTCCTCCGGGCTGCTGAAACATTCAGTGCGTGTTTGATATTAGCTTCATCACCAGGCAGAAACACGGGACATCAATGTTTGATGTGCAGAGCGTTGAGCGTGAGGCTCATAATGGATTCACAGTGTAGACGGCAGGAAATAACAAAAAAAAACAAGACCAAACAGGAAGGAAACTTTTCCCTCGACTCTGTTTGCATCATTTACAGTAGATCACAGCGATTAGAGAGCAAATTAACACTTTTTACACACAATAACATAAAAAGTACCACAAGGTCAGTTTAGTACCTGTCCTGGAGCTTTATGTTGCATCACATGATCTTCCTCCGAAACAGATCATGTGATGTGATCAAACGCTCCAGAAATAATATGTGAATATTAAATGGACAAGAATGAACTTTGAAAATCGACATCTTAGCGTCTACAGATGAAGATGAAGAGCTGTTAAATGGACCTAATATAGTTTTCTTGACTATTTCTGGTTAAACTTGATGAACCATGTGGCTCAAAACGTCAAATATCATCTTTAATAACAACAGTATCGGACGTACATGTGTGTGTGTGAAAGTCATATGTGTGTATTAAAAACGATGCTTGATTATAATCACATCATTAGCCTTCATCTTTCTTAGTTTTTTCTTAGTTAAACATGCCTCAAAACTTTGTATATATTTAGTAGAAATGACAAAGCACAATGTTGAGATGTATCAGGGTTTTTTTTTCTACTTTCTTTGGTTGGTTTTGTGTTTGAAGCCTTTAATCAATCAGTTGTATCTGTCTGGTTGGATTTATCAATGCTGGGCTGCTGTATTGAATAAGGAGTAAAGCTGTCAGCCCTGCAGGGGATATTGATGCTGGGTGATTGTGAATCTGGTGGTTTGTGTGTTTGTGTGTTTGTGTGGGTGGAGGGTAAAAAAAAAGAAAAAAAAAACAACGCCCACAAGAAAACCAACAATGAGCCTCAGTTATCAGTCTGTACAAGCCCTGGTTGTGTGTCTGTGTGTGTGTGTGTGTGTGTGTTCAAACCTGCCATGACTGGAGCTGCTTGACTGAGTGTGACACGTTTCAGTGTGTGTCAACATGTCCCGTGTTTCAATATTTATTCCCCTCGTGTCCCCATAAGGCTGGTAAAGTGACGAAGGTGCAGCGATGACTGAGACATGATCAGGTTTAGGTTAAAGTTTAAAGTTGACGTTATTTTTGTCTTTTTCTTTTCTTATTTTATATTAATCGATTAATCAAAACCCAGATATATTATATATTATATATTATTTACAATCATATTGAATAAAAGCTGTAAATAACAGACATAAAAATATTCAGAAGTTTTACTGCTGCACAAATGACTTAAATGTTTAATCTGTTTTGCAAATTTTGGCATTTTTAGTAGTTGTTCATGTCCAGTTTTAAAGTTTAAAGGTTACAGTTAAAACACGACAATTATGCAAAGATGATCAAAAATACATTTTTCTTTGAAATATAAAAAAGTATGAAATAATAATATATATAAATCTTAAATCCCCTGAGCTGTGATGGTAGGTGAGGAGGCACAAACTCCGACTCGCTCGCTCCGTTTGTACACATCTTTCTATGTCTCTCAACCCTCCCTCACCCCAAGAGCAGGAGGAGAGAGAGAGGACCGCAGGCTCAGCATTGACCCACATCTGCCACGTCAAACATTTTTATGCACATATATATATATAAATATATATATATATATATATATACATATATATATATATATATATATATATATTCTGAGGAATCCTCATCAGGTTCTTCAGTGATTTTCTCTCTATAACCTGCAGCAGGAGGCAGATGCATGTGAATACACATTTAAACAGTTTATTCTGCCTTTTCACACCTTATTATCAGTGTTACATTCATTTATGAGAAGGATTTTAATGTTGCTTCACCACTTTACAGTTAAATCTATAATAATACATGATGTTTTCTAAGAAGAGAAAAAGTAACTGCAGCCATCAAATGAAGAAGAATAAATAATATTATTTCCTTCTAAATAAAAATAGTAGAGAGAATAAGAGTTGAGGTACTTATGTAAAGTACAAGTACTTCAAAACTGCACTCCTAAATGTACACAAGCTCCCCTCGTCTCTATACAAACTCTGCCGGCTTCAAACATGAAGAAGCTTTTCTTTCATTTTTATTTGCATAATACAGTCAAAAGTGTTCAATTCACCTCATCTGGTCGTCTTACTTTAACTCAAGCACAATAAAAGCTTCAGTAAGATATTCACCATTAATCCCAACTGCTGTGAAATAAATCTGGTGATGGTGAAACCCCATAGACAGAGACAGAGAGAGAGAGAGAGAGAGAGAGAGAGGCAGTCCTTCAGGCATCACACGTTCTTAATTAACCTCTCTGGCCAATCCCTCTAATGTGAGCCTAATGTGATCCACGGCCCTCCATTACAGCCCTGAGAGGCTATCAGTCAGGTTTCAGCTCGCTGGCCTGCAGCACGTGTTGTCGCCGTCCGCTGTCCGCCGTCCGCTGTCCGCTCACCTCTCTTCATCCCAACACAAAGGAAAAGGTGGAGGGAGGTGATGGGTGCAGCCTCCACCCACCGTCCAGCTGAATACTCAAGATTTAACCAACGTACATCCAAACTACTAAAGTTCAGTGTGAGCGCAGGAAGTCGTCTGTATTGTTTATATATTTGTTAATTTTTTTTATTATAATCTTTATCGTTCTAGGCCTGTTGTCATTGGACATTAAACAGTTTCAAATTATTATCCAATGTCAGCTACTCAAAACTTTTTATTGATCCACATGAAGTCAAAGGTGCATAAAAAATCAGCTGAATGCGTCAATATAAATATAAAAATGATTCATAGAGTAAACGGAAATTTAGTCTGTTATTTAACGGTGAATTCACGTCACGACGACCTTTACATGAAATATCTCCATATGTGGGACATGTTCAATTAATACTCAAGTGTCACATGGTCTAGATTATTAGATTATTACCACAAAGATGAATAATAATAGCGGCTTTAGCATGAATAAACCGCTCAGCTAGTTGTGCTTTATGGGAATTACCAGCATGGTTAGCACACGTCTTCAGTTTTGAATGGTAATTGTGTTAGGGATGTATTGGATTAGAGCAACATTTCCCCAGAGGGATTTGTTTACTGTGATTATGGCCACAACACTGATGAATAGCTACGAGGTGCAGCTGAGCACCGTTAGAAGTCTCTATAATCCCAGTGAAGAATGTCCTCCAGGGTTTTATGGCTTCAGATGCATGCGTGCTGCTTGAAATGTGTTCGTTCAAGCTTTGAAGAAAAGGAAACTGGCCAAGTTGTTCCGGGATTTCTGGAAGCAATTGTCAAACTTTCCGTAGGATAGTCAGCACAGATGAAATGTGGATTATCGATCGGAAACCGGCTGATATGTGACTCAGAATTAAAGGTGCACTGACATGAATACAGTGGTGTACTTCAGCTCGTCTCAGTGCTGGGAGTGAAGCTATCGTTGCAGTGCAGGTAGATGCTGCAGCAGCACTTGGAGAAATCCCAGTTGTGCTGATTTCTGTGGTTTCTACCCTGATGCTTTATTGATTCGTTAGTGACACTGATAGTCCAGAGAGAACGAGACAGAGAGAGAGAGAGAGAGCGAGAGCAATCGGACTGAGGCTACCTGCTTCAGAGGCCTGTCTAATTAGAAAGACAGAGCGAGAGGGCATCAAGTAGACAGATACCGCAGCCCTGTGAGAGGGAAGAGGAGCAGAGCCAGCTCCTCTGAGCATCCATGCGGAGTGACATCCCCCCCTGCTGGGGGAGTCAAGCACCTGCAGGGGGATCAGATCAATAGCGCCACTCATCCTTGAAGGATAGGCCCGCCTGGCAGCAGCTCACTTGTTTAACACAGACAAGCTCTCCAGACTGAAAGAGAGAGAGAGAGAGCCCCTTCAGTAATCAAAGGGAAGTCGAACATTACTGCCGCTCGCCTCCGTTTCAGTCACAAGTGTCTTCAGTGCAGTTTCTGACGTTCACGGCGCAGAATGTTTTTTTTTTAGATCAAGAAAGGCTTTCATTAAAATGAATTATTTGTGAGGAATTACCCATCCGGGGAGTGAAATCACTGCATCAAAAAATAACTGGCCTACATTACAAATCCCAGATATCATCCAGTAAAGTACAATAAAAGCATGTTTCATTTAGCCTGAAGGCATAAAGCTACTAAAGCCTGATGATTGTGCTCCTCCCCTACACGAGGAAACAAATAACCCAGAGCGGCCGTGGTGCCTTCACATGCTTCCCCCCCCTGCAGTGTTTTTGGTACATCGACCTTCTGGGAAAAGAGACGAATACTGGGGGAGGCGGCCTGAAGGGGATGTGACCCCCTCCCCTGCAGCTACATTTAACAGTGTTTTATTAAGGAGACCGTCTATCTGATTGATCGGCTATAATCAGCTCGTTAGCTGCGATTAGATGTTTTTCAGCAGGAGGGGGACGGGATGGGGTGGGGTGGGGTTGGGGGGGGGGGGGGGGGGGGGGGGGCACTTTGATCTTGCACGCTGTTCAGCAGCTTTGAGAACAAAGGCAGATAAGAGAGTGCAGGGATTAAGAGGCCTGAAGAGCGATCAGTGATCTCCGCGGGCTGAACTCAACCTCCAGAGTGACAGGTCGGCTGTGAGGTGGCGTGAAACACACTCCTCACTGGTTCCTGATCAGAGGAAGAGGCGCTTAAAGGACAGAGTGGAAGCAACAGCCGAGCTACTCCCTCGTTAATATATCTCACTGGCACCAAATTATCATATTATCTTGCAGATTTTTATGCTAATATTTAGAGTTATGTGGTTCTCCGTCCCTGAGGAAAAAGTGTTTTGACATCTTGCACCGATTATGTTCTTTAAAGCCACTGAATTAGTAACAAGGAATCCTCATTAGGCTCTATGTGTTCGTACACTAAGAGGTTGACCTTTCAGACACGAGGCCGTCTATGATGAGGTCAAGGTGAAGGAAGAAACACTGTTTTGTGCATATTGCATTTAAAATTAAAATTCATTTTACGTCATTATGTTGGTGCAAGGCCGTTCTAGTCTGATACATCATGTCAGGTTTTATATTCATGTTTTTGTTCATTACATGTAAAGAACTATTGGAATATGACATATGTTATATTGGTTTAAAACACCAATAGTTGATCTATAACAGGTTTTGAGTGTTTCTGTGGAAGGTCAACATTATGCCCATCTGACATGAAAAACTAAATTTAAGTGAATCCTGACTGACATTAAAATTTAAACGTCAGATTTAACGCATGAAGCTAAAGGTGTCATGGCTTCCCAGAATGATATTCAGACCAAACTGGAACTGGAAAAAGACAGAGGAGAGAAAGAGAGAAAGAGAGAAAGAGAGAGAAAGAGAGAGAGAAAGGGAAGAGTGCAGCAGATCATGTGGATAATCATTCCAGGTCAGTGGCTTGATGAGCGAGAGACATTAATGCACCATGCTTTAATGCAAGCGGGGACTCCAGTGGAGACAAACGCAGGAGAGAGAAAAGCAGGGAAGCACGGACGGACAGAAAATTAAAAAACAATCGACGGGATTAGACTTAAAACACTGACAACATCACCAAATCTTAGAAATAAATATTATTAAATATTAAAATATTCTTTGAATATTAAATCTAGAAGCAGTTTTTATGGCATGTTACGATTAGTTAGTTACAGCTCGGACATTATGACATTAAAGCCTCTACTGGCATACTTTAACAAACTAGAAAATATACTGATCATATTCTATATATGATACATGCATATCTACAGCTGTGAGCTACAATAAAAACACTCTGGAGTTGATTTGCTTTCAGCATATAAGAAGCGATAATTTCATTGGTCCTCTTTAACTGTGCATCAATATGTTTTCCTGCTCGGCAACGATCAGTTTATTCCACAACAACAGTCTCGAAATGGATCCGAGCTCGAACCCGACTTTAAATCACAAAAGAAAAGGAGAATGAACGTCTTTAAATAGCTTCATCCGTTGAACCGAAACACGTTTTAAATCTCACGTCTACTTTTAGATTCCTCTCAGCTCCACAGAGTCAGCTCGCCGCGACATATTGATACTGAAACATCCTAAAAAGCCTCAAATGGCCTTAATCGAGTAGAGAGGCAGAGGGGGGAGGAAAGGAGAGGAGGGTCGCAGACGGTTTGAGATGAATCCACCAGAAAATGGATCAGCAAAGGCACATTTATAATATATTTCCTTCCCCACTGCTTGGCTGGGATTGCTTCTAGGGGGAAATCATAAAGCGGAACACAACCAAGGAATTCCTCCTGCGGCCTGTTTCAGGAGAGACTGATGCCAGCGTAAGTTGGGCCTGACACCTTCCCAATCGTGTTTTATGTAAATGCGGGTCTCTAAAACAAGTATCCAAGGGTAATATTTGCAGAGGAGATGGCGGAGGATGGCAGGCCCGACGCGGTTTGCTTCCTGCTTCCTGCTAATCTGCTCGATTAATCACATCAGCAGAGGCAGAGATATAAATGCTTCAATCGAGAGAGGAAAGCATGATGGATGAGTGAGCTAAGAGGTCCTCTTGCTCCCTTTTTCTCTTCCTCTTTCTCAGTCTGTGGACGATGTTTGTGAATCTCTCTCCTCTCCTGGTTAATTCTTCCATATTTGTTTGCTGTCGCCTCTTTTTCTTTGTTCCTTCGGTCTGTTTTCCAGTTCTTCAGCCGTGCAAAAGTATTTACATCCACTGTGAGTAGTTGAAAGAAGGTTTTACACCACAAAAAGACAAAAGACAGTCTGAATACGTCTTGGAGATTTGAGCTCCAACTGATGGATCAACTATGTGTTGTAGTGACAGGAGGCAGCAGCCCTGACTCGCTACCAAAAGCCAGCAAGACCTTAACTAAACAACAAAACAGGTCTTTTGTCAGTGATCCAGTTAGCATTAGCTTCGTTAGCGGTGCGTGTTTCCAGACTCCGTCACGCCTTGCTACGTCCATCTTTGTAGTCCAGAGAGAGATCATGATTTAAGTTAAAATAACTACAGCATTTGGAAAGTACTTTTTTTTCTGTTGTACTTTTTTACCTGTTGTAGCTCACCTGTGCCACGCCCACCTACTATTCTAGGAGTCTGTGTTCTCATATAACTTACACAATCGTTGTGTATCGCCGTTAGCAACACCTGCCGAAAGGTTTCACTGAGTGATATGTTTATTTATTTAAATAGCACAGAAATAATGGAGGGAAGAAGAACAACAAAGTGAGAGAAAAGAGGGAAAGACGACGATCAGCTGTCTGTCATCTGTCTGTCATCCATCCATCCATCCATCATGCATTCATCCATCCATCCATCCATCCATCCATCCATCCATCCATCCATCCATCATGCATTCATCCATCCATCCATCCATTCATTTATACATTCATCCATCCATCCATTATTCCATCCATCCATCCATTCATTCATCCATCCATTCATCCATCCATCCATCTATAAATCCATCCATCCATCCATTCATCCATTCATCCATTCATCCATCCATCCATCCATTCATTTATACATTCATCCATTCATCCAGTTCTTGCTGCATTAATGGATGAATCTTTCTAATTTTTCATTAAATGAATCACCTGGTCAAGAGCAGCTTCGGTTTCAGTTTTAGCCCTGATCAGTGTCTGTCAGGCTGCAGGGTTTCCTCCTTCCTCTATTCCTCTTATTGCTTCTTTATCGTTTTCCTCCTCTTCTCTTTCTTTTCCTCATCGCGCCTCCTCCTCTATCGTCCTCCTCATCACGCCTCCTCCTCTATCGTTCTCCTCATTGCGCCTCCTCCTCACGTTCCTACACCGGCCACATTAATCACATGGCAGGGAGAATAAAGCAGAGCATCTGTAATAGTTTAGCAGCATCACTGAAGGACAGTCAGAGGTCGGCTAGCATTGCGGCTAACACGTAGACACCGTGTGTGTGTGTGTGTGTGTGTGTGTGTGTGTGTGTGTGTGTGTGTACATGTATTAACAGTAATAGATGGGTTGGTGTGGATGAAAGGACAGAACGGGGACATAAGGCGCTAAAAATGGATCACTACCTGGTGGTCTAACACACGTACACAGACACACACACACACACACACATGCGCATTTTTATACATACACACATGGACATAAATGCCTACACACACACACACACACATATGAACACTATACATCCCTGCACACAAACACTAAAGGTAAAAAAAATCCCTGTAGCAGCTTTTGTCCCATTTAATTTTATTTTTAGATATTTTTTTTACGGTTTCTTGGTAATTATTGGCTCATTGATGATGTTTTCAGCTTCTCCTCCTCTGCAGGAAACGAGACGTTGACCCAACAGAGGAGACTCGAGTCTTTTTTTTTTACTGGCTGGTTGATTTGTTGCTGCTGCAGAGGTTTTGCGTCAGTCGTTAAGTTCTCCTGCTGCCAACAGCTCCTCTTGCTCCGGGCTTCGTTCCTGCTTGTTTCTAATCACAAAATGCTCCTTTTTTTTTTTCTTACCCAGAATGCACCAGTTAGATTCCCTGCTGATAGGCTGCCACAGTCCTCTACAGCGGCCCACAGGGAACACAGGTCGCATTCATGCATGAATTTTTGACACCGTCTTTTATCAAAAATATGAATCCAAACAAAGATGACTCCTGATCATCAGGGTTTTCTTGTCTGCTAATTTTTTAATTTTATGGGTGTTTCATATTTTAACTTTGAAGGGCACTTTGGAGCGCCTGTTATTTTCTCTCTCTCTCACACACACACACACACTCTGTGTCTCTCGACCAGTGTTTGTGTTGGAGTCTCTGAGCCAGATAAGGAAGTCATTGTGTCTCCTGTAATGAAAAGGCAGCAGATAGGATTTTCAATATCTCACCATGCTCGGGTGAGAACGGCACACACACATTATAACCTTGAATACAGCACATGTCAATCAATTCGACTCACCCCTCCCCCTCCCCCCATCACCAGTACTCCCCCTGATGAGTGAGATAAACACACTTTGCATTCAGCTTCAGCTACAAAAACAAAAAAGAAGATATCACCCTGATCTCAGCGCTGGATGTGATCAATGATGAGCTTATAATTCATCATTTAGCACAAACACCATCAGGAAGATATTTTTCAGTCATTTCAATACTTGAAGAAACAATGTGATTTGTTTTATTACCTTTGTGTTGGGTCATGGAGATAAACGTTTCGTCATCATAAGTTGAAGTTTTTTTCACTTGGAGGCGTTCAGGGCGCTAAAAACGCAACACAAAAGCAGCGAAACGCTCCACTCTCACTGAAGATAACTACAAAAAGCATATCTAAAGAATATCTAAACATCTTAACGCATGCTCACTTCACTCATTTTCACTTCACGTCATCTGAAATATTTGGTTTTTCATGTCTGAAGTATTTTGTAATTAACTGAACTGAAACTGAACTGACCTCTGATGCACACGGCTACACACCTTCAACACCTGCATGAACTCACCTTTAACACTCTCACACTCACAGTACATTCACTCACAGACACACACACACCTCCAACAGTAACGTCTTTCTCTGGTTCCTAACAGCCTGAGTCTTGGCCTGTGTTGCAGGAGGATGAGACGGGCGAGGGGCGCTTCAGCTTCCCCGGCTACGGCATGGGCCCCGCCTGCCTGCAGGCCAAAGACGGCATGGCCATCAAGGGCAACAACAACAACGCCCCGGCCTCGGCCGCGCCCGAGAAGAGCATCGAGGAGATGAAGAAGCTGTTCATCGGCCGGGCCAAGCGCATCGACACGGTGTCCCGCGTGGCCTTCCCGCTCGTCTTCCTCATTTTTAATATTTTCTACTGGATCACTTACAAGATCATCCGCAGCGAGGACATCCACAAGCAGTAGTCGAGAGGTGGAGGAGGAGGAGGAAGAGGAAGAGGAGGCAGAGAAAGAGGAAGAGGAAGAGGAAGAGGAGGGGGAGAACGATGCAAAGAGCAGAAAGAAGAGAAACAAAACAAGAGAAGGAAACAGAGAAGAAGAACTGAGAAGACTTCGATAGGAGATATCATTGCCCCCGGCCCAACCACACCTCCTTGTCTTTTCCTCTTCCTGCATCCTCTTCCTCTATTGGTCGAGGAAAAGTTGCTTTTTGTTGCGGTCTCCCCCCCACACCCCACCCCACACCCCCACCCCACCCCACCTCCACCCGACCCCTACTAGACATTATTTGATATATGTATTGCTTTATTTTCCCTTTTTTCTCCTCCCTTCCCCCCCGTCTCTTTACACCTCCTGAATAATCCGGACCAGTGCAATAGCAATGCAGTAAAATGCATGATATATGAATGTGGCAATATATTAATGAAAAGATGAAAAATGAATAAGTAAATACAGACTTTTGCAGACGCACCCAACAAACTGTGTGGGAGTGAACCGACTGGAACGAGAGAAGACGACTTGTGAAGGGTCTTGTATTTGATTTGAGGTTTTTTTTTTTGTGTGTGAAGACAGATATATTATTCTATATGAAAAAGTGATGTGGGGATGGGGTGGGAATGTCCAAGAAGCATACAGCAGTGTAATATACTCATGTATCTATCATAAATGAAAAAAAAAAAAATATGAACTTTATTTCCAAAGGAGGGAATCTGGAAATTAGGGATTTTTCACCCAAAAAAAAAAAGGAAGGAAAGCGGATCGGTGCTTCCATTAAATAAAGCAATGCAAGGATCACACGTTCTATATATCTAGATTTGCTTCAGACGTGTATTACAAGCACTCATCGACGCTTTTCCTCCATCCCGCCAACACCACAAAAACTGCAGAGACACTCGATGTCGATCACAAGACTGGACAAAAAGAGAAAAAAGAATAAAAGACACTGGACGAGCAGAGCTGAAGATGAGACAGACGTCTCATGTGGTCCACGTGTCCCTCTGCCGCTCTACATTTATTTCATGTTGTTTTTAGTTTCTTTAATAATGTATGTGCCAATTAAACACGTCGCTTGTGGCCGTGCAGAGCTCTGCAGCGCCGACCTTTTGGTCCGATGGAAGTGGGGACGGTTTGATCGACGTCTCCTCTCACGCTTTTTCTGGGTTTTTTAATCCGTTTGATTCAATGACTGCGAATAGATTCCTGGACAAAACACAGATCCTCGTTTGCTTACCTTGTTGTGTTCATCGGGACTGAAACATAGATATGTTTACATCTTATTAGTGCTTCCTTGCTTTGACCCCGCCTTAATGTGACACGCCCACCCACCCCCTCCCCTTCCTGAGAGGACATATGTAGTAAATGATACAGATTATAACACCTGCTATACCTTAATTAACTATATTTTCATCTCACTCACTCATCTGTGAAAAGCTACGTCAGCACCACATGGAGCGTAATAACCGGGTTCATGTTGTCATGTCGGAGGTCAGCAGGTCGGTTGGTTTGTTAGAAGACTTTTTATTTTCTTATACTTTGCACCAGGCTTCTCTATGCAATAATCAGTATATGCAATTATGATTTATTTATTTTTTTTAGCTCCACCATCTGAAACGTGCAGTGAGTTTTAGCTACTAGATAAAGTTTCTTATGTTTATTAGCAGCTATTAAAAGAACGAAGATGATAAAGTGATGAAGCGGCCGCCTGTCCAGGGCCCAATGCATGCTGGGACAGCCTCCAGCCCGCCAGTTGATTATGATATATTTATCATTTACTCAAACATTTCCCAAAGGGCTTCTTTATTTCACAAACATTTTCCACAAAACAAATTAAGTTTCATGCAAAACAGAACTTAAATATTTCTAGTGTCCTTATTTCATTTCACACTTTATGGTTAATATTCATAATTTATATAATAGGAGGTTTTCTAGAAACAACAAACACAAACAAAACAAACATTTTACTCAATCTGGGACTTTATTTATTTGCTAATTGTGTTAAATTTAAACCGGTTCCATTTAAACCTCAACGTTGTTTGTTTGTTGTTTGTTCAGCTGACCTGCTGCACAAAAACAACAACAACAACAACATCTATATTTACAGTTAGCACCAAATTACATTTTTCCAGAAAACTTCCTGGAATATTATTTACAGTATGAACATTGTTCATTCAGAAACTGTGTTCAGCATGATTTTTCTCAGCCACTTTACGATAATATCGTCACATTCTCACATCATATTCTCGACATTCGGTGTTCGGTGAGTGAGTGTTGCACCGTGTGTGTGTCTGTCGTCACCGGGGGTCAAATAAAACACTCATCGAGCGTTGTTCCCGAGCAGATAATTAAAACATCTTAAACGTCCAGATGATGCCGTTTTATTCCCTGAACATCAGTATCAGTATGAATCACCATGAAAACACTGTTTCTATGGAAACCTCCTCAAATGTTGAAGCCCGTCGCCCAACTTGGTTTTGAAGCAAAACCAAAGATGTGTTGTTGTTTTTGTTTTTTTGTTGTTGTTGTTGTTGTTGTTGTTGTTGTTGTGTTTTAGGTAGTAGCCATTGCCTTTTGCTGCTGTTGCTGCAAATGTTGAGGATTCGTTTGTGGATTTCATATTCAGTTAATCCGAATGTTAACTGATTGCCAGATGCAGTATCAGGTCTGTCAGATTATCTTCAGATATAAACATAATTAATATATCGTTATAATAATTACAAAGATATTATTATATTTAATTAGCATCGCTTCGCTTTTAACAGAAAGCCTTCCCTACCTGCTACCTTTTTAACTTTTTAATTTAACTTAATACGTTGAGATGATAAAAGCTGCTCCTTCTTTCTGACATATTCGATCCGGCGGTGCAGACTCGTCCTTCTTACAGTGTGTCAACGTGTATTTGTAAGAGATATTTTCACTTTGTCAGTTACTTCAGAGTGTGTACGACTGATCCGAAGGGCTATGCCACGCACATATGTTCTCCTGGTCATATATCTGTATGTTTTAACTTTAAAGTGGAAGTGCCATAGAATACGCATCACCCCAAACACTATGCATTTCATCCAGTCAAGGCCACGATCACCGAGGACGCTTTAAATGATCTTATCCATTATTTACATTTGCTGACTTTTGTTTCAGCTTCAGCTTCTGGAAATGGACCCATCATCCTCGCTCCTTCAGAAACGTAGTACCGTCGTTGCTGAAGCACAGAGTTGCAGCGACGACTAACATCCAGTTATATTACAGATGACGTGTGGAGGTTCAGGTTAGCCGCAGCAGCTAACTGAGCTTCTTTATATCTTCTCTAAACTTGATTTACTTCACCCTCACACGCTAATCCATTAAAATGAACGTATTAATAACATATAAACGATAGATAACAAGGCAGAGTTAAGAAGTAAACAAACAAAGTAAACTCCTTTTTTGACCTTTTTTGTAAATTCATGAAAACCCACAGAGCTCCCATGTTTTGTCTCATAACTCCAAGATTATAATTTAAACAAAGAAGTTAAAATCTTAATAAATTAATAATAATAAATGCCTCCACTCTGATCGCGGCCTGAACCTGACTCGGTCTCATTCGGATGACTCGTTTCTTCTTCTTCTGTGCCATAAAAAACTGCATCTGGATAAAGTCAGCAGCACTTCTGTCCATCAGCCTCTCGTCCATTTTCTATATACAGATCTTCTTGTGCCATATGGGGGTTGAATATGCAAACAAAAAAAACAAAAAACGAGGACCTATAAGCATATCATGCATTCATTCAACCGCCATTTTACATGATTCATCCCCCTTTTTCCTCAGGCGTGGGTTGTTGTGTGTATCATAGTCATGTTAGAGCTTTGTCATAGGCCTCACATCATCGTATTGATCATTATTATTATACTGTAGGGGGTTTGGGGGAGGCGATGGGGTCCTAAAATCAGATAGATAATGGGTTTATATTGCATTACGTGAGATGTGATGCATACAGACTGAACACTGAAAGACGTGTTTTTTGGAGGTTTATAAATCCTTAATTTCGGGAACTGGATTTTAAAGTAGCATGGTTTGATTTGTCGATGAGTAATGACTATTCGTTTCTGGAAATTTGTTCGGTTCTCTTGTATTTTCTTGTATGTATCGTACAATCCGACGCCCTGAGGGAGAAGGAAAAATACAGTGACTCCTGAACCGCTGTGAACTAAAGGAAACATGATTATGATTATTTATTTATTCATTTTCTTTGCACAAGTTGGAATGGCCTTAATTTTGCTTTACTTGCTTCTATTGTGTATTGGCACAAAGTGCACCTGTTTTAATTTGCGAAAATGACAAAAGCTCATTATGATGCTTATAATCCGAGAGTGCATATCAAAGCAGGATGAACAAAAAAAAAAATTAAATATAAAAAAAAAAAAAAAAAACGTTCAGCAAATCCTTTTTATTTTTCATTAATCTGAGAAACAATATTTTGCATGAATATAAATACGATGGCAGATATTTTGGCTTGTACAAAAAATAAAAATAAAAATGTGAAGCAATTTGAAGAGAAAAAAAGAATGTACCGTTTCTGCTGTATCTGTATATATCTAAATATTTATTGAAATATGTCATACTACTAATTCTATTAACGATTAAAGGTTTTCTGAACAAAAATCTCTTTACCTGTTTTTGAAACATTGTCAAGGTTGTTGGAGTTGGATCTTCTGCTTTCTGTTACTCGACTCAAGGATCTGTGTAACCATTCAAGAAAAAGTATTAAAAATTGCAAATAAGACTTTGCTTGTAGGGTGTATTTATTGACATATATCTCAACGTCCCGCTGGAGTCGTGATCGTCCACCGAATGGATGTAAATTCAGTATTCACTCTGCTTTTAGCTCTGCTTTTGGTCTCCACCGTGCCGTTTCTACACCAACTCGTCTCTAACTGTGTGTGTCTGACGGACACCTGCTGGACACCTGCTGGACACCTGACGGACACCTGGTGGACAGCAGGTCTATCGCAGCTCGTTGGCTGAAGACAGCTTCCTGTTGCTGCTGGAAATAACGTTGATGAGTGACAGTAAACAAAATAACGAGCTAAAAGAAGAGAGTTGGTGATGATCCCCCTGTAGGGTTGTCAGTGAGAGAGATCCCTTTCACATTATCTCATGCAATCATTTGATTTTTATCTTAATATACAAAAAAAATATATTGATGATGAGATGGAAGATGGACTCAGTTCACTGAACTGCTGGCTGGCAGTGATCAGGTGATTGATTTTGTTGATTGGTTTTCTTTCTGGAGCCTCGCTCACCTGCTGAACAGCGTCTTTGCTCCAATCACTGTCTGCCATCTTGTGGTAGCTCTTCAGATTGGCCAATCACAGCCTCCTAAAGCCAAACTGATACATGATCATGAGCTACTAAACACTAAGAGGTCTATATTTAATCTGACGTCCAAACGTTATTTTATATATATATTATTACAGACTATGGCTTGTAAAACCTTGTTCATACCTTTATGTTGTGTCCACCCTTATTAAATGTTGACACCAGCCTGTTTTTTTAATGCTCATCATTGTGAAGGTTTCCATATGTTTAAAATGATCTTCTCATCCTAATTTTCTATGTTGTAATTTTGCTATTTTTATCTGTTTTGTACATTCAACACATAATGCATGAGAGGTCTGTCCTCTGTTGCTCTTAGCTCTGCTTTATTTTTCCTGTGTGTGTGTGTGTGTGTGTGTGTGTGTGTGTGTGTGTGTGTGTGTGTGTGTGTGTGTGTGTGTCTGTATGCTTGTAGTCTTGCTGCCAGCTGGACCAGAACATGCTGGAGGCCATGTTGGTCACTGAATACTAATAATATGTCTGTTCACAGCAGGATGGCTGCACACACTCTGAATACTGAGACACACGAGAACACACAATACCTGTGTGTGTGTGTGTGTGTGTGTGTGTGCGTGTGTGTGTGTGTGTGTGTGTGTGTGTGTGTGTGTGTACAAGGTGTATTTGTTATCACAGGCTGTACTGTAACTAACAGTTTAAGGTTAATAATTAAGTGTGACATGTTCTTCTATGAGCATCAGCTACATGTGACATATTGTTTTAAAATCAGCTGCTATCATGAAATAAGTGATATGAATGTTTGACAACGTGTGCAGATTTTGTTTTATATTCATATTTTTTGGAAGAAGAAAGGAAAATAAGGGTCGCTATGGAAGCTGATCAGCCAATCAGAGTGATCTCTGATGGTTCAATCACATGTTCAATCAGGGCCGCAGACTCTCAGTGACAGCCTGACGTTGGCGTGTCACAGCTTTAACACACACACACACACACACACACACACACACACGTCTTCAGTTCATCCTCAGTTCAAGTGAACTCAGCAGAGTAGAAACATGTGAGAAGCTGAATGAACACATTAACGAGTCGCTCACCTTGTTTTGTTATCCTGACACGGTCAACGTTGTGAACGTGTTAAAATGGTGAAACTGTCGCTCTCCTCCAGAGTGACCCTGCATGGCTTCAGTCTCTGATCATTAGTCCCTCCGATCATCACCAATAAATGACCAGTTTAAACTCTCTAGTTTGGCTTCAAGAGACAGATGAGCGGCTGAAAATCGATGCTAATCATATTGACAGAGGCACCTCTCGTACGTCTCTAAACTCAATAATAGATCAAGAAGAAACTGTAAAAGATAATTACCTTTTCTGTTATCTACGACGGCCTTAAAACAGTCATTGGTGTGTCTGATTGTGCATTGATACTGTTGTGATTATTGGATATTACGTTTCCATGAAGAAGTACTGATTAAACACGCCCTGAAGGGCTATAAGGTCGAGAAACGTGGATCTTAGTGGGTCCTGAGTGGGTCCTGAGTGAGCTGCGATGAGGAAATCATCATTCAGCTCACAGTGAAACCTGATTCACGTTACACCGAACATTATCCGCCCGCTGAGAGCATCAGGGGCCGAGAGAAAAATGTCCCTGAACAGATCTGAAACTTTCAACGAGACATTAAAGATTAAATCCATAAAACTAAAAACGTTCCTGCCACAATCAAAGCTCGACACAGATCGACATAAAATATATATAATATATTCAATGTGTCCCGCTGGTGAACGTTACATGACTTCATCCTGCAATCTGGCAGCATCACATTAAAACTGCCTTCAGTGATTTATTGAAGCCGTCCGTCTCTTCTCTGGTACTCTATCGATCCTGCGGGAGGAATAAGTCTTTTCTCTTGGCTGCCTCTGCAGAGGTCAAAGGTCAAAGGTCAGCGTCGGTTACAGGACAGCGACAACCTGCAGCAGGTTTGGATCCAGTCTGTGTTTAACGGAAACGCTATCTCGTTTCTGGTTTAAGAAAGACGGTTCGAGATCAGGTGAAAGTAGAAAATTGAGAGTATTTTTAATCTGATTCTCATCAAAATCTGTATTTTAAAGCGTTTCCACGTAATTTTTCACTGTTCATTAATTAGATTTTTTTTGTTTTTTATTCAACATGAAACTGTTTGACAGGAGCAACATACTCAACATGGATTAATTGATTGTATATAATTTACTGAACACTGATATTTGAGGGAAATTATCTTTTTTACAGCAACGATGACGTATCACAAGAAAAATTTAAATATAGAAACAAAAACACTTTGAAGGATTCATGTTTGAAGCTTGATGTTTCAATATCCTAAAAAACAGAATAAAGTTTGTGGCGGGTTTTTAATCAACTATAATATTAAAGTGTCAATTATAAACTAATATAATACCGACGTTTCTGGACTGATATCAAAGACTTTTTGGACACTGAGGATTTTTTTTTTCCAGACTATAATTTCTTTAAAAATATATTTACTCAAATGGTAAAAGTTGCTTCATCACAAGCAGCTGAAACAACACTGATACCCATAAAGAAAAAAAATGAACAGACAAAAGGTTTAAAACAGTAAATCACTTTAATTTAGTTCTCTCCAACGGCAGGTGAGCTCATTTTAAAACATGATGACAAATGAAGTGCATCGGTAGTAGAAGCTTTACAGGTTTTGATACATGATTTGATACATGCTCCATTCAGACACGTCTGTGAATCACATATTACAAGCCAACATTACTCAAATAAAACCACTACAGTTCAGCTCTTGACCTGATAGAATAAAAAGATAAGACAGATCCATCGCTAGATACAACGGTGGCAGCAATACACAGGATTGCCCAAGCAGTAAAGTACACGTTCCTTTAAGAAACAGGGAGAGAGAACGCGAAAAAAAAACCTAACCTCTGGGTTTTTTAATCCCCAATTCAAGTAGTATTTACCCTTTTTTTTTTTCATGTGTTTGCGTGTTTTCGATTTGCTTCTTAATAAATTCAAGTTCAAGCATGAAAAAAAAAAAATAAAAAATAATGACAAAAAGTCCAGATAATACATGTGTTGGTGGAGGAGACAAAGAAAAGAGGAAAGAAAGAAAGAATGGAGAAAATCAGGAGTGACATTCTGGATTCCTTAGAGGGGAAACGAAAAGCAGCAGGTGGAGGAGAAGAATGAGGACGAGGGAGGAAGAGGAGGCAGCCATCTTTATGAGAGACAGATGAGAAGCTGCTCTCGACCAAACCTGCGTCAGTTACCAAGAAAAACCCTCTTTGAAATACTCGTTTACTGTCACATTTAGCCTTCGAGGCAGGAGGAAGCATTTAGGAGGAAGAATGAGGATACTGACCAGGAATCAGGCGTTCAGGTACGATTCACAACCTGCTCATTTTTACTCCTAGATGCAAAGTAAAGAAGGGGGTGTCGGTTAAATGTGGGGTTTGTCCAATTGGTTGCTGCTGCAGCAGATCAATAACCGCTCAGAAGTAAAGTTGAATCCGTTTTCAGACAGTAATCTAACTCAGGTTTGGAGCCCAGGAGTCTCACTGGCGCTGGGTAGAGTAGCGGCCCTCGTTTGGGCCGGCGCCCCGCCCGGAGCCGAAGCTGGGTTTCTGTGCCATGCTCCCGCGGGTGGGGGGTCCTCGGGGTCCTCCGCCGCCGCCTCCTATTCTCTCTCTGGGGCCGCCGGGACCTCCAGGACCCCGGGGCCTCACATCCCGCCTGTCGCCCTCCCTGGCTGACCGGGTCTTCTTCTCCTCCACGTTCAGGCGGATGTCACCTCTGAACTTGATGGGCTGAGGAGGAGAAGAGGAGAATCAAACCCACCTTCATATGTAAATCTAATATAAATGTGAGAAAAATGTTTACTAAGGGGGAATAAACAGCAAGTGACATTTAAAAACATGTTAATAATGAAGCTGGGTGCTCTTACCCTGTTGCTGAGGATCTTCTGTACAGGTTCAGAGTCGTCAAACACCACAAAGCCAAAGTTTGGTAGCTTCCCTCCGCTGTTGATCCTCAGCTCCAGGACTGTACCGTACTCTGCGGACGGAGGGGGAGAGGGGGGGCGGTTATTTACCAACATGCTTACAACAAAACTGCAGTGTTCAAGGTTAAATCTTTACCTCAACTTTAAGAAAATGGAAACCTTTACAACTTTAGAAAGACGGTTTTTAACGCCGCTGTACAGACTTACGTTCAAAAAACTCCTTGAGCTCCGTCTTGTCCACGTCATGAGGGACGTTGCCCACAAAGAGTTGGTGGGCGTCGGGGTACCTGACCACCCTGCGACCCTCCGACTCGCCCTGCTCGCCCTCACGAACTGAAAAACAAAACAGTTCAACACATGAACAAAGGAACTGATTTACTGTGAGCAGATACGACGTCTGTTAAGACCAGAATTAACTTTACACTAATCAAACTTAAATACGGCATCTTGGTGTCTATGTGACTGCACATGTGACTATGGCTGTTGCCTAGCAGCATGTGTTGCTAGGATACCTCATTAACAATGTCCCGCTGTCTTGCTAATTGGAGGCTAATCATTTCTAATTTGCAGATCAATGAAAAGGCAATTTCAGATATTGAGATATGAAATTTAATCAAGCTGCACAAGAAAACGCTGCCTGCCGACATAAGAAGCAGCAGCAGCTGACGTCACCTGTCCTGATCCACGGTGCCGACACACCGATCACGATCCATTCACTGTACTCATAACCTTTTTCATGTTATTAAATGTTTTCAGCTTGACCCTGCTAGTTATTTATGCATCTCCATGAATATTTGTTCAGTCATTCAGCATCAATTAAAAGACAGTTTTAGGCATGACAGGAATAATCCAGGTGCAGGATTTACACCTGGAAGGCAGACTCATAGACGCTGCAACAGGCGTAACTATGAGGTTGGATTTTTGAACAGTGAGTTACGACCGACGTGAGCCGTGTCGGTGCAACCAAACCCTGACGTGTTCGTACATGCAGAAGACACGTTTGACCTTTGACTGTTGGTGTGGTTCAGGGTGGATAAATACACTGATGCCCATCAGCAATGTCAAGTGATGACTTGTAAAAGTTTGTGTTCACAAAAACTTTGGAGATGTGTCTGAACACACCTGCAGGCAGGCGCACACACACACACACACATATTTGCCCTCAGTACCATATTCAACAGCACTTGTCAAATATGATTATGCTTGCTTTATACTTGCGGTGTAATGCTTGTTTACCTGTCAGGATGACTGCTTGTTATATTTGGTCAGAGGCCATTAAACCACTGTATATACTGTATCTGTGTGTATACCTGGTCTGGGGCCCCTGTGCACCGGCGGAGGGCCTCCAGGCCTCTGTTCCCTCGGTCTCTGGTCTCTCTGTGGTCTCTGTGTTGCTGTCTGGGTTTCTGACTTCACCTCCACTCTGGGCTGAAAGAGTCAACAACACACGTTTCGTAAGGAAAAAGAAAAAATGTCTTCTTTTACAGCTGCGATTCAAAACAACTTGAGGCAAATAAAGAAAGAACAACTGTGATTATGGTCATGAAGAAACGGCTCGAAGGGGCTGTTTGTGTCCCGTTCTGCTGCCTTTAACAAACAAATCAAGACTCAAAAACCAGGAGATGCAACGTAGCGTGATCCGAATATGGACGGCACTGTTTATGTAACAGAGTCGTCTGTTTCAAAGTTCAAACTTATTTCTCTTTAAAAGACAAGTATGCTGGTTCTGTGAGTCTCTGTTTGACTGGTAAAATGTGTTTTCTGATGGTTTATTGCTGCTTATCCTCATCTTTACTGGTTTCTAGAGCAGCAGGTCTTGACAATGACAGGATTCAGATCAACATGATCCAGTGTAACCTGGTCTGGGACCTACCGGTGCTGTGGGACTGACTTTGACGACGTGTGGTGGGATTCCTGAGACGGGAACAGCCCCACTGGGAGGGAGGTTCTTACTGGTAACCAGCGCCCAGGAGAACGGCTGCGGAAGGAGACGGAGACGTTAAAGACGATTCATCCATCTACGGTAAAAAGCAGCTAAATATAAAAGAAAACTGTTTGTTCTCCCGCTGTGTATAGTCTACATTTGAGTTCTGGCTCGTACCCTGTTTTCTTCTGGAGCGGCAGCGGCGGGTTCAACGGGCGCAGCAGCAGGTTCTGCGGTTGGCGGGGCAGCGGCGGGGCTTTTCTCTGTCTGGTCATCAGCTGTGTTTGTGTCAGTTTGCGTTTCCAGCATCGTCTCAGACTTCAGCTGCAGCTCGACTGCAGCTTCGGCCTCCTTCTCCACCTCCTCTGGTTCTGGTTCTGGACTCACCGCCGCTTCCTCCTCGTCACCAGGAACCGCCGGCTCTGAACTAGAGACGTTGAATTAGTTAGTGCCAGATAAAACCTTTATATGCATGTTTGTCACTGGATGCGTTTTTCTTTCACAACGAACACTTCATTAAATTATAAATATGGATGTAAATCTGCACACTGAGGTTTTAAGATCATATATACAGAGTGTTTCTCCTTTATAAATATAAGTATTTATGTTTTGAAACACAGGTCTATGATCCTTACCATGACGGGTCGTAGAAAGGAGCCGACTCCTCCTGAACTATGTCAGGGGAGGGAACCCTCTCCTCGATCTCCTCCACCTCATCCTCAGACTCTGAAACACACACAGAAAAAAAAATGTTTAAGACAAAAAGTACCAAAGTACTTGTCAAACCCATTAAAAACTATTCCAAAAAGTTCCACCGATCCTCATTAATTAAGGGATTATTTAAATGACCATCTTGACAGTTTTGCAGCTCTGTGTAATGGCTGTGGTCATCATGGAGCTTGTGGTTTAATCTCATTTCGGCCTGTTTAATTTATTGATTTGTGTACATTCAATCACAGACATCAAACATTCAGTAGCTTTAACAGCCACAAAAACAAACAAAATGAATAAAATACACACGATCAAAGCAAACTGAAGCTACACTGTTGAATCAAGTGTTGCTGAATGAATCTGTGGCCAAATACATCTATGAGGTGATGAAAGGTTTAAATGTTACGAGAGGACTTTATCTCACCTTCAGGGGGCTCAGAGTCAGAGTCGCCAAACACCTCGTCCTGGTAACGAAACACGTCGTTGTGGACGTAGAATTTGTTTGCAACGGTTCCCTGAGAGAAAAGAAAAACAAGTCAAACACTTCAGTACATCAACACCATGAAACATCCACACGGGCGCACGAAGAGGTGATAAACGAACCTCAGGCGCCAGGACAAAGGTCTGCATGAATTTCCTCATGGGCTGCATGTTGTTGGACAGCTCGCCCATCACCTGCACCACCACGCCCTCGTTCAGGGTGGCGTGAGCGTCCACGTGCCTGATCTTTGTGTGACAATCCCGGAAACTCAGAGCCATCACCCTCTTATGGATCTCCTGGAAAGGAAGAGGTGGCGTGTTCAGATATATACAGATGATCTCATTTACTGTTACCAAACATTTGTAGCCAAGCTTTTGCTCAGCGTTGGGTACGTGGCTTTTATCTGCCGGATGAAGCTACTTACAGATTGTCCATAAACAGCCTCGACTGGTTTGCCGTTGCTGTCCAGGCCGCCGTGCACGTAGGACGAGTTCTTTCCATAAAACCTGAACAGAAAGACAAAAGCTTCATTTATTCCACAGAAGACGGATTGCAATTATAAATATGTCAACAACTGAATGTAATTGAAGATTTTCCACTTTGCTTTGGATAAATACATTATATAGAGTAAAAAAATCCCCCAACGAATGCTTGATTTGTGACCAGTAATCGTACCTGTGCAGGTAGTCGGGGGCCTGGTTCAGCAGTGTGTAATACTGTCGGACAAACTCTCGCCCGACCAGCTGGGCACTTGGCTTCTCCATCACCATTTCTTTGGTCAACTGGAAATCTCTGGAGGAAGAGGAGGATGAGAGCGGTTAACGCTGAGCTTAGCCATCATGGCGGCAGGTGAGGGGGAAAATATCAGAGCTGTGATGATCATTTGATATTGATCTGAAGCAATAATCTGCTCACACACCGATCAGGAGATATTATGTCACCCGTTTTCAGATATATTCACCATCACCTTCGTGTTAGTTTGGGACCTAACTAACAGAAAATGATTCATGATCATTTAATCAACTGCTTGAGGCTTTTATGGAGGAAGAACACGTTTGTTTCAAGCTTGTTAAATATGAGACTTTCTGCTTTTCTCTTTGAGGTTTAGACAGTTGGTTAAATAAAAAAGTCACTTTGTGTTCTGCTATTGTAAAAATCAATTGCATCAAATAAAAATAATTAGCTGTGGTGCTAAATCTATCTACATTACAGTATTGATACAACAGATGGCTTTAGACTTGTTAACAAGTGTTGTGGTGACCAAGGAGCTGATAGCAGCCTTCATGCAAAATACCTGAACAACCAGTTTGAATGAAGCTGTACCACTGAAGAACAGGGGTCTAATCCCACAAACAGTTTCAGGTGTAAACCATCTTATGTAAACATGTACAATAAATATCAAAACTCATCACGTTACAGGTTACATTTCTAATTTGTTTTTCTGCACCGTGTTGAAACGCCAGCGGCGTGAAGTGTGTTTGATCTGCAGGACTGACTGATTGTGACTGACTGTGCGTTTACGGCCCCATCTGGGCGCGCCGACATGAACACAGCCTGCCCAGGGCGTGAAAACAAACCCAGACAGACACTCACCGGTTGGTTTCACAGCGAGTGGAGAAAAATCTCAAATTGCACAATCACTGCATTCAAAATGTCATCCCAACACAGATTCACCTGCTGCTTTTTTCCTTCTTTACAACCGAACATGACAACACTAAAACAGCAGCAGCTGCTGAGGAGGATCGGCACCATGTTTAATATCTACTGAAACACTCAGTATAAATTCTTACCTTGCCGTCATTTACCCACCAAACCCAGAAGATATAAAGACTTCAAACTAAACCACTTCAGCTGGACGTCCTGTTGTATGTCGACAGTATGAAAAGTCAACTAGTGTAAACTACAACAGATCTTAAACATTATAATAAGAATATAAGTTTGTTGTTTGTTTGCATGTTGTTCCCTGCACTCATTGTGCCACTGTCTGAATACACATAATGCCCTGGTAACGTAGCAGGAAGGACTGTTTACACTGAAGGCTGCAGCACACACACACACATTACTCTCCATTTCCTGCATATTTTCATTTGGTAAATGTGATCCAGTGCTCATGTTGCCATTAAGTGCGAGCAGTCACCTCTATAAACATTTGCACACAGTGCCTTAGTGCTTGTCAGGCTTGATGGATGACCTGTTTCAAGACTCTGCTAGTTCATTTCCTTTGCATACTAACAGGAATTGATACCGATGTCCATCTAGAAGGGAGCAGAAATAAATGTGGTAAGATTAAAGCAGAAGATGCTAATACTTCTTTGTTTTTGTTACAGCCAATAATCCAATGCATTAAACCATCTTCCACCATTCATCCCTATCATTTCTTAAATGTTAGTCTGATTTATTAAAAAGGTTAAATTATTTCCTAAAATAACCTATATAATATATATAATAATAGCCTATGATAAACAGGTGTTTGTTGGGGACTATTTGCAGCAGGGCGGTGATGTTACCACTGGTGTGACTCACTGATGCATTTTAATAGTACCAGATATAATACTTCTAGTAGGACAAATACTACCAGACTTTTCATTGGATTAGACAGTAAGGAAAATATATAAAATATTCCCAATATATTAAAACACTATAGATGTAGAAGAAGTCAACTGTAATCATCCCTCCTGTTCATACTGACCATTATTAGATCCCTTTATAATATGTCTATGTTTCAACGTTTCAGTGTTTTTAGAGCCAAAGTCCCTCTTTTTGTTCCTATACTTCCACCACAGCTCAACAGGGAAACACAAAGAGGGAATTTGATGCTAAACAGACTGTAAATGTGTCAGATATCCACTTGATATGACTAAACTCACACCGATGAAGCCTCACATCTACTTTTAAATGCATTTCTGCACTAAATGACTGTAAAAATATGCTCATCGGTTACACTGAAAGCACATTTGAAGGGGATCTTTTAATAGCCAGTGTGAACAGGACCTCTTTCAGTGTTCACATGGTCATCTGACACGCTTGAAAAATGGTGAACCGAACCTTTAAGAGGGATAAAACATGCAAACATGTGGCCATTCAATTGTAACCAAGGGGTGGGGGGAGGGTCTCTCTTTAATGGCCTGTCTGACACACCTGTCCACACAACCTACAGCCATCTGTTGTTCTGGGACACATTATCCAACAGGCCAAGACAATCAATCAAGGTGAAGAAACCCAACGAGCCCTGAGTGTGTTGGGCCACATTTAATGTTAACATCAGGGGGGCTTATACCTGCGTTTACTCCTCGTTTATCTACATAGTAAATACGGAAATGCTACACTGCAGCAGCCATGCTGGATATAAAGTACAAGCATGGCTCACAGACAAAGGCCACGCCGTGATGCTGCCATTCACGGTACCGACCGGCCTGCACGTACAGCCATCCCGCCTCCTCCTGCACGTCAGCGGGGCTCTTGAGGAGATTCCACCGCTGGTTTCCAGATATAACCAGGGCTCACATGGTACACCGGCTGCCCGCTGCGGAGCTTACCGCCACAGCTGGACGAGCACACGGCCCCCAAAACTAGGGCAGACACCGGATATAACCTGGAATCAGGAGCAGCCCCAACACGTGTCCCCGGCTATAGCCAATTTTTTTTTCACGGCTTTCCGAGGTCAGTTAGCCGCCTAACCAGTTCAAATGCTACGGGAAAACGACACAGGTGTGGTTAACTTGGTTTAAGGGGAGAAATGAAGAAGTAGTAACGAGCAATGGCGGTAAAGAAAGGCAGGAAGGGAGGAGGGAGTCACGACTGAATGAGAGCTAGAAGTGGGGCTACACAGGGGCGGTGGGTAGCTCCTGGAAACGCAAAATTAACAATTATGATATCTACATGTTGACTTTTCAACTTCATAACACTTATTAAATTACTTTCACATCATTTCAAAAACATTAATATCAGAAATATCGTCTACTTTGAGGAAAATAAGTCACAATACCCGAGCTAGCAGCCACCATCTCATTACCAGGATGTAGACGGGGCCTCGCAGATTGACCCGGTTAATCAAACGAATGGTATTAAATAATAAAGTGAATATTTTACACCGGAAATGAATGAGATACTGAGAGAAAAACTTACCAGCGGGTCAATTATCAAAAAAATGTCGATTTAGAAACAAGTGATTTCTCTGAATCACCTCAGCGGCTTCAAAACGTGCTGCGCTCACTGCTGCTTACCGGTTTCAGCTCCGCAACCGAACATGATAGCCCGCCCCGTACGATACGCCTTAGCCAATCACATTCACGCTCGATGACTCAGTCACCAATAGCCTGAGGCCTCCGCAAGAGCCCCTAGTTTACAGCCAATCCCGACGCGCCATTCCCCTACCTGGATGTCACCAATTGAGGCAATCGCGTCACAGTAACGGTTGGAGGAGCGCTTGTTTCATATTACAGGCGTCTACCGGTTGGTTTAGTTTCCACAGAGCTGTGCACCAGAGCCTTTTCTCCGCTTGGGGGAGACAGGATTATATTCGGTTTCTGACCTGATTTATTAGAGCGGGTGACTCATCAAATTATGCAGATTATCAATTCATTTTAACGGGTTTAATGAATATGATAGAATAGTAGATGGAGTGAAAAATACACCCACCTAAACTCTAAACTATACAATGTACTTTGCAGTGTTTTGATACACAAATCTGTTTTCAGCTTTTGGACTTTTTCTCTAATCTTTGATTTTTGCTGAAATATTTATTGAAATGAAACCATGTGAGAAGTTTAGAGGTAAAAATCACTATTTGGTGGAGCTGTTAACAACTCATAGACATCTGCTTCAGAAAAAGCAAGAAAGTTTAACTTGCCTTCATATATATTTCATCATTGTATTTTGCTTGTTTTTTCATATAGACATTTCCATATTTTATAGATAATTTCTGTATGCAGGCCTACTTTGTTGTCACAATTTACAAGAAGGTCATGAGTTTGAATCCACGACTGTGGATTATGACAAGAAAAGAGACTATTTTAATGTTCCTTTTGGCACCTGACAATTGAAGAGTTGTGAAGCTGTCCTTTAAGGCTGCTAACAATCACGTTATGGCCCTCTGCAGCAGCGGGAGGTCCCCTGCAGATGTTATGAAGCTTTGTGCTTGATTTTAACTGAACATATGAACATGTTGTTAAAGGCGTCACCTCCTGTTTGCTGTTGGTTTTTTAAATGTTCTTTTACATTGTCAATCACAACAGGTGCAACCTGACAAACAGATCAATATTTCTCACAGATAGTTTTCAACCAACATACATGAACACTGTCTTAATTTAATACTATTAAAAACATGACACCTTTAAATCCTGCAGGTGTGTTATGAGTCTGGTTGAGATTCATTTTTGATCTAATTCACTAATTGCTTTTTGTCCCATAAACATGACGAATACCTGGACTACACACACACAGACACGCACACACACAGACACACAGACACTATGGCCGCCGTTTCTTTCTCCTTCAGTGAGTGTGAGACAGACTGAAGCAGGAAGCTGAGAGCGTTTTTTCCTGCTGTGGCTGAGAGGAGGAACTCCAGGCTTTGTGGACGAGGCTCGGCTGTTGTTTCACATTCTTGGAGTCTGGATGAACGGGTGTGGATGGCAACAGGGTGCTCTGTGTCGCCCTCTCCTGTCTCCCAGGGGACCATGAACAGCTTCTTGCAGGTTGACAGTATATCACCTGCTGAAGTCTATTTAAGCAGGTTTAAGCTTGACAGACACGTGTGTGTTTAATACCATCTGGTTTTGTAATGTGTTAGATGTATTTTAAAGGTGTTTTCACTTATTCTGCCTGATAAATCCCCAAAAGATGGGTTGTAGTGACCTCCGCCGGACTTCAACTTGAGCAGATATCTTTTCATAAATACTGAAAACACCTGAAAGTTTGACTGTTGCACCTGTGACCACACCCTGTGATGTCACAGTGTACCGACACACCCTGGAGTACACGTCTACATCACTGCTGCGTTCACTTCATTTAAAAGCTTTCAGAAACATTGATAATTCCTCCACTGACAGGGTGGAATAAATAATGAAGGTAAGGCTGCAGGATTTTGCAGGGATGCAGCATCTCCTCTATCATCTAGCTGACTCGCTTATCTTAAGCAAAGAGTGTATAAAAGCAGAATACATTTCAGTATACAAAACCAAAATACAAAACCACCGTCTCTAAAGATGGATAACGGTTAAAAGAAAACCGCTAGAAAAGTAAACGTGTGCTGCAGGAGAACAGATAGAAGAGGCTGTTTGTAAAAAGGTTATTTTGGTGTCTCAAACACGACTCACAAGAGGAGTTTAAAAACATTTCTGCTGCACAAAGGCTGCATTCAGAGACACATAATAGATAAAAAGTGACTTCTGAGGATCAGATAAGTGATTTATGAGAATTTCTCATGTGGTCAAATCTTCCCAGTAAACTAACTGACCTCCTTGTGACTCTTGTCAGATAATCTCAATAGAAATTCTTGAACAGAGGAGAAAAAACTCAGATATGAATACATGCAGGGATGTTGGTCCATGTGTCCAGTCTTCTCTGTCTCTGATCCAGCAGGTTTTTCACTTGAATCTCTCCGGTGTTGGAGTCAATCTCAACGAGCTCAGTGATGCTGTAGGTCAGCTCTGCATTGGTGCCACTGTCTGCATCTGTCGCCACGACATCCAGCACCTCGTCACCGGGCTGGTTGCCTGGTTACCTGAACTTTGAGGTTGTTGGACATGGCCGAGTTCCCAGAATCCACAGCAACAATTTTAATCCTTTAATACTTCAGACCAGCATGGCCACGATCTGGGAGTTGAAATAGTTGTGACCTGATCGTCTCTCTCGTGCATGTGTCCTGTCAACGCTTGTGATGCTGTTCACCAAATTAGGTAAAACTTATTGTTGTTATGTGAGCTGTCCCTTTATTTCTTCGTTATTTTTAGAAGATGGTAGAAGTTTTATGGTTGCATTATAGAAGAGTATCTGCTTTCTAGTGCACTGGTTAAATAGTTTTTTTTATTATAATACAATATTGATGTATTGTGGTGATACTGTCACTACTGTTTATGAAATAGCTATAATACTTGGGCATCAATTGTGTGGATTTCAAGCAGTTATTGGACTGGAAAACAAACAGTAACAAACTACTCACATGTTGAAAAGGACGCAGAAACTCCTTCAGGCAACATGCAATTCAACACAACATCTAACAGTGGAGCAGACTAACCACAGTGCACATTTTAAAAGAAAAAACAAAGAGCCTCACTTCCACAATTGTCCATAAATGGATGAAGACCCGCCCTGATGATGATGAATTGTGATTGCTCATGTTGCTAATACACAATACAACAGTAATGCCCTCCTGCATCATACGTACTTCAGATCCATTCATGTCCTCCAGATTTTAAGCTTCACACCAAAAACTTCACAAGCACTCCAACTTAAACTGCTCTTATTGAATGATTTAAAAATGAAAAGTAAAGGCGAAAGTATATTTAATGAATATAGTGGACTGGCAGTAGTGTAGCTATTCAATTGTACTTTGTACTGCACCTTCATACCACTACTACCACTACTACTACTAATAATAATATTACCAGTCTATTACTACTACAGTTGTGCGTACGTCTAGGCTACAGGATGTAATTGTTGTGATGTACTACTTAGATCCTTCTCTAGAGGGAGCTCACACATTTAAAACATATTGAGCAGCACTGTGCAGTGTAGAGTAATCTGTAGCTCCATCATTGGTTACACTGTACAGTGCTCTGTAGCTTCATTATTGGTTACACTGTACTGTACTGTACTGTGATGTACTGTGATGTACGGTATCTTAACCTACAAACAGCGTAAAATGATGCAGACAGAATCCAGATATGAACATTTGCATGAATAATCTCGCACCAGCTGGTTCATGTGATGGATGGAGGTTGTTTTAGGACAGACAATAAACAACAATATAAATAACAATATAAATCATGATAGATGATGATGATTGTATTGTCTCATTTACTGAGCTTTAATTAAACCTGCTTACTTCTAGATAAATTGTTTTATATTTCTAATCTTAGCTCCTGAATGTTTTTTACTGTCATCTGGTGTTCAAAACATGTTTAAATACATGTTTGCAAAGAGCAAAGAGAAATAAAAAATGCATATCAAACAAGGGCCTCAGGTCTTAAGAGAATAAAATATTTAGATTACCTAAAAAAGTCAGTTGTTCAGTGTTTTGTTGTACTAAAAGGTCATCAATGAATTGGCTGTTCAGTTTTATAGCGTTAGCATTATCCCTGTTAACCATAGATTGTAACTGCACCATGCTAACTAAGCTAGCAGCTAGCAATCGTCTTATCCAAAATGGTCACGGCCTCGAAAATCCACGATGGCGACCGCCAAAACCTCCGAGTTGTTACGAAGGTTTCGTGAAATGAAATGTGAAAATGAGTTCATGCTTCATACTGTTGGCTTTCCATCTCTTCAGGGGACATTACACTGACACACATTCAGTTACTGGAGACTTATCATAACACTTAACTTACATTAACCCTTAACTTACATTAACCCTTAACTTACCTTAACCCTTAACTTACATTAACCCTTAACTTACATTAACCCTTAACTTACCTTAACCCTTAACTTACATTAACCCTTAACTTACATTAACTCTTAACTTACATTAACTCTTAAACCAAGACTTCACCCTGAAATCAGTGATTTACATTAAGGCTTTCTGTCCTCATAAAAGGAGGCGAGTCCCCACAACGTGACGAATACCTGGACTACACACACACACACACACACACACACACACACACACACACACACAGACACACACACACACACACAGACACACAGACACTATGGCCGCCGAAGCTTCCTGCTTCAGACAGACTGAAGCAGGAAGCTGAGAGCGTTTTCTTTCCCTGCTGTGGCTGAGAGGAGGGACTCCAGGCTTTGTGGACGAGGCTCGGCTGTTGTTTCACATTCTTGACGCTGGAGTCTGGATGAACGGGTGTGGATGGCAACAGGGTGTCGCCCTCTCTGAAACAGTGACGTGTATAATGCAGCAACATAAACCTACATGTGTGGTCGTTACATCGTAAATCCTACAGTTTATATGCTTTGTGAACATTATGTTCCTGTGTTTTGTTTTATGGTCCCAATGATAATAATGTTAATATTTTAGTTGTATTTTAAAGGTGTTTTCACTTGTATGGAGTGAGATAGATCTCAGAGAGAGAGAGAGAGAGAGAGGGACGGGCAAGCAGTACACGCAGCATGAATGAGTGACCAGTCACACCTATATTCATTGTTAAAACATTGCAGCCTATCCAGACAGGATTAACCCACATCTGCACAAGTGTACTGTTTTCTTTGCACCTGTTATTCTCAAGTTTCAAGCTACGAGAAAGCGGTTTCAAAGCATCTGTGCCACACAAAGGCTGCATTCAGAGGCACATAATAGAAGACAAGTGAGGAGATTTCTCATGTAGTGAAATCCTCCCAGTAAACCGACTGGGCTCCTTGGGACTCAACTCAATAGTCTTTAGCAGAGGAGAAATAAAAGCAGATATGAATGCATGCAGAGGTTTCCAGATCTTTTAATAGTCTTTTATTCATGGAAAGAGTTCGTGATCTCAGTGTCAGTAGAAACATGTTAATTGTGAGAAAAACTCTCAGCCTGCGAGATTTTCCCCCCTCATGAAACGTCCAAACAATATATCCTGTTTTATTGTTTCAAATATCACCGACTCCGTATGGAAAATAAAAATGAACATCTCTAATAGCAGTAGTCAAAAGATCAAAACAATAAACACAATGACAGAAAGTTGAGTCCACCACCAGGAAAGTGCAAAAACTAAAAGGTTTGTTTGTAGAAAGCAAGCAGAGGGATTTATTTAGAAACTTTATTTTTGACTTTACAGTTTTGTCTCCTCAAGATATCGTTCAATTTGATCTCGAATTAAAGCCCTGAACAATTCACAACATATATATAATATTGTCAACAACATACATTTACATCAGAGGTCTTCAGTTTTCTTTACTGTGTTTTGTTCAACAACAATTCAAATGAACACATTTCGTGATGGTTAGTACAGACTGTGCACATTTCTCTTTTATAATCTTTTTTCTTTTTTTAGTGGTATAGGTAGGAAAAGGTCATTATTAAAAAACAAAAAAAAACCAAAATAAAAAATAATGCAATTTGCAATTAGCACCGTTACTGTGTTTTGTTTTTTTAACTTGGGGATCAGCACCTCGTCCCGTTAGTAGCGACTAGGAGTTGTGATACTGCTGCTGGTAAGAGGAGCTTAGATGATGAGGTCTTTGTCCACATCCTCTGCAAACACAAACACACAAACACACGTTGGAAAATGTTATTATTAAAAAAAAACAAAAAAAAACAACAAAGTCAAATTAATTCAAGTTATAAGTCATAAACTTGTATGAAGCAACATGTTGTTTTTTCTTGTACATTTTTAAATGATTTTAAACAGATAGACAGTATAATAATATATATAATATACAGTATATTTTATTTTAAATGTTAAAGAGCAGGGATTATTGATCAGTTACTAGAGTAAATATTAGTAAGTACAAACAAAAACAACCATATTTTCCACAATATATATTTGTGATTATATAAAAAATATTCTGATAATTTATTGATTGATAAGTTAATTTATGTTCATTTATGAAGCAACCAAATACTCTCCAGTCTCAGCTTCTTAAATTTGCTGCTGTTTACTAGTTTATGGTTCACTTTTAATTTAATATATTTGCACTTTTGGACTTTTTAGCACTGGAGCTGCTGGAAATGTTCAGATATGACCTACATGTGCATTTTTCACTTTTCATCATTAAGAGGAAGATTCATATTTATGGGTCAACCAGTAACGTTTTTTTCTGTTTTGTGAGCATCCTCCTCGGTGTGTGTGTGTGTGTGTGTGTGTGTGTGTGTGTGTGTCTGGTCGATACTCACGCTCCTTGATGCCGAAGCAGGTGGCCCACTCCTCCAGGGCGATGTATTTGTCGCTGTCGGCGTCGCACTCCTGGAAGAAGCGGGTGGTGCAGTGCTCCATGGGGATGAGAGGAGCGCGCAGGGGGGAGAGCTCTGTGTGGGTCAGGTAGCTGGTGGGATGCAGACACATAAAGACACATGAGATCCTAAACGACCCAATCATTCATCCTTCATGATCAGTGCTTAGTTTGCTTTGGACCACATGTTGCCATCTGTCAAACCACTGGGACGTTTGGACGTTTATCACCGGGGAACAAACGTGGGTCGTGGCTGCATTTAGAGTCTTTTTTTAGAATAAGTAGTAATAAAGAGACGAGCAGCTGGTGAACTGTTGGATCCTTCAGTGTTTGTGGTGTGAGACCAGAAACTGCCAGAAACTCAAACCACTGCCTGGGCGACTGCCTGGGTATTTTGGTTTTCAAGATTTTACATGTGCCACACCAGAATATAAACCGAATTCTGTACAAAATAGCTTTTCATCTACAAAGTTTTGACTTTTTAATCTTCAGACTTTGTATAAAACTCCTGTGTTGTCTGTACGAACCCGTCGACGGGGTGCTGGTCGAGCTGGCCGAACTGCCAGTGGACGGGGAAGATGTACATGTTGTAGTTCTTCTCGAAGTCGTGGGCCAGCAGGTCCAGGGAGTGTTCGCCAGCCTGCAGCCTCTTCTCGTTCTCAAAGATCTTCTTCACCCTGAGCTTCTGCTTCTCGTTCAGCAGGTTGTTGTTCTCGTCGCGCTCGTACAGAGTCACCAGGACGTTCTTCAGCCAGTCCCTCATACGCAGGGGGAACTCGTTCAGCTCGCTGTCCACGCAGGTCTCGATGTCTGCAGAGCATGAAAACAAGCACTTTTAGGCTCTAAATGACCTTTTACCTATTTTGCATTTTTTCCATAACAAATAATAAAGAACACTAAGGTTCTTTAAAGTGATTTTTTTCAGTTCAAGTTGTTCCTCACAAGTCAAATTTAAAGCCTTTAATAGCAAAATAATCTAAATATTCATGTCATTTCATCCATAAATCTCCTAAACTCACTGAATCCTGTTTTTTTAGTGTACTGAACACCACCTTGAGCTCCATTTGAACCCTTTAGCCCTGACTGATGTCCTTGCACAGTGAGTGTTTGAACAGTGGAAGAAATGCAGCCTGCGTGTCTGGACGGATCCTCCCAGCGCCGAGCTGCAGCCTGCAGGGCCGACATGACCCGCCCATCAATCACACCCACCCCACACTAACAGCACACTGAGCTGCTCATTTTATCACACAGATGATAGAAGCAGAAAATACGGGATACTGAACATACCACTACATCAGGATGAGACACAGACAAACTGAAGAAACAACGTGATGTCAAAATATAAGAAAGTAGAGAAGAAATGACCCAGTTTACCGGTGCCTCCATCCTCACAACGCAACCTGTTTATTACATCTAAAGTGCATCTCAGGAGGAACCAACATTTACAGTACATCATGCTGGAAGACGGGGGTGTCCAGGGCGAAGGCAACATGCTCTCCAAGCAGTCATGACTCAACACAGTAATCTCAGGCGGAAAGACAGAAAGCTTTAATGACTCACTTTACTGAGCCTCACAGAGCTGGACCAAAAGTTCACTCTGTGCATAATTTTCTGATACCATCTAAAATATTTGATGGCGGTCGAGTGGTCGAGGCCAGTGGAACCAGAGATGGAGACTTTAGACGGTATTAAAAGTTTCGTTTGGGTGGAGGCTGTCTGGAAAGTTTTGTGAGAACTCACATTTGCAGGGTCCGATGTAGTCGAGGTGAAGCTTGTGGCCCTTCTTGGTTCCCTCCAGGGTGCACTTGGTGGCGAAGAATTGACAAGAGGTGTCGTAGGTCTTGTTGTCGGTGCCGCAAACCTGCAAAACAACAACAACAACAACAAAAAAGACTCAAGTTATTGGACACATATTGATATTTGGTCAATTGATTAAACTCAAATCTACAGTTTTCAACACACGTTTGAAGAAATGATGAGATGATTGTCTTTGAACTCACATGCTCGAACTCTCCCTCAGCCACAGGGCAGGTGGAGGGATCCTGGCACACACACATGGGGGTGTTGCCGTCATCGACCTCACACACTTTGCCCTTCTTGCAGTGGTAGTTCAGGCAGGGATCTGAGGAGGAAAAGCAGACTTACAGTCTGTTTCTCTATAATAACAGACACCATGACTCAAATATGTTCCAGACCTTTAGGACAGTGTTTCTGCCAAAAGAAAACTCAAATGAAAGCTTTCATATGTGAGTGGCTAAAAAGGAAAATGACAAAATGACATTTCCATTAAAGAGGTTGTGTCTGAATTAACCAGTGTTATGTGAAAAGAAAATTACAGTCCTGAAAATGCTGAACAGATGGAAACATTCAGGTATTAAAGTTGAAGTCACATTAAATAGTAGACGAGACATTTCTGCTCATAAAACGCAGCTGAATTAAAGTTAAAGGTGAATTTCACCTAAATTAAATGATAAAATCGCTGGGACCAAAAGCTCAATAAAAGGATTTGCTGTGTTTGATTGAGATAAAGGAGTTGAACTCTGGCAGAACAAAATGTCTGATCTGACTGCAGCTGTGTATGTGTGCCGCCTGTTTTCCTGCGGCTGGCTGGTTCCTGGTTACTCGGGCTGCTTCTTAAAGTACAGCAGGGTGGAACATTTAATTACTGGCGTCCTCTCATAGAACGAGGCAGTCTGTCATTATGGATGTTTGGTTTGCCAGACTGAGGCGTCACCAAACCTGCAGCCAGACGTGCTGTAGCTGCATCAAATGTTGGCATGAAGTCTATGACAGGAAACCACAGGATTTATGGACATGTGAGTTCAGCTTTTCAAATGAAGTCAGCTGATTTTAACCATACGTGTGTGTGTGTGTGTGTGTGTGGACAGTGGGGTGATGTATTGGACATACTTTTCAGGAATTTCTAATTTTTGACAACTTTACTTCACTACACATATGAAATAAAATGTGGTGACTCACTCAGGTCTCTATATTACATCAGTGGTTAAGTTTAATTATTATTGTATTATTATTATTATTGTATTATTATTATTATTATGAGTGTAAACTTACTCTCAGTAACATCTTCAACATCTTCATCAACCTCGATGGCTTCGTCAAACTCTCCAACCTCAATCTGCACGGGGTTGGCTCCCACCTCGGTCTCCTGGGGAATGTGAGAGGTCAGAGGTCAGACTGGAAGCAGATTAAGCTCCCTGAGACACACGGAGAGGACTTTAATGTCTTCTGGGCCTCATAAGTAGCTGTCGAAGAGCCTTTTAGCAACGCTGGGTCAATGTTTCTGAACTGATAAACTTTCTTTTAAAGCGTTTTCTGACTTTGACTTCATTTCTGTGCACCAATCGTCTGGTCTATTTCTGTACCGCGTCCACTTAAACCAAAACCACTTAAATATTCCTGGTTTTCCTTAAAAAAAAAAAAGAAAAAGTTTAAACGTCACCACTGAAGAAGGCTCCTCCCTGAGGGCCAAACAGAGTCTGGGAGCAGCGAAAACATTTTATCCAACAATAACAGCTGCTTCCACATGTGGTGAAGCTATAAAATAACGTAACGAACGGCTAAAATTAACAGCTGTGGGATCTTCGGTCCCGCTGGACCTCCGGAGCAGGAAATGATAAAACGTTCACATGAAGACTCACTGCAGCGTTTCGGGACGGGGATATTTCTGCAGTTTGGTGTTTACACGTCTCGTTCTTACACAGGTGTGAAATGTCAAGACTCAAACACAAGAATCTGAAGGGTATTTTTCCTTTTTCATTTTCATTGTGAAATGCAGCTTTCGCCTCTTCAGGCTTCTCAAAAAATCCTTCAAAGATGACAGAAAAATGTCAGATTTTAAACCGATTCTTTCACAAATCGATTAAATCAATGTGAAGTCATGAAGCTGGAGGCGTTCACATGAGAAGAAACGTTCGTCACATGAACAAATACCAATGAACATCTTTGGCTGCAGCAGCTCCGTGGCTGATGGGATAATCTCTCAATCTCTCACTTCACGAGCTCTCGAATCTCTGAGAGCAAAAAGGATTTGGGTCGAGTTCCCCAAATAAATCACTGATATAAACTTTGGAGACGTCCGCTGCAGCAAATCAACAGTGACAGAGAGAGAAACAACGGCTTTATTCAGATTTTCAAGCCACTTTATCTGGAGGGAAAAACATCTGGACTGACCTCAACAACCTCCTCCTCAGTTACTGGCTCTTGTGCGACAATCTCCTCCTCAGTTACTGGCTCTTGTGCGACAATCTCCTCCTCAGTCTGAAACACACACAAACACATTTTGATTTTTAACACGTGAACGCAGCCAAACACACACACACTCGAGGGAGGAATTTAATTTAGGAAAAGAAGCATTTAATCTTCGTAGTCTTGCTATGTGGACAAACATGAGCAGATATACACAGCTGCAGTTGGTTAAGACGAGCTAACTCACACGTAAACAACACAGGAAAGGAGAAAAGAGGAGACGCACACTCAGGAAAAACACAAAGAGAGGAAACACAATGGTGAAGAATAAGACAAAAGCAGACCACACACACACACACACACGCACACAGTATAACTTACAGGAGCAGTCATGGCGTTGCCAGCCAGGCACAGGAGGAAGACGATCCAGACCCTCATCTTCAAAGTCTGTGGAGACGAAGCGACAGGTGAGACGACTTTTCTTTCATTTAGATTTTTATTATCGATTAATCAGCTTCTACTCAGCAGACGCTCGTATAAAAGAACAGACTGATTTTAAACTTATGAAGGAGTTTAAGATGCTTCACGGCTTCAGGTTGAGCTCTGGATTGGAGCCTCAGCGTCTGCTTTGTTTCATGCAGTTCATGAGGAAATTACTTGATGCTGCTTGTGGTTTTGTTGAATCTGTATGAACAGAACACGTTTTCACCTGCTGAATTAATAATGTCGTCATTCATGCCGTAAATCCGATCGCTGCTGTCGAGAAGCCGATTGCACGTCTGTGTGAGTGAATCTTTTCTGCCATGTGGATGGAAACAGGCGTGCAAACGGCTCTCTGCAGCATTTTCCACACAGTCCTGCACTTTCCATTCGTCCGTTACAGTAAATCTATAAGCACATATTTACATCTGAATCTAATGTGTGATGTTTGTGCAGCTGAATGTGTGGAGCCAGGGTTGGAGGTTCAATTCCCACTGCTGCCACCTGTGTGATGCTTAGTGAGCTTTCATTCTTTCATCAAATCAGTTGGAAAACACGACTGTTTCATACACAGAGATGCAGACTTGCCGTAAGAGACCTTATCTGTCTTTTATCTTCTGTCCCTCTCCACCCGACTGTCTGAGCATCCGTTGTTGAAGACTCCATCTCCTTTCATCGTGTCTCCTCTCAAGGACTAAATAAGGGCTCTTTTGTTTGATAATGGAGCATGGCATTGCTTAGTCTTTCTCTCTCTCTCTTTCTGTATTAGTTATCTCCCTCTGCTGTTTCATGCAGACATCCATGAACAATCTCTGGCCTGCAGGTTTATAGGGGTTAGTTCTGTGTCCGGAGATCTAAGTTTTCACAGTTATTTCCTTCACCCCATTTCCTTTACATATCCTCAAAACAACAGGCTGTATCTCTTGTATCTATATCTGATTTTTTTATAGTGTTGTGAAGGAAATTCCTCATGCAGAGCAATAAGTCTGAAGTGAGCTGACAGACTATGTGCAATATACCGAACGCTGGAGATCAGCGGGGGGGATAATACGATTTACAAAACAGAGCTGGGAATAGTTTGAATTCCTGCACCTTTAATAAGAAGCCAGCAAGTTTCAACCAACTAATTATTAGTTTAAAAAAATAAATGATCCAATCTTCTTCGGGAATGTTAAACTTTAGAAATTGCAGCAGTTATGTACCTTTCCTGTCAAAAACATCGCCTTGAGGGAAACTAAATTTACTGCAGAGGGAGGTGCAGAGGAACACTGTGTTCAGCTTGTTGCTCGTTGTCCTGAAAAATGTAGGAGGAGGGCCTCTTTGCACGAAGTGTCTGAAAAGCGGGACGTGTTTGGACAGATGCATTGAAAAGGGTAAAGTTTGCATACAGTTGTGTTGACATTACTGCATGTGTTGTTTGACGAACCCTCAAGCAACACGAGAGCTTTCTGTCTGTCTGACGAGAGATGTATTATTATTATATTTTATTTTTTTTTGCCTGTAGGCACATTTACTCTCCAAATAGGTTCAGAAAGTGACTGACATGTTTGAAATCCGCTGTAATCCGGTCGTGTGAGATGTAGCGTTCTTTCTTGTAGCGAGTTTGTACAAGTTTTGTCATCAGATAAAACTTCCAGAGCACGACTGGAGAAGCTCGCACGACGACGGACGAAGAAACTAAACGCAGTGCTGACATTTTCCTACATTACACCCCTAAACAATTCACACAAATCCTGCAAGTATCACGATTTCCACTGCTTCAGTTTATCATCGAGACTTTAGAGTTTCGTCACTGTTAAGAGAAAACTTCTTCTTCTTCTTCTTCAAAAATTAAACTTCTCCATCTCGTCATAAGAGCAGTTTCTTGCGACCTAACGTTTCTGTCTTTACATGCGACCTGCTCGTGCTCAACTATAATCTCAATGATATCTGATATCTGGAGCAGCAGATGTATCAGTCATATCAGTCTCAACAGCATCACATCTTAGATCTGAATTCCTGTTTTGACGTATAGATGTTCAGGTCTGTACCTCAGATGCTGCACTGTTTTTCATCCTGTTCTCTTCTGTGCTTAATTCAGCATCAGGATCTCTACAATGACTGTTTGTAAAGGTCCAGAGATGTCGTGTCATGAGTAGACCTGGACGTGGAAAAATACAGAAACTCTGGCAGAGGACGCAGACAGTGACGTCTGCAAAATAACCTGCACACAAGGAAACTTCTCTGAGCGTTTAAGTAGCCCGACTCACTGAGAGCAAGCACAGCTAATTGAGATTGCAACGAGAGGAAAAACAACCGGTCTCATCTCTCAAAAGGTGTTTGATTTGGAGGGACGCAGTGTTCCTGACGTATGGCCGTTTTAACATATTCCTATTTGTTCAGAGACTCATTTGACGTACAGCATAACAGCAAAACAAATTATTTTATTTGGAAAGCTGCTCTCATAATCAAACAGGGCCGAGGGTAAAGGGGAAACTTCAGACTCATAAAGGGGCTCTTTTTCCCCCTCACATGTATTTCATTTGGGACGTTAGTTAGGTAAGCAAGTGTAAAGTCGCTATGGAGGAAAACAACCTGCCCCGGATACAGATATCCACTCACTTTCCCTCCAATCTCTCTCTTTTTTTCCTGCCTCGCTCTGCTTCTGTCTCCTCTCTTTACAAGGAACAGATTTAGAGGAATTCTTTCTTCTTCTCCTCGGTGACATAACAGGCGGGTTTGAAAGCCTGGAAAAACAACCTGTGGCAGTCTGTCTGCCAGCAAACAGTGCAGACAAACAACAAGTATGCTGTAAAGGCTCTGAGAACGAACACTGATCGAGCTCATAGTTAATAAAACACGCTCACAAATGCATATTTATGGGCTACATGTTAAAGATGTAAAAACTCCAAGCAAATAAAAAAACGAAGAAGAAGAAGAAGAAGAAGAAGAAGACGAAGATCACATTTCGGCTCCAGTATCACTCGTCTCAAAGCTGAGTCTGGTTGAGTTTTATGTCAGAACAAGAAATATCAGTTAAAAACTTTCTGTGTTTCCCCCCAAACAGCAGATAGTCTGGAAAACCGTCGTCCTTCTAGATGTGGAAAAGTCTTACATGAGGAAGAAGATTACTGAACTTCCACCATTTGTTGTTTACGGGAGACTGAAGGTAAAAGGTCAAACAGGTGTTATAAGCTCTGAGAGCGTCTGAGTTTAGCAGCAAAGCTTCACTAAGCCTTTCGTGTTCGGTTAGTAAAAACACTGTCAAAAATGTTTTAAATAAATCCCCAAATAGCCAAATAATGGCCTGTTGGGTGGTCTGTTGGGTGGTCTGTTGGGTGGTCTGTTGGTGGGCTTGTAATGACTCACATGTAGAAATTCACCAGTTTCACCAGCATCAACACAGAGGTTCAGTAGTTTCATCCTAAAAATAACCCGCAAAGTAGTTCGGTTTATTTTTTTACAATTATTTTTTTTAATTTTTTAAGGCTGTAAATAAAAAACCTCAAGACATGAAAGCAAAAATCAAAACAAAAAAAACCCAAAAACGTTGGAAGTGAAACGAAACGGATGATGTGAGGCGATAACGGTGAAAATACATTTTGGCAACAGCGAGACAGGATCAAATGTTTGAAATCTGTAATCTGTGGAGTCGTTTTGTCTCTCATGAAAAGTTTTATAGCTGCAGAGAATAATTTAAGAAACCTGATCAAATAATCCTGTCAGTTACTCTTAAAGAAGCAGGACGTAACTGCTTTCTGGTTTCTATCAATGTAAAGTAGTGTTCTGGCAAAGCTTCATCCTTCTCATCGACTCGCAACAAGACACCTGACAAATTCATTACCGGGTGGAGGGGTGTGGAGGTGGAGGTGGGGGTGGGGTCCCTTTAAGTTAGCTGGACAAAGGGTCGTTTTCAGAGAGACCACCAGTCATCCCTATCACACAGGAAACCCTGACAAACAAGACGAGGAGAGTGTATATGAACGGAGGAAACAGTCAGGATCTGTGTAACCTGAGTCCTCTTCCCTCCCCGTCATTAGGACAGATCCTCAGGCTCCATTGTTGTCTTTCCATGTCTCCTCCCTGGTTCTCTACTGTAGTTTGAAGCAACTTTACTTTCATTTTGCTTTTTTATCTCTTTTTTTTTCCTCTAAAGATTAAATAAAGACAGTTTGCTTGACTTCGCTCTCTCCCTCTTTCTGTGGTACGTAAACTTTGACTCTATTTGAGTCGATATGGCAGCAGGATTCATTCTGAAAACGTAGAAACACATCTTCAACCTGAATAAGCGTCTTCGTTTCTCGAGACTAAAGTCACAGATTTTTCCACATCAGTAGGACTGAGTCACATTTGGTAACGCCTATTTCTGTGTGTTTTTCCAATCCTCTTTCCTCTCATTTGCTGTCTTGTCTGTATTCTTTTAGTCTCTTTTCTTTACTTTCTAGCCATTAATTTGTCTTGACATTCTTCCCCTTTTCTCTCTTGTCTGTTTGGCATCATCTTGCTGTCTCTTTCTTTCTCCGTCTTTCTCTCGCTGACACTAAACTCCAGGTTTTCTTCTCCACATCGAGTCCAGACAGCAGCACAATCCTTCCTTCCTGTCGGGGATTAGAGCTTTAATAGAGATTGCCAAACTGGCCTGATATTTCCCAACATCCTCATATCCAACACCACCACCACCACCCAACTCCCTCCTCTTCCTCCTCCTACTTTGGTCCAGACCTGCCACCTCAACGATTAACCAGCCAGAGACGCTCTGTCTCTACCTCGCTCATACTAATGCAGTCACATTGTCCTCCGGTCTTCCCACAGCCAGCTCGTAAAAATCCTCGACAGGTGTGACAAACACGGAAAAGAAAGTCTGAGCATTTGTCTTGTTGTAAACAGTTTTCCCCTGAAACACGTGTAACTCTGCGTGAGAAGAGATTTGTTTGAGTCTGAGCAGGAGGATTCAAACGTACACGGACGTGTGAACATTACACCAACATGTGATTCTGACACCGCAGGTATTTATCTGCTGCTATAAGACCCAGGTTTGTACCCTGGCTGCAGGGATTTGGAGCATTAGTGACGTCCAGCACTGATGTTGGGTGATGACACCTCGAACACTGATGCCACAGGTGAGATCAGATCTCTGTCAGGTCAACCAAGCTCTTCCACGCCACAGTTTGCCTCATACAAACCATGACAAACACACTAAACACACTAAACTTTCTACACATCCCATTTCTCTGTGGCTGAACGTGAGTGACGTCTCGACACTTGAAGGCATCTGAACTAATTCACTCAGAGCGTCTGAAACAGCTGGTAACCGATCACCAAGGCAACCCGCATTCCTTTACATGAGAGTAATCAGAGGAGCAGAGGCGTCACAGAGGGGATGAAGGGAGGGAGCGATATCTGTCTGAGAAACGTTCCCATTGCACTGACCAGGCTTTGTTGGAATCTCATCCTCCCCCACTTCTCCTCGTTACTCTCTCTCTCTCTCTCTCTCTCTCTCTCTTTCTCTCGTCTTTTCTTTCTCTCTCTGTTAATTTCAATAACTTTATTTGCAGTGTGTGTGTATGTGTGTGTGTGTGTGTGTTTTACAGACGAAACCCTGCAGAAGTACAAATGTTAAAAAAACTTGAAAGTTCTCAAAAAACAAAGAGAGGGAAGCTGTTTCTGCATCGACTAAACATGTTTACAGTGAATGAATCATTATTTTGAAAATATAAATATATATTGAATACATAAAAACATGAATCAAAAAACTTAAGGAGCATAAATCAGTGTGTGTGTGTGTGTGTGTGTGTGTGTCTGCCTCCTCCCCCAAGAATTAACCCACAGCCCTCCTCCTCCTCCTCCTCTTCTTCTTTCTTCTCCTCCTCCTCCCATTGCTGATGTGGCACACAATACATCCACAGAGAATTAATGCTCACAGCTTGTTTACCTGCGGCAGTGATTTTCCTTGCAGCTGTTTAACAGTAATGACAGGGCAGATTGTTCACTGAGGTTTGAGGCCACTGTAGCTGATTTTAAACCAGGTGTCAGTCTTTTTTTAAGAAACTATTAATACTGGAAACAACATTCATTTTTTTGAATACATGAGCCGGTGAACTGTGTGTGTTAAACTTTGCTAACTTTGGTTTACTTTTGGTCACACTGACAGAAAAAAGAACTTGTAGATTTGTTGCTTGATTTATTGCAACTGACAAAACAAATCAAATCTGTGCTTAAAAGTTCAACTTCTGCAAACTTAACATAAGTATAGTTTTATGGCACCGAAGCGCACAAAAAAAACTAAAATACAAAACTGTCAGTTCTTAACAACTTAGAGCTTTCTTTCCTGCGAATGTCCTCATAAACAACGTTATAGAAGTGTAAAATATGAAGTGTTTTCTACATGTTGCTGAAGTCTCATGATAAACAGTGTCAGGAGATGGCGTGCAGAGTGAGAGCTCTTACCTTCAGCTTTTCAGAGCAGGGAAACCAGAAGAGAAGTCAGCTGTGTGCAGGCCCGGGACAATCTAACAGCCTCACCAGTTCACACAGAAGACATTTGCAGTGGGATGTCCCAGTTAGGACCCAGATCCCCCCCCCCAAAGCACACACACACACACACACACACACATCTATCCACTTTACTCAAACCTCCCGTTTACACCCTCCCACAAATGTGGGCAGGACCAAAAGTTAACTCTCTGCTCCCACCAACATCCCAGTCTAAACAAAGTCCTGCAGTTTGGGAACAAAACTGTTTCTTCTCTGATGTGTAGAGCTAAAAATAAGCTTGTTATGAAGACGTGCATCATCCTTTAAAAATAAAAAAATAAAAATAAATGGGTGTGCAGTGATCAGATCAAATAAAATTACAACCGATACTGTTGGAAGGCTCACTGAACCTTTATAAAATGTATAATGACGGTAACAGTAGTTTGTTTTAAATGATGAAGGAGCAGAATAGTGACACAGCTGGTCACTGTCAAACCCAAATGATGCTTTCTTTGTACCAACACAGGCTCATGACATCAACCAAGCCTCCAAGTACAGTGCTGTGTGGGTGTAGTTGCCACATTTGGTATTGCAGGGTCATTGCATCATCATTTCCTTATACACAATCAGCAATCAATACACTCCTCTCTTCGTCTCAAGCTCTCCAACGTTACTGTTTGTAAAACCAAAACTTTTTTTTTTTATTAAACACATACTGTACATCTCTGTGCCACATCACACACACAAAAGAAAGAAAATAAAGATCCTGGAGAGAGTTTGAGATCGCAAACAAAAATTAAAAAGTGTTTAGTCTCTTAACAACTCGACTGAAGCAGATAAAAAGTATAAATTTCTTATCTGAATATATTTACTTTTTTTTTTAAATCTGTGTCTAGATGCAGATAAGAAACAATGGTAACATGTGGAAGATTATGAATTGAAAATAAATATATTTTTTACTACTACAGCATACATATCTGCTCTGTAAATCAGACAATACTCACAGTTTGGCAATATTTCGATTAAATACCCTTTTTAATCACCTTCCTAAGTAGATAGAGGATATAGCAAATACCTCACTCTATCATAGGCAGAGCAGATGGTCACACTGAGCCTGATAGCATCCTGCTACACAACACAAGAGCCACAACAACCCACATTAGCTTTCCTGCTAAAGTCTCTTCCTTATCTAACTTACAAACATGCACACACGTCTCGTCCAGAACTTAATCTGTGAGCTCAAATAACATTTTTAAGACACTAGAAAAGAAGTGTCATTAAATTAAATCATTAAACCAGTTGATTAAAGGAATGTGGTCTGTTTTCTGTATTGAAAAAGTTGCAAGTGAATGTAAATTGACTGCACATGTGCATAACTTGAAGGAGATAACACTGCATGGGTCTAATTTGAGGAAATGACGTTCTTGACCCGATGACACACCCTCCGGGACACGTCTTTATTTCCAGCCTGCACTCCTCCTCAGAGAGGTCAGAGGTCGAGCTCAGCTACACGACAGCAGTCATGAAGCTGGTATGGATTTAGCTTCTTTGTTTCAGGGGGAGCACATGGAGGGAAGAGCCACAGTAAAAACAATAAAACAATCATAACAACAATATTTATATCACTGATTATACCCATTCTTCCTCTTCTTACCAGTAAAAGACGAACATGGATAAACTGATTGTAAGTAATCTGGTGTAAAGACTCCTAATATAAACTCCTAAAATAAACTTTTTTTGCAATAACTGCAAAACACTGCCTATGCAACATGCTCAACCAATAAAGTATCCGTCTATAAAGGCTCAAATACAGCTTGAGGCACTGTTAATTAACGGTTTTATTGCACAAAGTGGCAGCTGAACAGAAACCCAGACAGCAGAAGTGTTAACATGTAACAGGTCCCTCCTGCATTCTTTATAGCCTGCAGCTGTTGTTTCATTAAAAAAAAAAAGAAAAACTAATTTATATATTTTACAGAAAACTGCATCCTTAAACTCTGTTCAAGAAAACTGTCCACATCTTGTTGATAAAAGCATCTTGATATTTGCAACCTGGTCTGACAATATTAGCTGTATGTATTAACAGAAAAATGTTTTTTACAGTAACCCTGCCATTGACTGTGCACATGCATGTATGCACGTGCATGTGACATGTTTTAGTAGCGCACCTGACAATAGAGCTTCTATGAAAGCCAATTCGAATCCTGGTTTCATGCTTGTTTAAAGAGAAAACTTTAAAAAGAAAATTTTTGTGGCTTTAAGTCTACAATTAAAGTTCACACCCAACATTGTTGTTGTTGTAAGTCATGGTAAGATATGGAAGCATTTTCATTGTGTTGTTTACTGGTATGAACATGTTACATCTGTCTGGCTTCCTTTGCACGGCTGTAAACTCAAACATTTACTCCTCTGGAGAATTCACAAACATTTGGCCGCTGGAACATTTATCTCATCACAGCTGAGGGTCACGATTTAGCTTTCAAACACCTGCCATCCGCCGACAGACAGAAGCGATCGAGCTCCAAATCCATATCTTTTATTTAAACACTCAGCCTGGGTTTGTTGTGTTTCCTATAGATTGCTTCTGTCTGTTTCCACCGATCACACCAGAGCTGATGTGAGAAACAGCTGGACGGGAGGGAGGAAGGAAGGGCTGGAGGAGAAAAAAAAATACTGCGATGCAACGTGGCGTTTTTCCATTCTGCCTGGAAGCCACGGTCTAGCCGATGATGGAGAAAAGAGGAGGGGGAGGAGGAGAAGAGGGGGGAGAAAAGAGGGGAGGTGGTGTCATACCGTGAGACTCTTTCTTTCTCTCCTCCACCCACCTCATTTAACCATCACCCTTCTTCCATCCATCCTGAGTCTGTCTTTCTTTTTCACTCTCGTCTGACACCATTTTTGTCTCTTTTTCCTCACCCCTCTCCCTTCTTCTCCTTCTCACTCCCTTCTTTCTCTCTCTCTCTCTATCCCTCTCTCTCTCTGTATACGTGGCAGTTGTCTCTCTGTATTTGACTTAACAAGCCTCACAGAGATGATAAATTGCATGTTTGCAATTAGGTTTTTTTTTCTCCAGTTGCTGTTAAATTATGCATCGGCAGCTCTACAGGTTTAAGCATGTTCAGATTTAAAAAGCCCATAATATCACTGTAACAACACCACATGCTGACAGACAGGTCAGGCTCAAGAAAAGCAGAATTATTAAACACATACTGTTCATCTCTGTGCCACGTATTCATGTTTACATTTTTTAAATCTGTGTCTAGAGCCAGATAAGAAACAATGGTAACATATGGGAGATTATATGTTGTTGTTTTCTTCTTCTACTACATTATACATATCTGCCCTGTAAATCACAGTACAGTCAGTTTTGTAACATTTCGATTAAATGCCATTCCATCATCTGCCTACATAGATAAAGTCCTCATCTTGATACAGCAAATCCAATCTTGCATAAAGTGACTCTATGTGACTCTATCATAGGCTGAGCAGGTCACACTGAGCCTGATAGCATCCTGCTACACAACACAAGAGGCTCTGACTCCGAACAACAACCCACATTAGCTTTCCTGCTAAAGTCGTCTCCTTATCTAACTTACAAACATTCACACACGTCTCGTCCTGCAGCTTAGCGTGTTGGACGAGCAGAGAACCAGAGAAAAGTACACTTCTAATGTCAATTATCAGCTAGATATCTAATTAGCTACTCAGCTGCAGCACATTAAACAGCATGTTAACATACCTGCAGATGTCACTATTCAGACCCGTTAGATGCTGGTTTGCTCCATATGTAGTCAGACAGCTGCTGTCAATCCATCATGCACCTCAGCTGACTGAGACAAAAAGGAACATTTCTGCTATTTTTAAGACCTGCTTTCTTCTTTCTAATAATAAAAAAACCTATTAAGAATACATTAAAAACCACAGCATTATATTTGACTGCAAAGAGTGATAATTAAAGTTGGTCTTTTAATGGTCATCATTAATTTATTTTATTAAATTCAAGTTTTTATGTGTGCTCCCTCTCTGCCTTCTTGGCTCACCTGTATGTGAAAAGGTCAACCTTCAACAGACGCTCTAATGAGAGGGAGGTGCAGGGAGAGTCTAGATGAAGGCAGCGGAGGACTCAGAATATTAAATAAACCCAATAATAAACATCAAAGCTATTTTTTTTAACCACTATTTCCTCTATAAAGTCACTCCGGCTCTTAAAATGATTACTACTGTGTGCCGTGGGACAGAGAGTCTTTGAGAGAAGTTTGCCTACAGTCACACGCCTCCTCCTTCTCCTCCTCCTTCTCCTCCTTCTCCTTCTGCTGCTGCATACACAGTATACCATAAACACCCACCTAAAATAAATTATAGGTCTTTTTGTGGGGGAACTTTTTGCTCATGTGAACAGAGCCTGAGGTGTAAATGACATGACAGTTAAAATAGACGTCTTCACAGCAGCAATAAGGAAAAACTGTTATTCAAGATTCATTCAAGATTCAAGATTTTTATTTGTCATATGCCCAGTAAGACAAACAGTCACACTGAACAATGAAATTCTTTCTGTGCATCCTCCCTGACAACACAAATACCACACAGACATTAACCTAAATAAAAGCCTTCAGTGCTTATAATCTATATTTTACACAATAATAATATATCAAATGACAATGTGTAATGTCAGAGACTCATAGCGACGAACCTACAGAAACGTTCTGTTTGTGTGTTCGAGGGACGTCTATGATTAAGTCGTTCTTCAAAAACAGTCTGGCTGAAACGCACCGACGCTGATGGAGGGTTACAGGCTGTAATTACACCGACACACAGGACAGCCGAACAGCTCGCCGCCTGACTGATCTCAGTCCAGGTTTGTAAAAGACACGATGTCGCCCACAGTTAAGGTGACCAGATCCAAACAAACCGAACGTGGGACAAAGAGTTTGTTCATGTGGCGCAATGTGGGACACGTTACCAGTATAAAATGTTGATTTAATGTCTATCTAACTTGAAAAGTAAACTCACTTCACATCTTTTCACCTCCCGTGTGAAATTCAAAAGTAACTCTGGCAAATTGTCTCTTTTGTTGCAGCCGTATGTCCTTTTCTTTGTGGTGGTTTCCATCATATTCCACTAAAATCTGACTGCATAGCTTGTAGCTTTGTGTTGCAGTTTTCCCCTTTTGGGTTTAGTGTAGAGGAGACAGATTAACCTGCACGTGACCCACCTGTGCACAGTTTGATTGACATCAAACACATTGGCAGGCTTCCCTGCCAAAAGCATCTTCCAGACAGTTGTTTCATTTGAAAACTAGAGCCAATCAAAATGCAGGACTTTATGCTGTTTTGCATAAAGTTGGACACCTGGTCAAACTACCTACAGCAGGTGTATAACTTCAGCCACAGGAGGAGGAACCAGATTTATCCAGATTATTGCTGCATGTGGTTAGATGATGATCAGATGAGGACTGTAATACAGTTTCAATGGAACAAACTGGTAACAGAATCATCATGATAATAAGTCAGTGTGGATTTTTTCCAGCTGGAAACTTACTTGAAGCTGTGATGAAGAGGTGAAATACCTCTGATGAAATAAAACTGAGTCAAAGCAGCAGCAGACAGTTTGGTGACGTGTAAACCAGCTGAAACTACAGCTTGGACACAGTGTACTCACATCACACACACACACACGCACACACACACACACACACACACTCTCTGCCTGGACACATCAGAGGCTGGGACTCGAGGCACAGCAGTAAAAAGGTTAAAAGTGCTTTCAGCTTTCAGGACATAAAACATAAAACTTTATTTGCATGCTGAAGTGTGGATGGATGGAGAACTGAGAACATTTCCACTTCCTGTCAGACAGAAAGTACTTTTAGAAGTTGGCAGAACATTTATTTAGACAAAGAAGCCCTTAATTAAAAAATACTTAAACTCCCTTAAACATATAAAGCTGATATATATTAAATAACTTCTACAAAGTACATTACTATCAATGCATATATTTTATTGTTGTAGCTTTAACTGCTTTATATGGATCACAAGATCAACTTGAGCAGTTGTCAGTTGATTGATTGATTGATTGATTGGGTAAGGTTGCATACATTTGGATTAATGTTTCAGAACTTTTCATTAATCTTTATGTCAAATCTAACTATGGTTAAATATGGCTATACTGTGCACTATACTGGTGCACAGTATATATGAAGCAGTACATTTCCATGCATTGTTTTACGTGCAACGATAATCAGCTTTCACTCGAACTGTTTGAAGCATTTTCACATCGTTAAGTTAGAGAAAACAGAGGGAACAACAAGGCCACAATTAATGGGAAGGTTGGAAATCACTGGTCACATAAATGTAGGAGAATACTGTAAAATGGAAATACTAGTAAGTAAAGAAAGTACCACGAAAGCACAGTTCTTGTGTATATAAAGTACTTAGTGAAGTTACATTCCTTCACTGTTGCTCACAGTGTCTGTCTGTGTATTCAAACATGCTTTAAAAGCTTATTTTACATCAGCAGATATAAAAACGCCTGCCTTGACTTGTGCTACTCGCAGGTTCATATTTTCCCTTTTTGCATGTTTAGCTAAAACTCAATCTGAGCCCTTAATCTCCTCCACAGAGGCATCATAGTGGGAGTCTCAATGTCTAAATGCCAACAGGCTCCTAAATGTCACAGCATTAGCGTTTAGTGTACAGAGAAGACAAATGAACTATGATGTAGTATTCATCAATCATGACGACGCACCTGGCAGGATGTCTCTACTTCAGACTTATTAATTAATCTTTCTGTGTGGGCATCAAGGCGTGTCACCGTGTTTGTTTTCTACCATCAGATGAAACCACATACAGTACATGTACAGTACATTAGTTCATGCTTATGTGCATGCATGTGATTCGTCTGTTTTTTGTCTGTTCTTATCTCTTTTTCAAGCTTAATCCGTGTCCTTCCAGCACTGTGTTCCAGTGTCTTTACGTTTGTGTGCATAAATATTATGTGCAAACGCATTTGTATGATATGAATGAGGACATGTTGTTGTAGATGATCCGTATCAGATTCCATTTCTGATTTGTGTCTTCATATTCTGAAATATCTGATCCAGTTTGAGACAAAACTAGAAATCATCTTCACACACACGTCAAAACAAGGCAGCTGGACGAAGAAACACCAAACAGGACACGGCTGTGTGTTGTTGGCTTTCTTTAACATGTCTCAACATTGTCCAGGATGTGTGTCACTGCAGTGTTGAGTTGATACAAGCATACAACACGAGTTGTTAGATGTGGTTTTTCACTTCTGTCTTCTGTCTGAGCTCCTCGGTGTGAAACTAACTATAGAAACTCAAATATAGAAATGCAACGATCCTGTATGTTGATATTGGTAGACGGCTAAGAACACGACAGTTTAAGTCATTGTTGATATGAAGAAGAAGCGATGGACGTAAATCAAAATGAATGAATGAATAAAAATGAACCGATTCACTCTGCAGATTAAAAGATTTTATCAACACTTTAGTTTCTGCCTGCCATTAGCAGCACTCTGTTTCTTGCTGAAATGCACTCTGGGAGTTGTAATTAACTCCTGAACCCTGAAATGTCCACAGCTGTGTACCTTTGACCTTTGACCTTTGACTAAAGATCCAGATATCTTCTAACACACTTGTTCATCTCTTGTTTTGATGATCTAACAGGTGGATATAATTCCATCAACAGTATGTATTTACATTACATTTCCTGTGGTGTGAAATATGGGCAAATGTCAACATACATTTCCAGCCAGAACAGGACGATAAAGTTTCACCAAACAGAGAGGAAATATACGGCAGAGACTCCCAGAGAGACGCGAAGCCGCAGGGTCGGCTGGCTGTTTGCTCCCGTCAGGCAAACGGCACATTTCACTGACTGGATGTAACCTCCTGTTGATGGGTGTGTTTGTTTTGGCACACTGGACGGGATGTGACAGCCTTAACTACACCCCAACCCAACCTACCCATGGGACACACACATATAAACACACACACACACACACACAGTACGTTACCTGTTACTGGTCAGGTGAGGACAGAGTGTGTATGTAAAGACTTAAGTGTTTTCATCCAAGTAATTTAACACAAGTTTCATGGCAGTCATAAAAAACCTTCACCTTCATGTGGCGAGACATTAGACACACGTTGGCATGCTTTTCACCTTTGAGTGTGGACACTGATAAACAAACACTGTATATATGAACCCCAGTCACATGGTACGTTAGTAGTCAGGGAGAGGACGGATAGGCCTACAAAGTGTTTTCTTCACTGTTTTTCTCTTCTTCTGCTTCACCTTCATTGAGTCAGACTCACGTCACACCTTTCTGTGGATTATGTTCCTCGCTTCGAGTAGTGACACTCGTCCAGTGATATTTATATCAGTTTGGGGATTTAAACTAAAAACCTCAAGGACCATTATCCTGACAGTCTAACTATCAGACCCACTGAAGAGAGACACTGTTTGCGTGTGTTGGAGGGTAATATGAGGAATCCAGTGACTGTGCTGACAACCCTGTTATCTGTAGAGTTTGTGCTGTACACAATGAGTCTCTGTTCGCCTCAGTGGCTGGTTCAGACCGAGGGGGCCAGCGAGGGACTCTTTGCCCTCTGCAGTGCCTCCGAAGGTTTCCAGCCTGTAACTGTGATGCAATCTATGGTTTAGATACAATTCAACTGATGGCACTCTTGTCTTATTGATGTATTTCGTCAGCACAGCCAGTAAATAATCCAAGCACATGGTTCAGTCAGGTGAAGGCTACGGGCTTTATACATGGCAGATCTAATATAGAAGCACGTTTTTCATAGAAACTAGAAACTCAACTTCAGAATCAGAATCAGGAATGTCAACAAGCGCTGAGTCCGAGTCACTGTAAAAATAACACACATATATGGTATATTTCACAATGTTTATGTCACTTTGTTTAGGAATAACAGGCAACTGCAACACAGTGGTGCTAAATATCATAAATAAAACTGTATCCAGTTCCTGCCTCTGTGGTCTGTTTTTATGCTTCTGTAAAATAAGATTTTCTCCCTGGAGGATCAATAAAGTTAAGTTTGTGACTTAAGAGCAGAAACATTTGGGCCGTATGAGTCATGTCAGAGAAGTGAAACACCTGTCTGACTCACTGAGGCCTCAACGCTGTAATTCAGCCTCGTTTAACCAGAGAGAGAGTTGATGTGGCAGATGTGATGATTTCAAGAAACTCACATTTTTTTTATCTTAATTTCCAAATGTTTATTTTCCTGCTAACAGAAATCATACAGGCGAAGACAATCTGGACAATGTGCTTCTGAGTCACATCATAATTTGGCTTTTTGAAGATCATCAGTAAGAAAAACTCCCGACTGACCGACCAACGGACCAACCGCCGAATAGGAGAAAGTCCTAAACTAAAACATAACATAAAATACACACAAATGCTGAATTAAAAAAAACAATTAAAAGCTCATTTTGATCACAGAGCGCCTCCCAGTGGTCGAAGCGCTAAGTCATTATGCAACACACAGTGTCAGCTGTACCTCAAACCAACCAGCTGGACATAATGTGGTATAGAGATGAATATTAAGACAGAAGTATAACAGTAAATGTGATTTAAAGGCAGCATTATATCAGGTTGTTTGTGTGCTGTGCAGCCTGTTAGTTAGTTGTGTTCAATCTGGGTTTTAAAAAGGAACAAATTAAAAGATTATTTCTCAGAAGATATAAGAGATGGTTTGTGTTGCACCATAATGTTAAGTTTATTAAATCTAAAGGAGATATGTAAATCATTCAGAGCTTGTTTTCTCACATAATGCACATTGATCTGTAAAATATCACAATGTTGTGCTGTCACTCACCCGAAATGATCGGCAGGTTCTGATATAGATAAACTATATCACCACTATATTAATCCCCTTATTTGAACTGGCAGTTTAACTCAGTCATCATTGTGCAATTCACTTTTTAAAACATAAGATTGTAAATTCACGTTTCCTTTGATCAGGTAGGTTTACCTATAAATTACTGTCTAAATAAATCAATAAATCAGTCAACTACGACGTATTGAGGCAGAACTGATTTTATTTCCCCTGTGCTTATACAGCATATCTTTTCAAAGAAAAAAGTTAATTACAACAAGGACATTTAAAAAAACAAAGATGTGTTCAGTTTATGTCATCAACATGATTGATCTGACATGTGGTGTGTGTGTGTGTGTGACCTGTTAGTCGATTATCATTGTGTAAACTGTAATGAAGCAAAGAGGAAGATGTGTTTCTAATGAAAAGTCCAGAAGATGGTCCCTAAAGGGAAGAGAGACAGACGAAATGCCCCCTTGGTGCAGATTTACATGCGTCTCCATACATGGAGATACTAAGGATGAATTTTAATGATGTCAAAAATTTAAAACACGACTTCTGGAGATAAAATAGGATGTGATGTGAGCTGTCTTTACAATTTAAAAACATATTTCTAAAGGAGGCATGTTGGAGAATGATTGTAGTGTGATCACTAGGAGCAGGCCACCATGTTGGGGGAGAAACAACATCATCTCATCACCTCTTCCTGTTCCAGACAAACAAACAAATTAGAGGATGTCACATATTGCGCTTCACATAATTGAGGAATTTTTCATGGACAAAAAGTGGCAACATATGGATTTGTTGTCTTTCTCCAAACATGCTTCTTGGCTGCATGAATCCTAACACTGATAGAAGAACATCCAAGCGGCTTCTGTTGTGCGTGTGAGCTTGCAGATGAACATTTGTGAGGTCCATCATACTCTTCTAGATGGCTAAAGAACTTTAAATCCAGTATACATTTCCTAAAAAAAATGAAAGACAAAAACACAAAAATGGTAAACATAAGCCAAAATTATCATTTAATAAGCAACAGTGTTTATGGTGTCATAAACATAAATCTTAGTTCAAATGGGAGGAAATTAATGGACTTTAACACTTAGTCACCACCGTGTCACCTGTTCTACAAGCGGACTCCTTCATTTGGTGCCATTGTACTTGACCTCCTTGCCACATTTCTTCAGTGTCTCCATGAGAACGTCCACGTCTTTGTCGGACTCGATCCAAACCAGTTTCTTCGGCAGGTCGATCTCAAACTTCACATCTGAGACACAGACAACAAAGAGACACTTAGTTTAATTCCAGGGACGTCAGCGTCAAGGACAAGATTCGTCATATGAAACTCTAATTTTTACTTTTTTGGCTTCAGTGCTAAAACAATAGAGGATCTGACGGAGTATGTTGTCTTTAAGGGTGCAGTGCGTCCCATCAGACGAGCCTCTCACTGTTTCTGTCTGCAGTCTGACTGTTGCACTGAAAAGCAGACATTTCAACATTTAACGACTACGCCAAATAAAAGTCAAACAAATACCACAGCATCAGGTGATCGTTTGGCTGACTCGACATTCAGAGCCAAGAAGTCATGGGGTGGGTGTGATGCAATCAGCACAGTTTACACTTTCATTATCAAAATAAGACCATTTCCGGTATCATAACAGTCGCATTTAATTATTTGTAGACACTGTATTTAAATGTGTCAGGGTCTGTTAATCATAAATATCAAACAAAAACTATACGTGTATTTTATGGGGATGTGCAGGTGAAGTATTATTTTAATACAGGTGTTACAGAGTGATGTTATATAGCAGCTATTATGTATTCAAATGTGTGACCTAGTCTCCATTGAGCCTGCACAGAATAAGTAGGTAAAAACACGGCTGGATGCAAATGAATCTTAGTTTAGTTCCATTAATTTGCATGCTGCTCGTAGTTTGATGTGTGGTCTAAGAGTTACACATCAAATGTGTCATATGTTGTAGATTGATGGGGCGTCTGTGGTGTCAGTCTCACCTCCCAGCTTGTTGAGGACTCTAGTAACAGCTCCTGAGCATCCTTCACACGTCATCGCCACCTCAAACTCGTGCTTCTGTTAAAGAGACAATCATGTGTTTACCTGACACTGCGTTTTGTGGGGGTAATGATTCATTCGTGTATCATATGTATAATTAAATTCATCACATCAACCAAACTGCCTGTCGCAGAGTCACATAATCAGTGACTAAAGATCACATTCTGGGTTTAGATGCAACATGATGCATGGATGTCAACAATGTCAAATACATCAAAAATAAATTACATCAGTTTACTGTAATACAGCCTTTAAAACCAGGAAACACTTACGTCATATCAGGGAATTATAAAGGGAATTGAAAGTGTTACAACTGCCACTTGACATAAATCAAAATACAAAGAGTAGCACAAACCTGAATCATTTACACACTATACATATAACAGCATACACAGACAGTACTTTAAGGGTTATCAAAGTATGAATCTGAAATATAACAGATGTAATAAAGTATTAAGAGTCCAGATGAGCAGACAGAGGACAGTCATGCTAATCTGAAATCTTACTGCTTACATACTTACTTGAAATTTGCAAACTAACTCGACGTTACAGCAAGTTTAGTAGCTAGCTTATCGTGAACATGCTACATAGTAGTACAAGGAATGATATCTCAATTAGCGTTTCATGCTAAAGCTAAAGACTTTTACAAATAAAATATCGATCTTATTAACTCACGGTCATGCTTGAAGTGATGTGGCGTAACCTAATCAGCTGTGGACTTTTTCCTCTGGCTGACTTGCAAGTTTTGTATCTTTTGTGAAATCGTCCAAAATGTCCACTACCGGTTAGCTGCTAACTGTCAAGCTAGCTTTCATTATCAAAATAAGACGATTTCCGGTATCGTAACAGTCGCAGTTAATTATTTGTAGACGCTGTATTTAAATGTCGCGGCGTTTGTTAAACATAAATATCAAACAGAAACTATACGTGTATATAATGTAGAGTATAATAACTATAAACTCCCAAAAAGGAAATATAAAATGTAACTTCTATTTTATTTTGTTAACCCGCTTAACTTCCGCTTTTTTTTCTGACGGCATTATGGCTGAATAAATGTAAAACAAACTGACAAATATTGAGATGAAATAAATTCTTGTATTCCTACCAAAAGCAGAACTTAAATGTGTAAACTGTAGTTCAAATATATTTAAAGATATATAAATGTATTTATTAGCACGGAAAAACACACCTTTACATTGCCAAAACTAGTGTGAAATAAAAACAAAAGAATGTAGAAAATATGTACTAAAATTAAGAAATGTGTAAACAGGATGTTTGTAGTCATATAAATAAGAACTGTATAAATATTGCCACTTTTTTTAATGTTTAATGTTAACATTTTCTAGTATTGAATGTTAGATATGAACGTTATAATCCGTCTCTATGGCAACAGTGCGTGGAACGCGCACGACATACTCTGTCCTCGGCGGCGTCACGTGACACGCCACCGTCGGCTCTGTGACGCGGAGGAACCGAGCCTGTTTTGCGCTCAATCGGTGCTGTGTGTTTCTGTGCGGTATATTCAGCGGGACCATGGTGACTACAACATGAATATAAGAGGTCTTTGGCGGGGTTAGCCTCTGGTACAGCCAGCCTGACACAGAGAGGGACAGTAGAGGAGAAAAAACACGAAGGTTTCTCCCAGGTAGGTGATCTGTACGTATAGACACAAAGAAGACAGCGAAAACATTTAGCTAACGTTGGCTAACCTTGTTTGTGGCTAGTTTAAATAGTAAATAAATGAACTGTCACGATTGCAATGCAGAGTAACATATTATTACAAGTGTTTAGCTGTCTTCGTGTTAACATGTATGTCAGGTAGCGCTTTTAAAGTCCTGTTTTAGCTCACGGCTTTCCTGCTATTTCAGTCTCTTCTGTGCGTGTGTCTTTCTCAGAGGCTAATAGGAACTAACATGTCTGTACACAGCCCCTATTTAACTGCTTTCTCGGCACAGTATAATTAATCATAGCATCATTTGATGGTGTAGTTTCCTGACCAGATCCCATCAGTGATGTTTGTCTCTAGTTGTCTGTCTGTCTTATTAAGACAACAGAGACACTCAACACGTCTCCTGGCCAAAGATTAGTTTAAAATGATGGGATTATCGGGTTTATCTGGACGCACTGCGCTGTCTCTGTATGTATGTATGTATGTATGTATGTAGGTCCTAATTAGAAAACATTAAAAACAGAAACGAGATTTATTTTGGCTGCAGCCTTATCAAACACGGAATGTGCCATGTGTTAGTTTATCATCAGCAAACACTGGAAGTTGCATCCAGAATCTGTCTCAATATTGACATTCAGACTGTTTTATGTAATGGTCACTGTTTTCACCTCATGAAGCTTGAGCTGAATAGATTTAATGTTTCTACATGCATAAAGAAAACTACAGTTAAATGGTTGTTGAGACACTAGGAAGTAAACTTTTACTTACAGTAGTACAAAACCTTGTGGGATTAATTGTACTCATTCAGTCATTTGACAGAAAACTAATTTGCAACTATTTTAAAAATTGATTCATTGATTTAATCATTTTTCAAAGAAAAAAAATACCAAACATTTGCTGGTTTCAGCCTCTGAAATGTGACAACATGCTTCTCTGATTATAACATTGTAAATTGTAAAAATATTTGTCACTAGTTTTAGACATATTAATAATGTTGTATTAATAAATGAATCACAAAAACACAATTTCTGAAAGCTTCAAATGGCTTTTTATGTTCGTTCAACAGTGTAAAATCCAAACACATACTGTTAATTATCATACTACAAAGACAAAAAGCAAATCTCTATTAAGAAGCTGGAAACAATGAATGTTTGGGATATTTGTCAGTAAAAAAAAAGACTTAAACTATCTTTTGATTAATTTTCTGTCGACTGACTAATCGATTCGTCGTGTCAGCGTTAAATGTTTAGCGTCTTAGTGACTTTTTTGTTTCGGTTTTGAAGTGCTGGTGACAGAAACACCAGTACCACAGTATTTGCATTAACATGCTGCTTAGTTTAGTCGTCTCATGTCAGAGCACTTTGTGAAAGTTGCTGAGTAGCTCATTATTTAGACACTTTGGCCGGTCGTGGATGTCACACTTCTGCTCTGTGTGCTTAGTCAACAATTACTGAACTACGGCTCATTTCCAGCAAGTTTCACTCTATCCAGACACACGAGAAGCCTTTTAGTTTCACTTTGAAGCAAAGCTAAAGAAACACTGCTTCTAATGTAAGGACAACCAGATCATGTTATATACACCCTGGAGGCTTTTGTTGCAAAAAAAAGCAGACGATCTAGTTTTACAAGTTAGTTTGAATTTAATAAACACTAAACAGCTGTAGCTAAAACAAGAAGATTACCACAGAAAATACTAACAATTTTAGTTCCTAAGAATGGCTGTTGTGATCCTTGTATCATTGGAATAAGTGAACAGTAAATCCTCTGTACATATCCTTGTGTGATTAGGAGAGGCAGCAGCACACAGCAGGTCATAAAGATGTTCTCACCCGTCCTGTTTGGACTAACAACACGTATGCTGCTCATGTAACACCAAGGATTAGTGATCAAGAACCGCCCGCTAGTCCGTGTAGTCTGCTAAACATTAAATAGTACTATAAGGTTTATTACCCTGTTTTCACAAAATGACAATGGATTCATTAGATGATCAGAACCAGAGAATTAAAGGAATATTTTTACTTTAAAACATTTTCTTATTCTTATCTATAATGTCAATACTCTTGTGGTGTAAGAGCTAAAGGGAAAAGTGCATTGATCATAATTAATGTCTCACTATCAATATTTAATTCCTTTCATTTTAACTGAAAGGAATCACAGTCATAAAGGAGCATCATGTAAAAACACTAAACGTCCTTTGAGCATTAATTAAGGAACTTGGTCTGGTTTCAGTGCTACTGGTGAATCTCACACTGAGTCCTTTCTGTTGCAGCAGAAAGCTGTCAATGCTGGACTTCCTGATCTCCCAGCATTAGGACCACAAGGCTGGGAGAGACGCCACAAGGCTGGGAGAGACGCCACCCGGCCGCCCGCAAAACCAGCTGACGCAATATGATGGCTTCTAGCGACGTAGACATCCGAGGTGAAGGTATGAAAATCAAGCACACTCTTTCTGTCTGATATAACATTTAATTGTTGAAAGTGAAAGATTAAACTCTGGGTATAATACATAGAGTGTAATATAAACTGGGTCCATACGTACAGTAGGATTATATGTAATCCTAATTTCCAGGTAGACACTGACATCATCAAAGCAGCTTTCATTTCTTTTACAAAGTCCCTTGGATAGAATGACTGGTACCTTGTTTGGCTGGAGATGGTGACAGCGACAAATTAAATATTTAACGTGTTATCCATGTCCCTATTATGTATTCACTGATATAAGTACCCACAGCAGGACACGCCTATTTATTCAATGGATTTCCTTTACCACTTATGCTGAGCACCGGCTCCATTAAAGGTCACACTTTACCGGACTAATCTGAACAGTAATGCTTATAAAAAAAAAAAGAAGATTGTCATTTTGCTGCTGTATTAGTTTTCACACAGTAAGTATGCATTCCTTATACTGTAACAATGAATTATCAGCTCTTTATCTCATCTGCAATGAAACAGTAGCAGCTCCTTTTGTGCTTGAAAAAGGAGGAGTACGAGTCGTTGTAAAAGTCTGTGTGTTTAAACGGTGACATTTCTCAGATTATTAAACACATCTATCAATTAACAGGCAGCAGTAGCTGAGAAGAGCTGCAGGGCTGCTTGGCTGTCTAATGAGATTTTTTTTCTATTTCATAATGACAAGCCAGGAATAATTGTCGTCATGCGGCTTTTTACAGTCTGCTGGTTTACAGGAAATGTTTTTGTAGGAATCCCTTCATTAAATTAGCGTATTGTGACTTTTGTTATGAGCAGGAGCTTCTATCTAAGCTTAAGTCTAGATTTTATCTAAACTAGAAATACTCAAAGCCACTGAGGGATTTTTTTATTTTTATTTATATATTTACTGTCTCTAAATTCAAAAAGTCCTCTGAAGTCAGCTGTAATTTGTTTTTATAGCTGCATAATTCCTGTTATTTTATAAAATAATGGAGGCAGTAGTGGAATATGAACAGGAAGCATTGAGAGTTGGTTCAAAGAGGTTGTGTGATAATACCTCTGCTTTCATCTTCTCCTTCAGGTTCTTTGTTCTCTGACCAAAATCCATCAGAAATGGATGCTCTGTGTCCTTCTCCTCCTGGACCGTCCAGGCCCCAACGTCACTATGAGCGGATCGGAGGACGGACAGGGACCTCGTACGTATCACACATGCAAATACTTAACAGTCAGTAGTAGTTGTAATGAAAATGCTGTGGCTTATGTGGAAATAACTTTTTTTTTTTTTACTTGTCCAGTTTCTGTCAGACTCTTATCCACCTGTTGAAGGGGAACATCGGTACAGGGCTGCTTGGCCTGCCTCTGGCAGTAAAGAATGCAGGGCTGGTGGTAAGCAAACAGAGTTGTTATCATCTGATCGCACCAGGTCACATGACAGGTCTGGACACAGTAAATTAGATCCTGCTCCCATGACATGTGCAGTAAAGCTTACAGTTGGAGTTTGGAGTAATTACAGGTAGAAATTTAACCTTTTTTTCCTTGTGGGAAAATCTCTTGTCACTGTATGGCCGTAACAGGGATATTACAGTATATTTACTGTGTGGAAATACAGGTAAACAGGCTGAGCGTCACATAAGAATACTCTTAATTATCAGGGTTGTTTTTCATCTGCTGAGTTTTCACACACTGGTGCGTCTGATGTTCCAGGAGCATGACTTCCCCGAGCTGCCATGTGTGTTCACAGAATCATGTAGACGGCTGCAATTAGACCCCAACAGTTATATGTTGCACCATATTGAAATATCCTGGTAAAAGTATTATAACTGGCTGTATGTGTTGCATGAAAAGATAAAAAGTAAAAAAAATAATCCAGATCTGTCATGTCAAAGTCAAAAATGAAAGGAAGTAATGCTGTTTGAATTAAAGCCAGGTTAACTTGACATCTTTTTAGATTTTAATTGCACTTCATCTTGATTCTCAGTGTACTTATTTGCGTACTTATACTAGACTCCCTTTAATTTCATAGGACCTCGTCATGCTTAACACTGTGTTTCAGGATAAACCCCATAAAGAGTTTTCTGTTGTAATATTGTGGTTGAACAGTTATGCAAAGATTAAACAAATCGAATCTTTTTCTCCATCCAGCTCGGACCAGTCAGCCTGCTGTGTATGGGCGTCATCGCGGTCCACTGTATGAGGCTGCTGGTTAAATGTTCCCACCACCTCAGTGTGAAGTAAGTAAACTATGAGCACATTAAAAGTCTTTGTATTTGTGGATTTAGTGACATTGTGTCACATTAACTTGCCTACACAAACAAACTTTATGAGCATAAACGTCACGTATTCACAGGCTAATTAAAAAGTACTTTATGTACATTTTTACACACTCTTGTTTTAATGGACCACAATGCATTGCAGCCGCAGCTCTCAATCATATTTCCACTAATGTTAGTGCTTTCTCCAAATTACATATAGTCCACTTACGGGTGGACAATATGGATAAAATATTCTATTGCATTATAGATTATTTCATTTTATGATATTAACATATATCATATGTTTGTACATTTTGTAGAAATTTAACTGCAGAACATTATATAGCATAAAATAAAATATTATTCATATCTATAATAAATAACATTCAGTAAATTCAAAATTGCCATAAAGCTTAATGATTTGCAACATTTCCCACAACAAAACCAGAAATATTAAAGGAGTAGTTACCACAATATAAACAATATAGACAGAAAAGTTCACTCCTCCTCAGTTTTTTTTTTAAACATGTAGGATATTTTATTTGGCAGAGTTATATAAAGTGGGTTCATTGAAAGTCTACATGATTTTGTCTGCCCTTGTACTAGGTTCATCTGTAATAGTTTGTTTTCTTGCCGCTCCTTCCCTCACAGCAGGAGCACAGTGGCTTGCTTCTGTCCATGCTGTAAAACCAGACTTTGGTCTGCTTTAGTACTTATTCGTTTTCTCAGCCGTCCGCTGTGCCAGCAGCAACTTGTTTGTTGTATATGACTGGCGGATTGAGATTTAGGCGTTTTATTTCCTCTTGTTTCTACTGTGTAATCAGCGGCACATGGACACAGAGCAGCCGTTGAGGCTTCAGTCAACTCCACAAACCAGACGTGGTGTAACCGTGACGTGTAATCAGCTCCACCAATCAGAAGTGATTAAATGCTACAGTAAATATTGTCATTCTGTCAATTTTATACTAGTAGGTTAGATAACCGAACCAAAGAGGCAGTGAACCTCTTTATCAGTATTACAGCTGTCATGAGTGAGCGACAACTAGAGTGATTAACACATTGGTGTATTTTAATTCATTATCTGATATCCTCCAGTGTGTGTTGTCAGTCAGCTCTTCCACAGTGTCTCCCGCCCTTTGCCCAGGTTCATGCAGGGATATCCTCCGGCCCCGCCCTGCCACACTAAAGAGGATTAAACAGATAGAGAGCATGAATGAAGAGCTTCTACTACAACAAGACTCAGTCACAAATAGCTTCTATACAAAAAAGGTCACGAATGAGAAATACGGAAAAATGATGTTCATGTGAAAAGATGTTGTTTCTGTTTTTATTCTGCTTTATTGCTGAGCCACAATCTTCACTTCCTCTTTTCCCCGCATAGATGTGCAGAAGCTACGGGTCACAATTACTAAGCCCTATTCTTACAAACACACACTTATCTATCCATACATGTATGGGAAAATGTTTTATTAAAATTATCTTTATATATTTGTATAATATCTGAATTCAGAGGTTGTCTCAGTTATACAGATTTCTTCCAGAAATACAAAGATGTGACTGTTTGCACTTCCAGGATCAACAGGCCGTCTCTGACGTACGGCGAGGCGGCGCAGTACGGGATGGAAAATGTTTCGTGGCTGCGGAGACACTCGCATTGGGGAAAGTAAGACAAATACGCGCTTGTCTTCCCCCTAAACTTCTTATCTCAGGGATCTGGATCTGTTTTTTTTGGTTGTTTGTACTTCACTCATTATTACATCTTGTTTAAGGCCGTAATGTGTCCCACTATACAAGTCTGGATTCATGGAGAGTTTCATGACAAAATATGATTCTGGAGGAAACATGATGCTTTATGTTATTTAAGGGTAATTTCATAGACGTTTTCTGAAAACAATGTTCAACTACACTTTCTGCTAGACACTAGTGTAACCTAGAATCTATAATAAAAGTGAATAATCATCGAACAGTAATGTTGTTAACTGTGGCCAGTTTTTGACCTAAAAGTAGTGCTCAATTACACACTTATTTTCAGGGAACTTTTGGATGCTATTTGGTAATTATTCAGAAATATACAGATCTGTAAAGAGAAGCATGAAAATATCCAAATGTCAAGCAATAGGTCAAGATTTAGGAAAAATGCTTTATTTGCTTTCTTGCCAAGAGACACGATGGATGCCACTTTTATATCTGTAAATATGAAGCTACAACTAGCAGCCGGTTAGCTTAACTTAGCACGAAGACTGTGAACTGTGGAGAATAATATAATATAATATAGATTACAAACTCCTAACCTTTAGCAAACAAAATATAAGTAGTATTTCTTTATGGTCACTGAATATAAGAACAAAATATTCCAATCAGGAATACAGATATCAGCATCTCATCTTATTCATCTACACGTTAGTTCATGAACCTCTGATTACATAATTTAGTCTCCATGTTTACTGTATTCTCTGTTTCTCAGACGGACGGTGAACTTGTTTCTCATCATCACCCAGCTGGGCTTCTGCTGCGTCTACTTTGTCTTCCTTAGTGACAATATCAAGCAGGTCATGATCACACGCACACACACACACACACACTCTAACTGACACACTTTCCCATCAGTACCTTTATACACACCGATGCGTAGAAGTACTATAACATACTGTTTCTAATAGTTATCTGCTGCTTGTCACCCTACTAAAATAACTAATGTTGTTTTATTTGTACTTCGTGACCTGTAACACAACATAATAAACATGTTTGTGTTTACATGAGCACTAATGTCAGTGTGTGAGCCACATTCTGTTTACTTAGATTATAGATTTATGGCCTCACCTCACACAGTGTCCACTGTTATATAAGAGTATTAGCCATATATGTACAGTAGAGCAGGTCTGACTGTGTGCTTAAAGCTGGAACATACCATAGTAGATGTTACTAAATAGGTCACGAGCAGTAGTGGGATAACAGCAGGGATTTACATGTAAATAAAATGTAAAGCTACAAATACGTTTCTACTGCATGAGGTGGAAACAGAAACTTTGATACAGCTTCATAGGATTTTGGATAAACTATGTCAGCATTGTCACACTTCTGCTCCATATTGTTTTCCAACTTCTCTTCATCTTTGTCGTCGTAAAATTTGACAGAATATCTGAGCAAAATCATATTTGTATGTGACTAGAAAATCCTGACTCACCCAAACACAATGAAACGCTGATAATGAGATTAAAAACAGGATATAATCATCAGGTATTTTACTTATTTTCTACTCAAGCATTTACCCTATCATCCACCGTCATTGTTGGGTCACATGAGTTTTATCTTGCTGTGACCTTTGACCGGTGAGCGCGTCACCACCTTTTACCTTCACCTGTTATTTAGGATCATAGTACCTGTATTTTGGATCACTGTTCAAACAGAGTACAGTATGGATCAATAAATACAGTTTAAATTCTGGCTGTTGAAATAATAATAATACTCCTGGATAGACTTTATTAGTGTAGTACAGTCTTTTACCACTAGATGGTGGTGTCTGTCTGCTGTGACAGTCACCACTACATCATCAATCATAAGATTTCTATGGATAGTCAGATGGTCACTTTGAATTAAGAAATAATAAATTAAGAAAGGCAGGAGGTTGTTTTTGTCTTTTGTCAAGTCTTTCCTGTAGAGACGTTGCAGCTCAGAATACTGACTAACCTGTTCTCACCTTGTTTCCTAACATACCAGTATACAGCATACCAAACTCTTTTCCCCTTTACCTCCTATACTTGTATCTAAACTGATGTATCTTTGTCTGCTCCTCCCCTCCTGTTTTTTTTTTTACTAGGTGGTGGAAGCAGCCAACGCCACCACCTTCAACTGCCAGATAAACTACACCAACCAGACCCAGGTGTTGGTGCCGAGCTTCGACTCCCGTCTCTACATGCTTTGCTTCCTTCCCCCCTTCATCCTGCTGGTTTTCACCCCCAACCTGAAGTACCTGGCTCCCCTCTCTCTGGTGGCAAACCTGATCATGACCGCCAGCTTGATCCTGATCTACTTCTACTCGCTGACGGTAAACACCGGATTCATCAACACTATCTGCCCTGCGTGGTTTTTGTTTTTTTACCTTGTTTAATACAGGGAAGTTTTACTGACTTCAGTGTTGCTGTTACCTTCTCCACCTTTTATGACACGGCTCTATTTACAGATAGAAATCTTCTCTGCAGCTCCGCTCGTCGTAGCTGTCCTGCTGCAACTTTACTGTTTTAATTCATTCTCAGCTCTCATAGCATCATTTTCCACCACAGCAGGCAGCTCTATTCTAAAAACCCTCTGTAGTGTACCTGCTCAGTACTAAATGGCAAACAAGCAACTAGCTGGTGAACATAGTGGAGCATTTAGATATTTCCCTCAGGAGTTGGTAGAGAGCAGAAACAGAGCGAACAGAGAGTGAATATTGGACACAAACACAACTCCAAATGAAAGATAGCGTTGCTTTATAACTGCTGGATGTGAAAATAAGCAACTGTTGGCAACATATTATCTTACACAGTGTTTATACATCAATGTTGTGCAGCTGCTACCAAGTGGCCAAAACAGGTTTACAGATAAATCCTTCAATCTTTCAGGCGGTTTTGAAGGTTTTCCAAAAGTTTTCTGTCCATCTGGTTCAAAAAGATTCACAATAAAAGGATTATATTTCCTAAACCAGAAAAAAAGAGTTAGTTTTGTTTGATGTAATAAATTATAAAAGTATGATTATTTATAAAAATCTAAAATAATGGGACTCTTTACAGTTTCACATATGATCTGTCTTTAAAAAGGAGGAAAGATACAAACGTCAGCATTGAGGTCAGAGTAAAAACTACATACAACATACATACATACTTCTGTTAGAGCTTCGTTGTGTGCAGGATTATAATCTCTTATTTATCTACAATATCTAATGTGATCTTTTCTTTATTAAGGTTTACAGTCAGCCACCTTAAACTCGTTTCTACTCTGCTGATTGGCTCTTTGGGTTGTTATGGATAACAGGACAATTTGTAGTGACAATCTCCAGATTACCTGTTTTCCAGCTGTTGAGTATTTCATCATACAGCTTCTGCTCTTTACAGATATATCGCTGCCGTGTTCCCTGAAAAACGGCCTTACCTTGAAAAAAAAAGCAATTTCTTGCATCGGAAACCTTACAAAGATTCAGCAGTAAGAGATACATGTGACCCGTAAGGTGCTTCTGGAGCAGATTAATCATCTGAGCATCGAATCCTGGGGAAACTAGAGCACACAGACTACTTTCACAAACAGTCTGGAATAGCTTTCTTTTGCAGCTTGGTTTCATTCGGTCCTGCTTTTTATACTTTAGCTCTGCCTTCGATCCCAGGATGTATAATTATATAAAAACGAGTGAAGCCATTAAACTCAGAATTCAAACACCTCATTGAGGTTTTGGATGTTAGATGAAATGTGTTCCAATAAAGTCATTTTATATGTTTGTTTCCCCATAAAAGCAAAGACATAGTTGGACGTTATTAATCCGTCTGATACATCTGATGCTTCTCCAGCTGTTAGATTTAAATCTGAGTTAGTTATTTAACTAGAGGACTGTCTTACCGAGGACTGTTACTTGATATGATTGCAAATTGTGCATCCAGAGGACATTTTGTCTGCAGGTGTGACAGTTGTTGGCCATACAGATATAATAAATCATCCAGACAGATGGCAGACAGAGGATCAAACAAAGCCTTAGATTATTAAATTAAAATGACACAGTTTTTGCAGAATATAAAGTTGATTATGTTGTGTGTGTTTTTTTTCCTCCATTATCTTTTCAGAACATTCATTATCCCATCAATCTACCGAAAGTGGGCAGAGCCAAAGACTACCCTCTCTTCTTTGGGACGGCCATCTTTGCCTTTGAAGGGATCGGAGTGGTACGTGACACAGTTAATAATAACTGGATGAAGCGCTGTGTACACCCGGTTTTATCATCTGTATCCTGAGACATTATCTGGGTAGTATCAACTGATCTCAGGCCTTTGCATTTACAGCCTGTTATTTTTGCTTACATAACCCATGTTCATATTGTGTCAGCGTGGGACTTGGTGCTTTGATGTTTAGCAGGAATTTAGCCTATAAAGTGATTAAATCTTGTCCGTTAAGACTAGAAATCTTTAAAAGAAAGATTTTTTCAAAATAGATTCACATAGATTATACACTAAAGCTTGTATGTCACCAATGTTTCAATGCACAGCTAGTTGGTTCATAGCTGGCAGGTGAATTGTGTGGTATCGACCTCATTTTGGAAATAAAGGAAAAAACCATGAGGACAACAGCAAAGTGTATTTTTAGATGTCAATGTGTTATCTTTGCTTTTTCAGTCATGTTCTGCTTTAAGACACACTCAGCAGGTTACTCTGCAGGGGCTGTGAGAAGTAAATTCTTCATTGGTATTCAATTAATAGCACTCAGTGTGCCGGAGAGAAGATTACACTTTCCAATATGGCCAGTGCAGTGCAAGAGAGCCTTGGTCTTTTGCTGAAATGTCAACACAAATTTAGCCTTCATTATGACGTCCATAAGCCAAAATCGAGACATTTGTGACATTTGAAAACGAAAAAACTTGCATGGACATTGTTAAGCCAGTTTCTTTCTCACTTCGTAAGACTGTTGCCTCTAAATGTTGTTCAAATGTCATAAGAGATGATGATCCACAAATCAAAGAATCATTTTCCTTGTGTCTTTGTCTCTGTGGGTCGGCAGGTTCTTCCCTTGGAGAACAAGATGCAGAGACCTCAGAGTTTCACTCTGGTTCTGTATTTGGGAATGGGCATCGTCACCTTCCTCTACATCAGCCTCGGTACTATTGGATATATGTGCTTTGGTGAGCACATAGTGGGTAGCATCACACTCAACCTGCCCAACTGCTGGTAAGATCATCATTCTCTGGTGTTTCACATGGTACATGCACTATGTTCTTCTGTAGTACAGGCTTCAGAAGAACTTCAACTCTGCTTCAACCTCTGTACGAGTCAGCTGGACGGCAACACGCCGCTAAACGTTAGTTGTTAAGATCAAAAGTTCATCCTTGACCTCGGAAACAGTAGAAAACAGATTTCACAGCGGAGTTTTAGTTGACCAAATTCCCATTTTTCTGAGCACTTCCAAGATTATGTATTTATATGTTATTTTATTTATGTAATTCTTACTGTGTAATGGATAATAATAATTATTGCTTTCAGTTAATAAGCAGAACGTAGAAATTACAGACATGAAACTGATCATAAATGTTCAGACACTACACATATAAAGTAGGTTTGGAAAATAACTTCCCTGGATGATTCATGAAAGTTTTCATTAACACAGTTTGTCTTCTCTCTGATGAAGAAGCTCAGGTTTGATCTGCACTCGTTTAATCCCTTCTGCTGGCTCGTTTTCTTTTTCAGGGATTGTAAAGTTAGTAAAACCTCAGATCGGATGTGTTTGCTCATTACTTACTATTGTCACGGCTGCAGGAGACAGACGTGTCTCAACTGGACTGATGCCACTAATTTGTGGAATAGATTGGCTGTTTAATGAGACTGAAAACAAACACTATAATTACCATCATGTCTCTATGAATAAAGTGAGTAAGAGACAGTCGACAGATTGATTCCTCTTCATCTTGCAATATGTGTTTTGATCAACTTTGAACATGAAATTAAAGGCCTTTTGCTCATGCTTGTTTTATGATTAAAGGTTTTTGATTGGATACATTTCAGTGTATTAAACACGTTTATATAAATGTAATGGTTTGGGCTATAATTTTGCTATACAACACTTCCCATGTAGTATTTTTGATTTGTTTCTTCACAGATTTCTGTTTCTTTTTCCTCCCTCTTTCACTGTTTCCAGGACATACCAGGCTGTGAAGCTGCTGTACTGCTTTGGTATTTTCATCACCTTTGCCCTGCAGTTCTACGTTCCAGCAGAGATTCTCATACCGCCAGTTGTGGCTCGCGTGTCAGAGAGGTGGGAGAGGCCCGTCGACCTGCTCCTCCGCACCGCCTTGGTCATATTCACATGTAAGTTGTATTTGTGCTAAACAGGAAGGCATCATGTTTTGTGTTTCAATGGTTCTGCAACTGGTCAAGATAAAAGTGAGGAGTCGTGACGTGAGATGAAAATAATGTCTAAAAAGTTTTCGTGTGCATATAAAAATTAATTGTTGTTTTAAGGTTTGACCAAATCAAACGTGTCTAGGAAACTTCATCCTGTTTGGTGTTTTAGTTGCCAGTTATTTAATATAAAAGTTCAAAACCGGTATTATTTGTACTATTTAAACCACAATGATGCCATTTTTGGCTAAACCAAGTGAGCCAGGATGTTTTTTTTTACTTAATTTGCTGCAGTACTTTCAACGAGGTGAGCTGCTGTTTTTGGTTGATAGAGACGACTGACTGTCCTCCTCCATTCATGGTGAATTCACATTTCCTTCTAGCTGCTAGAAAGCTTTCTCAACCCAGTTACCCAGTGTGCCCAGTTTCTTCTTATTGTATTTTTTAATAGGTTTAGTCATACAAAAAATGGAGCAGTCACAATCATCATGCCAGCTGGCAGTTTAAAGGCATCTCAGCCAACAAAATGAGTCACAAAAAAGACAAGCAGCTCAAAATGTTGAAGTAGGTCACATCTTCTGTTTACAGCTCTCATCTTACACTACACCGTACACCTTCTGTCCACAAAACTAATATCCGCAATATTAGTGCACATCTTAATAATGAGGTTTTGTATACACAGACATCACCTCAGGGAGAGCTGTAGACATGTGGTCTGAATGTTGTTGGCTGTGAAAATGAGTGTTTTGAAAGATCACCTATTATGCCTCAGTGATATTAGTTTCAGCTGATTTCCTGGATCAGCTGATTTAATAAACAGTCCCCTAAGAACTACTCAGCTGCAAGTACGAGCCCTTTTTGACCAATTAGTTCCAGAAACTAAACAAAGCACATAAATAAAGGATTAAAATATGACAGCAGTGTTTGAGAATGGATGTAATACAATTAATAAAAGAGACATGCAGAGTTGGAAAAGTAGACTCAAAACCCCTGAACACATCTGTCCAAACTAGTTATATTGTTTTTTATTTCATTGACGTCAGTAAACATAATAAGAAATGTCAGACCTGCATCTTAATATTAATACTGGAGACACAAATCACCTGTTTAGAGTGTGAATACAGTTGTAGCAGCCACAAGTTATGTTTCCAATCAGACCTTGAACACCACAAAGTGTTATATTACCCCTGAAGCACCGGGAGCTACTGTAGACCAACTACATTTAATTCCTGATTCCTCCGAAACGCAGCTTCCTGAGATCCTGAGCTGGTTCCTGGCAGGGCGATCAGTCATAGTGGACTCCCAGTTACTTTACAGTAAATTTGAGTAAAAGAGACTACTGGTCTCAAATCAGCACTCGATATCCCGATTTTAGTATCTGACTTTTTATCGATTGGTGCATCTCTTCTCTTTGTTCGTCCACTTTCTAAGATAAATTAGTCCAGGTCTGTGGTGTATGTCAAATCTCACCTACTTGTGTGTGTTTAGGACTGATTGTCTGTGTTAGGTCCATTATTAATGAGTGACATTTATTCAAAGAGTCATTCAGAATGAATGTGACCAGAATGATGTCGTATTTTTGAATTTCTCTATATTTATCTGCTGTATTAGTGCTTAAATGTGGCTGAATGTGAAGGTTTCTCTCTGCAGGAGTCCAACAGTTGTTCTCTGTGTGTGTGTGTGTGTGTGTGTGTGTGTGTGTGTGTGTGTAGTATGTGAGCAGCCCAGTGTAATATTAGACGGTGAGACCAGTAGATTGGATTGCTGCTCTCATGGAAACCATAATTGGATGGGAGGAATTGCTGCTCTTTAAAAATAATATTTCTAACCTCATTCTGTGATATTCAGCCAGCAATCACGTGAAGTGTGTGTGAGAGTCTGTGTGTAGGAGTGTGTGTTCTTCTAAGTGACGCTGTGCTCGTTTCTTTTCATGTTGTATGTGTTCAAAATACAAAATACCCTCTTGAAACATCACTAGTTATTATCCGCTGGATCCCTGTACTACTTCTGTGTGTGTGTGTGTGTGTGTCTGTGTCTGTGTCTGTGTATCTGCAGTTTGTGTGTTTGTGTGCATCTTCAGTTGCACGCGTGTCCATCGAGTCACGCTCGCACGTGTGTGAGTGACACTTGCTCCCTGGCCTCTTTGTGATGGAGTCGGTCTCTCACGTGAATGAAAATAAAACCCAGAAACAGCCACGTGTCCTGTTGAGACACACACACACACACAAACACACACACACACACACCCATCTGTTCTCCTTCCTCGCCCAGTTTCAAGCAGCAGCAAACAGTTCCCTGTAATAGCTCTGCTGGCCTATTTATAGCATCAATAGTCCTCCGATTACTATTGATTCCCATTCATCCAGGACTGCTGATCCTTTAACTCAACCTTTAAGTTGTTGTCCTGTGCTGCTCCTGTCAGGTTGCTGTTGGGCTGCTGAGACACATTGTGGTCAGTAGGTGGCAGACTTCTACCCATTTATAGTACATTATGATCACATTAAAGCTGCCAGGGTTGAGATTTCTAGTCTCTTTGTCCCTCTGTGAGTAGTATTTAAATGAAGCTGCACCTTGTTTATTTTATTTCACATAGTTGCAAGGTTTTACCGACTACATAACTGCTTACCTTTCATAAAGCAACAGAAACACTCTTTTTTTATACTGCGTGTTAATCAATAATCACCAGAAAACAGGTTGTTTTTTGTTTTTTTTTTAGTTCATGTTGTGGGTATGTTTTTCCTTTTAATGTCTTAAACACTTAAACACAGGTGGAAAAGGAGACTCAAAATATTATCAAACCTCAGATTTAGGAGGAAGATTGTATTCTGGAGGAAAAGGGCAGCAGCTCTTTACTCTAAAGTAAGGATATTGGAGGAAGTGTGTTCATCCAGTCTACATGGTCAGAAGCCTCATATGTGTTTCTTGTAGGTGGTGCTACGGGAATACAGAGGGCTGGGACTCCACTGCAATGAGAAATGTGGTTTTATGGACACAATCTCTTCCGTTTAGTGAGCTCAGAATTACATCAGTGATTTTTGCCAACGATGTAGTTCTGTTGGCTTCATCTATAAGTGACCTTCATCACACAGTTTGCAGCCGAGTGTGAAACAGCTAGGAATGAGAAGCGGGGGTGAATTTGCCCCCCTTCAATTTGGGAGTGAATTTATATCGTGTTGTGTGCTTGTTCAGGAGTGAGTGTAGCAATACGCTGGCAGCAAGATTGATGTCTCTACAGTATCTACAGTGATACAGGCACTACTCTAGGCGGCCATGATGATAAAGGAGTTTAGCCTAAAGGTGACGCTCTCAATTTACCAGTTGTTCTACATTCGGATGGATACAAATGGCTGTTGGAGAAGTTCAAACAACTGAAAACGATTCAGACTACTGCTCCTTTAAATTGAAAGGAGACAGTTTAGGTGACTCAGAAATTCTCCCTCTGGAGGGATTTGTCCAACTGAGAGATAATCCTGCGGTGGACCTGGAATATACTAGAGGGATTATGCATCCCACCTTGACTGGGATCACATTAGGTTCCCCCAGGCAGAGCTGGAGGGCATGGCTGAGGGAAAAGACGTTTGCAGGGTTTGTAAAATGCTTAATTTTAACCGTTATGTTTTCAAGATTAGGAATATGATTGGATTTGAACTGCTTTCACTAAAACACGTTTTCAATATCGGCTTCATAGGAAGAAATCAAGAGTATCGTTAGTGAAACAGGCAGCTCGCAGACAGACTGGGAGCTGATCAATTAATGTAGAGACGGTTGATAATTTAAAAATACATATACAGCAGGATATTTGTGTGATTGTACAGATTACGCTTCACTAAACACGGTTCCTGGTTACCAACGAGTCATCCAGAAATCAGTATTGATCCTAAATGAGAAAGTAAAAATGTAGATATATTCTGATCTTTGTCAATATACATTGATTGCTGTGGGTATAGATTAGTTCTGTACACAATTTAGATGTGGAAATAAAGACACATTTTTGGTTTAGGTATCTTGAAAGTGCTTAAAAAGCGGTACGAACCCAACGTGATGGATCGATGCTATTAAAAAGTGGTTCTAATAAAAGCAGCCATTAAATGGTTCAATCCAGTCAACATTTAAGCTGCTTTCATCCTTCCAGTGAGCCTGAATGTCTCTTTGATTACGTTCTGTACTATAATATAAAAGAAAGTACTTGCATACAGGATGGATGGCTTGTGAATGCCAAGCTGACGTGATGCTAACCAACCCTTCGTTTATTGTTGTTCCCGGTGCTGTTTAAAGTCATGCTAAAAGAGGCCTTCAAAACAACTTACTTTGTCCAAAACAAGGACCCGAAGAAGTCATTGAGTTTGCAGCAGGGACACTGAAATCGATGACCACTCTACGAGTAATGAGGCAGATGGAAGCTCTCATCCACGTTTCACTGTGTTTACGAAGAACATTAGTGGAGGCTCGGTAGCTTAGTGGCATGTTTTCAGTAGCATCCTTTATTTCTTCCCAGATTTTGATAAATGGATCAGAAAAGTGGATGACAGATGAATTGTTTTATAGTTATGCAGTTTTAATTTTTGTATTCCACCTTTTCACACTCAGTAACTTGTGCCTGTGCTTGGTCTTGTGTCTTGTGCGTGTTCTGTAATATTTTACCTGTACAGCTGATGTTATACAGTAGGTTTCATTCGCCGGGAAGTCGTCGTGTGTCCTTCGCAGTCGTGGCGATGTTAAGTGCTTTGCATGCAAGGCTCCATTAAATCATGGATGTTAAGACAAGCAATTTATAACCTGTCAGCCTGGGAGGAGAGGGAGATGTGAAGCATTCATAATCTAACAGATATATGTAGTGATGTTAAGTTGAGTTTGATGCAGATACTGGCTTCTTAAGTTCTTAATAGTATGTGTGCTTTATTAGACATCATTGTATATGAGGGGCAGTAACATGAGATGCAGTGCATGAGGGAAATAGAGCGGAGAGTAAAATGTAGACAGAGATATATGTAACTGATATCTAGAGATGTCACTGATGCTATTCAGTGGCGGGTTTGTGAATGTGCGGTTGGTATTATCCGCTACACCCTCTGACATGATGATTAGAAGAAATGAAAGTTTCAACCAAGACAAGTCCATCATCAGTTCGTTGCCGTTCCCTCCTCGCTGCATCACATGGTGTGAAAACCTCGAGTCACAGCATTGTTATTAACTTACACACCCGCAGCACTTGTTAGCCTCTGGGTCTTCATTTCCTTTATTAGCTGTGATTGGAGCCTATAGAGAATTATGCAGATGATATTTGCCACGCTGCACAGGTTTCTGCACATGCATGTTGATAAGCTAATAAAATGGAATAAATGCATACATGTGCCACTTCATGTCTGCAGGTCATTTACAAGGCAGCTCACGGTTTCATGGCGCTGAGGAATAGCGCGTGTTGAATGTGAAGAAAAGACTTGGCTGCCAGTGGGATCCCACTGATTCATGCTTGAATGAAGGAGGCGAGGGACACGAGTGGAGGAATCGTGTTGCTCCTATACGCATATCTGGGAGTAGGAGATTGCTTTTGCTTTTGAATCTGAATACAAGATAAGATTGAAGCAGTACATAGCCTGTGTATATGTAAAGTAAATCTGTAAGAGAACTGCGAGTCGAGAACAGATGTTGGTTGTCCGAAGGGAGATGCTTTTGTCTTTGTTATTCTGTGTTATCCGAGTGCAGCATATAAAAAAAAAAAAGAAGAAAGAAAGTCAGCGTTACACAGATCAGGTGTAGGTGCTCAGATAGTTTTTAATATTCTGCATATTAAAATTAAGACCAGCAGCACATAAACAGTAATATCTAGACTTCTGAAACATATCTAAAGGAAGCGAGATGTGAATGTCTCAGTATTCACCGTTTTGTTAACTCTGAATGTCTTGAACACATTGTTTGTTTGTTTGTTTTTTTAACATTTTCAAATGTTACATAATGTAAAGTCAGTCAGGTCATCTTCAGAGACGTCAAAATTGCTTTCAATTGATGGTGGGAAATGTCACTGGAAGTGCAGTATTGACTGATGTCCTGAGTCTGCTCTGTTTGCTGAGAGCTACAGACTGTAAAAGATGTTGATGTTACTCAGTGTTTCCGACTACTAAAACAACAAATTCATATATTTCCCCGTCATGTGTTTGAGCTTGAACACTTAGATAAAAGTCAAAAGAGAAGATGGCCCAGAGCTAACTCTCCCTCTCTCTGCTGTGACTGTGACTTGTGCTCTCGCTTTAAAAGGTCAGTTCATTTCAATGCTCGCAGATTTCTTTTGAAGCGAGCGCTCTTCTAATTTACTGGAGATAGACGGAGGGGGTGGAGGAGTGTACTGTTGCTGTTACTGTTGTTTTGGATCAGAGGGCCTCTGAGTAGCGGCTGAAGGAATGATACGGGTTTGACAGCGATCGCTCCTTATTGCCATTTAACCAGCTGAAAAGATTGAAATGGTCAGTTAGTAGAAAAAAGCTGAATCAGGTGATTCTCAACCAACTGTGGCAGAAAGTCAGTTACAACATTACAGGGGCAAGTTTTATGGACTCTATGGTCAGAAAACCAAAATAATATGATAAAAAAGCTCCATAGATCTGGGATGGGGGTGATACTAATGCCATCAGAATAATTTGAAAGATGCTTTAATAACACCTGTAATGGGAAATCCAACCCAAGTCCTCATTAATGGAGCTTTAAATAAAGTCATATTCACCCGTACTGGCTGACTGAGCCATTTCCTGCTTGAACAGCAGCTATATTGGCTGCACTGGTTATTTCATTTCATTTCTTTTTTGCTTTTAAATTGCTTCCTTTGTCTGAGTCATTTTGCCACAGGCTTGAGCTGAGCAGCTAGCGCGTGTTGTTCAGCTGTTGATGGGAACAATGAAGGACGTGAGGATGTCGTGTGAGCCTCCTCTTCCTCTTCCTCTCCTTGTTTTTTTTATTTTATTTTATTTTATTTTTCCCTCATCCAGGAGCACGGTGGCAAAGGTGGCGTGCCACTGGGAATGCATGTTGTTGGACTGTAGTGCTGTCACATTTTTACCCTTTCAGAAACATGATGTGTGCACACATTCACCTTTACGTCTCGTGGAGCTGATTCACCTCTGTTGTTTGGCCTTTGCTTTCTGCGCCTGTTTCGGCTCTTCTGAATTGCCTTGTGTCTGTAAGAGGCAGTAATACAAAGATCAGAAGAAGAAGAAGATGTGGAGTGATGGCATGAACTTACTGTAGGAAGCATCAACGAAAAATATCTCAGATATATCTCCTTTAGTGTTTGCCTACTTTGTTGGATCTTATATACATTTATTTCTGAGATCTGTTGAATGTTTTTGTCATAACTTTTGTGATAAGAAGAAACGTATGATAAACATGGTTACCTGAACGTCTCATTCCGAAACCATAAACCGTGGCTCACCTTCCCGGTTATCCCAAAGGTGTCGGATGTGGTTGACGTCAGGACTCCTGAGCCTCCCCTAAACCACTGCCAGAAAGCTGGCAAGATATCACTGCATATTGTAACATTAAAATTTCCCTCAAGTGTAACTAAGGGAGCTCGTCCAAACAATTGAAAAACCGTCCATCAATGCCTTTGTCTTTACAACAGCACCCATTGCAGATAAGGTAACAGTTCAGAAAGAACAGTCAGCCTTAAAGGTCACAGCAGAGAAATAAATCAGACTTGTTGTGAGTCTGAATGTGCAGGTCACATGTTTTAAAGTAGCCTTATCTTTGAATGACAACCTCTGTCCCCAAACATCCAAACTGCCGAGCTAAAAGAAGCACAGCCACAGCAGCCGGAGGTCAGCCTGAGGATTTCTGTCTTTAGCGTGGACCTCCTGCCGGTCGGGGAAGGTCAGCCGCGCCCTCCAACTCCATCTTCCCTCACTTTCACTCCTCCTCTGCCCTCTTTCTGTTCTTAGTTCTTGTCATTGTGTTTTCAGGGCTGCTCAACATACTCTATTTAAATCCCAAAAATTATAATGACACTTGAAGGTAGAGAGAGCTGTAATCCTTCCTGTACCTTGGATGACATTAGCATTGTGTTCTATTTGCAGTCAGTGGAGGCAACTCAAAATGCATTGCATTAAAATGTATTTTAAACATATTTAAATTAAACTAAATGGAATATCAGTGGGCTGTGTCAGTCTTAGAAATCTCATGTGCACTTCTCTGCATTTCAAGCAACACCTTGGCTTGTTTTCCTGCTTTTATAGGCCTTCGATCTGACCCTTCTGCTGTCTTCATTGAGAAAAATGCATTGATAATGACAAACACAAATGCCGAGGGTGTATTGGACGAAATAAAGAAGACGGGTTTGAATGAGATCCTTGATTTTTATTTTTTTTCTTTCGCTCCCTTCAGCGATGAAGACAAAAACTTTTGCGTTTGTTTTTGACACATAACAAGACGAAAGGTTAGATCAGGACATGCAGGTCAACGCTCTTCAGAAAAAGTCTTTCTCACACTTAAAGACGTCCTCAAAAAGCTCGGAGAAGAACCCGAGGGCTTTTAAATACAAGAACAACAGTCTCTCTGATTCTATTACTTGTCCGTCCGTACCCTTGTTTGGTGAAGAAAAAGTTAAGTGCCAATTGGGAACGTCTTCGCAGAGCCGGTTTCTTTTTGTCATTGTTTTTATTGTGGTATTCCCAGAGGTGCTTACAGCTTTAATGTTTGTTGTTCAAAAGAAGAAGCTTTTGACTTTATCCGTTTGGAAAGAACATCTGAAGACTTTTGTCCACTTTGTTGACACATTTTTCAGTTGTGTTGATACTTATTATGAATATTTAAAAGCACTGAAGACATAAAAAAATACTGTTTATATGAAAAGTCATGTTCTTGATATCAGAGTTGTATTTGCAAAAATCAAGTTTTTCTTGACATTGCTAACATATAAGCCATACAGAGTTGTAAGACACAGAAGATCATACCACATTGTTAATAAAGTAATGATGAATTATGATGTTTTGATGGTAACCTTTCACAAACAACATAGCCTTGCACACACAACAAGTCAAAGCTAACAGACATTAATCATCATCATGGAGCCTTTTTATTTGTTTTCCTGTAAAAGCCACTTTTAGGTCACTTTGACTAAACACACGATGGTCCATTTATTTGTCATTTCTCCGGGTAAAGTGCTCAGTCATGCTCCTCACAGGATTCAATATTTCAAACGACCCCCAGATCTTTGTGATTACTGTTAATAAATCTAATAATCTTTCATGCTTTTATGTTTGTGAACGCTGCGGCCTCCAGGGGTCACGAGCGAAGCGTCCGGCTCCTACTCCTCTTATAGCACCTCCTTCACTGTTTTGCTTGTTTTTATTTTTTGGCAGCACAACATGAAATGTTTCCATTTCCAACAGATGACACGGCGGGCTACGCTGGTCTCCCGATGACATGTTGTTGTTGTTGTTGTAGAAAACGACTGACAGCTCATCATGCCGTGGAACCAGAATATATAGTTTTGTGTTGCACATCAAAACTTTACTTATTTGACTGTCTGTATCATTTTTATCCAGACACATAACACGCGTCTCTTTTGTCTCTATATTTTTGGCATGATTGAACATTTTCCGGCACCACGTTTCCAGTGAAGGTCACCTGAAAGTTATCTGTTGAGTGACAGGCGAATGTTATCATTCCTGTTTCTGGTTTTAAAGCAGACATGTAAATACAGTCCCCTTCTCCTGACACCACACTCTGCTGCCTCCTCATGACAGCGTTTTCCTCATAATCTAATATGAACTTTTCCATCTTATCCAGGAAACATAATTGCTCGCTCTGTGACCTGCTTTCCATTTTGCTCAAGATGTACATCATTTATTTCGAAATCAGTCTCAAAAGAGATTGATATGGATTTATTCATGAAACCAGGCTCTAAACAAGCAGAAAACATCTTTATTTATCATACTTTCCCTCGTAGCCGTACATTTGAGAGCAATCTTTTCCAAAATTGTCATCTTTGCAACATAAGGTAAACAGCCTTGTGCGTTTGTTGTAAATCCACCCTGAAGGCCACGCTGGGCGTTTTTCTCACACGTTCACACAAACTCACTGCGCTCTTTCTGTTGCTGCTTATTACCCTGTTCATGCATTAAAATCCAGGCGGCTGTTGAAGGCTAAATCTTTTATTTAAGATCAGCACTGAGGTGTGTTTTTGTACGCCTGGGTACTTCACAGTCTATGCAGACTGCCATAATAAAGTAATATGTCCTTGTTTTTACTTGACATTTAATTGGAGCTCTTTGTTCTGTGTACACATTTATGTTCCAGGTTTTTTTGTTTGTTCACATATAGTGTGGTGTAATTGGTTTGGTACAGCTCTGGATCATTTACTTACCTAAAACGTGTCCGCAGGCTTTTTGTGTTCTTCATGCATTTAAACTCGACGTATGTGCAACGTGTCAGAAAGGCTTTCTGCATATCAAATGGTTTTTTTTTCATGTGTTGGCTTTCCATGCATTTTTTGTCCATTTTAAAGACACCTCTTTGACATACACACCTGTATATTTGCATTAGAGAAAGATGTGAGACCTGATAGCAAAAAGCTGATCAGTTCAAAACCGCGCTACAGATTTTAGTATTTAACTAAAGTGTTCTTGAACAAGGCTGCTGTACTTGGCTTGAAATAAAATATCTTTTTCATCCCAGTATATTGAATTTAGGAATACCAGCATGTATGTAAAGGTTAGCCCACTGTTTCAAGGCATTATTCATAATGTGTTGCGGTTACTGTCTTGAAGAGACATTCGTCTTAGCGAGGATAAAAAGAAATAGAAACTCCAGGGCCTCTTCAAATGAATAAGAGGGCTGCGTTTATTTCACACAGGGCTAATGTCGGTCAGTGTGGGTGTTTTATGCCTTCATGACATGCTGCAGATGTGACGAATTGCTTTAGAGTCTGTTGTCTACAGCTTTTCATCTCACTGCTTCTTGTACTATTTCTCCTTGCATTATTTAAAACTCATTTTCTGGCCAAGTAGCTGCAAATATTTTTGGTATAAAAATGATGATTATTTTAATGATCGTTTTAGTCATTAGCCAGTTTGAGCTCCTTAAATGTGAGTATTTGATGCTTTTCTTTGTCGTATACTGATAGTAAACTGAACGTCTTTGAGTTTCAGGCTGTTGGTCAGACATAACATTTGACAGAAAAAGGGTCAATGCATCTGAATATTGTGACGTGATTTATCGAAAGCATCTTATTGGAGCGAAGAGAAAACCTGATTAATGACTCTGTGTCTGTGTTTTTCATGACACGTCTCTGCTGGCAGTGATGAGACAATGTCACAACACTGTAAATCAGCTTATTTAAGGGTTTAATACTGTTTAATTGCTCCTTTTTGCAGCAACATTGTTTGATCGATTTGTCATTGACAGAGTTGGACTGGCAAATAAACTGTCCCGTGGTTGGAAAATAATGGCCTCCAACCGACAGTCAGGAAAGATAGTGTCCATATCCACACCGACACTGTAATCTGAGAGACAATATTGTCTGTTCCAGTAGCCAAAAGCAAGAAATTCACTTCTCCGTAAAGGATTTATTCTGGATGAAATCATATCTGCTACACGGAGCAAAGTTTTATCTTGCAGCAAAGTCACCCTGCTCTCAACAACACAGGGAGAAGCTCCGTCATGCAGGAGAGACGAAGGACTTTACAGCTTTACCAATGAGATATAAACTTATCATGGATATCCCAGTAGTACTTATGACGTCATTTCGGTACTCGACCCTACATTTACACAGGAACAATGTCAGCTATGAGTAGTTTACGATTGTTTAACTGCCGTCATTAATCTTTATGTGGCTGCTGTTTTTATTTTTACACGAGGTGAGCTTTTATTTTCTTGAGCCTCGTTTAATCTATCTGCTGCTTGTGCTGGCTTCACGCTGAGTGTATCCACCCTGGACTAATTAACATCAGCATATGCAGACCGTGACTGTTCACTTGCTGCTGGTCTCAGTGAAAATGGCCGGGGACTCTGTTAATGAGCTACAGTACACTGAGCAGCAGATCAGCCAGCTCTGGGTGAGCCAGATGAAAGCCGACTCCCGTGTGTCCGAGCTGGAGGCGGCTGGGTCCTGTGGCTCCTTCCTGCTTGGTGATTGCTTTCAGCGAGGTGAAGAAACGAGACGGTAGACGTCCTGGTTACTATGGAGAAGAGGAAACAAAGGTCCCTAAATCCAATCTTTGATCCGACAACAGCAGATCCCCCACTGCTGGCCTTTGCTTTGTGGCTCTGGAGGAAGTTGACTCCACCTGGCTGAGGATTTAAAAGATGTGGCCTTAGTTTAGAAAAAGCCTGCTGGCAGTCTAAAGACAGCCAAACACCCACTTCCCTTCTTCCCTCCGAGTCTGTCCTTTTACTTTCCTCCCCTGGCTGCTTATTTAAATTGTCCTGGCCTTGCAGTTTCTCTGTTGATGCTGATGGGTTTACAGATAATGCTCAGAGTTTCTAGTTCGATGGTGGGTCAACCCTCGCTTTACTGGTTCAAAAGTTGATATTGTCTCAGCAAACCCTGCGTCCTGTGTGGGCGTCCTGTCTAAGCATTTTAGTGCGCTGCATATTTGGATCATGGCATCAACCTGGTGACTTGCAGATTAAAAGCTTTTTAAACATCTTTTGATCTGCAGATCTGGTCAAAAAGTGGAAGTTTTTTATACTTCTACGTTACATATAACCTCACAGGTGTAATCAATAACATTATTGATGAGTGTGAGCCAGTTCCAGCCTGAACTGTTGGTCAGTTTCTGATATTTTATAGACTCCATTAATTGATTAATTGGGGGAGAAATGAGATAATAAAAATAATCTTTAGTTGCAGCCATAGCAAAAGGTCTTTTAAAGGACATTTAAGATTTGGAGGATCTGAGTTATTAAATGAGTCTGAGATGACAATCAGTCCCAGTTCAAATCTCCAATCAGGAGAATCTCGTTAAAATCTGAGGTTGATAGTTGTTTACTCAACGATGAAGTGGTTGATTTTATTTATTTTTATTATTTACATACATTGAAGGTGCATCTGCAGCGAAGGAGTTACGTCTATCTGATTTGACATAAAGTGAGTTTCTCTCGCCGTTCACCTTGGCTCCATCAAACACTCTTGACTTTACCCAACATCAAATATACCATCATGCTTCCATTTTCCTTCTGTCCGACGTCTTGGTTGTTCTCTGAAGGGGTGTCTCACTGTGTGCAGCGCTCTCCTGCATACCGAGGCCCAGCAGGCTTACAGGAACAAAGTGTTTGTATTTTCTCTTTGCTCCTGTAAGATTGGAGGTTGTACGGCCAAATTAGTGTGCTCGCAGCGTTCCCTCTTCAGCCCCTTTGAAGCTGCCTCCACGCTCTGCCTCTCCCTCGGGGGATAACAGCGAGCCTCTTAGCTTCAGCCTTCTTATTTGCTATGAAAGCTCAGCGCTCTCTTTAGGTATGCCCTGCCCTCGCCGTCCTCCTTCACAGGCCCTCCTGCCTTTGTTTGATGGGCTTGGAAAGCTTCAAATGTTCTGTACCGTGACACGTTTACTCCCCGGGAGCGTGTGGCGGTGATGTGCCTTCACCACGCCAGTCACACAAAAGCCCGACCTTGCTGTCGCCCCCGTAGGTTCATTCATTCAATTGATTATGGTTCAAAGAGTGTTTTATCAGCTGCTGGTAATGGGTGGAGAACACCTGTCCTCTCTAATGGACAGGGCAGGAGGAGAGGAGAGTGTGTGTGTGTGTGTGTGTGTAGTAAAGCAAGCAGGTGTGTTTTCAGGTGTGCGTGTGGACATTTCAACGGCAGGACAGAAACACACCTCGCTGGTGAAAATGCAGCGCCACGTCTTGTTTCGGTTCCGACACTGTTTACGTCCGTCTCCACGGTGACGGGTGAAAGTGATTCGGTTTTATTCAATTCGTAACCCAGAAAAACTTTCCACAAACTTTACTGATGTCAGGAAAGAAGTTTTGTGTTGTAAACAAACAAACAAACATCAGCTTTGACTCCCGGTGATTAAATCAATATGTTGTCTATGCTAGCAGCATTTTATATCATTTAACACATTGGTGTGGACGTATCATATCATCATCAGTAGAACACAATGCTGTTGGAGTTTCTTTTGATGTTGTTGTTGTTGTTGTTTTCATTCATTTTCTCCTGCAGATTGTGAGCAACAAGTTATAATGAGCCTGATAACAAATATGACACGTTTTACAGTCGTCACTGCTGAAGCACAACACTTGGACACTCTGTAATTAAACATCTTAAGAAACGAAATACGATCAGAGAGCCAATTAAAAGTTGCAGGAGGTGAAGAAGATTTTCACTCCAGCTGATACACAGCGGCTCACGTTGATTAATATTGTATTTGTGATGAATGCTAAAAGTCGTATTAACCAAATGTAATTTTATCTGAGCGCTCGTCTGTGCCCTGCACCTGAGGACCAGAAGAAGCTCTCTCATCCCGTCTTCATTTGTCTTGCAGGTGCTCTCGCCGTCCTGATACCGGAGCTGGACCTCGTCATCTCGCTGGTCGGCTCGGTCAGCAGCAGTTTCCTGGCGCTCATCTTCCCACCGATCCTCCAGGTTATAACGTTCCACACCGAGGGCCTGTCGCCGATCGTGACCGCCAGGAACGCAGTCATCACCCTGATCGGGTTGATCGGCTTCCTCACGGGAACCTACATCGCCATCGTAGAAATCGTCGCCCGCAACGCACACAAAAGCCAAGAGACCTTCTCCACCTACATGGTCCAGTGATGAAGTGAAAAGACTGTCGGCAGGTGGAAGTACCCCACCCGAGCCAATCAGAAACCATGTTAGGGCACATTTTTAAAGTTTTCCCTTCACATCTTTGATTAGCTCATTTCAGATTAATTGATCCCGTGTTTTACAGTATGAAGCTGTGCGGATCTGTGGCGCTTCGTGTTTCATAATGTGCTGGATCGTTGTACCGCAGCGTCCCATACGTACCGCAGCGTCCCATACGTACCGCAGCGTCCAATACATGTCATCAAGTCCAGCCACGTAGTGCAATGTAATGTTAACATAGTTATTATAGTAAAAGCTAAATAATTCCTTCAAAAGACGTATAATTTTAAATAACGGCGGGCGTGTTTTCACAGATAATTTATCATTTTGACAGCCTGAATATATGGATGTGTTTATGTTTTAGTCAAAGATTCAAACTACCTCACAAACTGGTAACAATTTGGTCTTTTGATCCTTTTTAACATTCAGATTAGAAGCTGTTGCTGTTGTGTGGACTTTTAACCCTCGGCCCCAAAGGGCTTCTCATTTAGAGCTTTTACTTTTTCACCAACCAGCCAGAAAAAAAGGAGGAAAAAAAAAAGGAAAAAACAGTTTTTATTGCACTTTGATTTATGCCTTATTCAGTAACACCCTGTAGTATTTTGACATTGATAACACATTATACAAACCTTCAATGAAGCAACTGTAATTTAAAAACAAAGATCTTTAGGGTTGGGTATCGAAACGGTTCAGATCCAGTAAACAAGAAGAAGAAATGTGCTTTTTATTTTCACTTATCAAATCCTGACAGCGAGGTGACCTTCTGTCTCAGTCACCATCAACGTCAAAGCATCATATATATATATATATATATTGAGCAGTTCATAAGAGCAAAATATCTCCTGGAGTTTTGTCTTTTATCAGAGTGATGTTCAGACGCCACGTTAGCATCGTGTTATTGATCATAACGCTGCTTGTGAGTTTTACAGTTTTATTGGATTTCAGTTTATTCAAGTTTATTTGCAAATGCTGCAACAGCAAGAGGCGTTAAAAAAAAGTTATCTTGATAATCCGAATAGATTATCATTTTAATTTAAGGTTTTTACTTCTTTATTGGAATATCATAAAAACTGCATCATATACATCATATTGTGAAAGAGGTAAAATCTCTTCAAATGATTCGAAACAATCATATTTTCTCGGTTTTGGTAACTATGAGATTTATTCCTATAATTATGACATACTCAGTAATACCCAAGAGATGGAAATTCTCAAATTGTGAGAAAATGAAAAACTAAATTTATTTATTTATTGCTATTTTTTTGTGGGGAGGTAAATACAGTAGAAAAATGACACCACGTACCAAAATAATGTAATTCAGGAAGTATGACAGAGCCTTTAAAAATCACCAAATATTTAAAATGTTTAGTAAAATCAAACATTCATCATCTTTGTTACCCTTTAAACTTCATAAAATCATACGTTGTCTGATCTTTTATGACAACTTTCAGTCTAAACATCCTGAAAATACAAATAAAGTGTTTTTTGTTTATTTTTTTTTACTGTCAACTTATCAAAGTTTCTGTTCTGTGTGCAAATAAAATGACGAGGAATCAGGATTTAATAAGAGTTGTTGAGCACAATCAGGATCAATAAATCATACCCAACCCAAACCGCGTCATCCAGATGTCGCTTCACTGTATTCACGTAGGAGCTCTTTCGTGTAGCACCGTTGTTCTTGTCTTTAAAACATTTATTTTTTTGGATCTGATTATTTTCTAATGTGTTTTTATGTTTTAATGTATTTACTAAATTAATGCTGGGTATTTTTGAATAGTTTTTTTTTTATTATTATTATTATTCAAACAGCATTTTTAAGATGTACAAACTAACTAACCTTGAAATTTAGTAACGTGTATATTACATGCAGAGCCTCATTGTCATGTATGTGATATAAAAAGCATCTTTTATCCTCATCCACCTGCTTCAGTCGCCAGACATGTGCTGTAAGTTCAGTGTTTATGTGGCAGTGTGAAGAGGGCTTTTTATTTTTTACTTTTGGCTTGATGAGAACTGACAACGATGAGCCTTACGTGTAGAGGATTTGCTGTTGGTTTGTGTCACGGTTGCAAACGTTTATTCTTGTGTACAGTATATATACAGGTACATCTGTTGCACTTGTATTTGTTTGCACACACAAAAATTTTCTTTTCAAATAGACATTTTTTTTTCTTCTAGATCATTTATGAATTTATGGATTTATGAGAGAAAACACTGAATGAGGATTTCTCCAAACTTCCCACTGGACACTTTAGGATGATGATGATGATGATGATGATGTGCAGCAAATCCAAAGACAAATTGCTAAAACTAATAATAATTTCAATTGTCAATTAATCTGTGTATTATTCTCATATTACTCAACTATTAAGTTTATTTTTTAGAAAATAAAAACTAATCATCCAGTGCATCATCCTCCAGGTGAAACTGTCGTTTTAACAGTTTAGAAAGTTGCAGATCCTCAGATCGAACTGAATGACAAATGATTTTATTTAATAAGTGACTTAACATGTTTTTATTTTGGCACTCTTTCATTTCTTTGCTCCCTGCTCTGAATAAATAACATTTAAAGTATCCACATGTGCTCCTCTGTTCTTTTTTAGGTAACTGCCAAACAGATTTCATCTAGTTATTGAGTTAGAAGAAGTCAGCTCAGCACAGTGGCTCTTATTTTCAAAGGTCAGAGGTCAGAGGTCATGGCTCAGTTTTGGTGGCTGAATCCAAACGTCTGCACTCGTAGATTTAGAAGATGCATGCTGGGTAATCTGCGAGTGTGTCTGTGCTGTTCACATCCATAAATCAAGTCCTCAAGTGGATTTTCTGCAGACTTCACTTGAATAATGATTAATCCTCAACAACATAGAAGCGATAATGTAGAAGAATTAATTATTATTAGCAATGATTTGCTTTTTTTTTCCATTTTTGTTTCTTGTTGGTTTGATGCACACACAGGATATTCACAGGCATATAGGTTTAATAACATGGATGTGTTATTATATATATAAACTAGGATCAGTTAAGGGTTTTATAGGAATATATTGTTCCTTATGTAAAGGGAAAATATCACTGAATATTCTGATCAAAAACCTTTAAGAACCGTTCAGAAAAAGACTGTTACAGGGTCACTTGAGATCTTAAATCCTGTTTTATATCACAAAAAAAATGAATATGAAGCTGTGAAATTAAATTATAGGCTTTTTTTCTATACTTACATACCCACATGAACATTAAAGCTCACCTAAAGTTAAATATGACATTTCAACACTTACAATTAACCAAATCACATGTTTTTCCGCCAGTGTTCAGTCATTTATCGCTTTTTCTTTCTCAGAAATCACAAACTGTCCATCGACGTGACGCCTGTCAAACTCTGAAGAGCAACAACTCAGCTCATCGTCTTTGTCTTATTGTTGTGTCATAAAAAAAAAAGTTTTCAGTAACAGGTTATCAAATATTACTGCAGACTGACTTGGAGAAATGTTACACCAGTTCAGTCACGTGATATGAGCTCGATTCGTTCATATTTTTAGTCACTGCTAAGGGTCCTAAAAACCATCTAACGTGTAGCATGAGTACGCTTCATTTATTCTAAACGCTGTATGTGTCTCCTCAAAGGCTCCTCATTCCTCTCCTATATGACTAAATGTGTCAGTTGTCATGTTTTACTTCACTTCATGCAGAGTGGAGAGACTACTTGAGCTAATTTATGCGTCATGTGCACTGGCTTGTGCACAGAAGCCAAATTGCATCAGGCTGTTTTGAATCAGCTGAAAGTGAATTAATCATCTGGGGGGGAAGTTTTCTATAAAAACCAGATTCATGTTTTATAAAAAAAAACATGAATTATTTATTTATTTTAGTTATTGTTGTGAGTCCTAATGCAGCAGGATACATTGATGATGGCTGTACGGTTACATCCCAGAGGTTAATATGACTGGAGGAAGGCCGCTGAGACTTAAACACTTGTCTTAACGACTCACATATTAGTGATTGATTGATTGATTGAGTGTTTCCGACTGTTTTCTTCTCAGCCTTTGTGTACAGAACAGGCTTATAAATGTATGTTTTGAATGTCAGTAAAGCTTTCATAAGATTTTATGTGCAATTCTGTACATTCGACTTTTCTGGTATGTGTGTAAATATCAGAAATATATGTGCTCATTTCATTCTGTCAACATTAATAACCATAAAAAAGTAAAGCTGCGAGTATTTAAGCCTGCCGGCGCTCTGCAGAACGTAACTCTGAGACTCTCTGAGGCCGAGCTGCTGTTCGTTTTTTTTGTTCTTCTCTGTGTCCCTGACGTGTGAATCCTTTCCAGTATTCGCCACACAAGCAGTTTGAGTGATTCTGTTCACTGCCTAATTGATACAAATGAGAGGGAGGCCAATCGGATTGGCAAGGGGAGAAAAAAGGGCCCAATGGGCTTAATTTTCCTCCGTAAAGCTCCGCGCTGCACTTACGGTCAGCCAGAGATGGAATTTCATTAACCCGAGTGGCAGCAGAGGAGTCTCTAATGTATACAGATGTATTCAGACAACAGCACTGTGCATTTATGATGTGCTGGTTATTATAGACTGTGTGCATACATTTATCTGTACATTGGTGACAATGGCCTATAGAGTGGAGATGTTTTCCTGTTTTATACTGTATTTCACATCATTCGGGTTTTGTGTTCAGTTTATTTTTCTGTTGCATGTCTTGTTTAAAGAACAATAGTTTCCTGCCCAAAGAGCCCAACAAACACACTTTGATGACTTTGATTCAGCACTTCCTTCCTAAATGGTTGTAAATAAGGTCCTTTCACTCCCATAACGAGGTGTCTACAAACAGAAATGTGACATTGTGTTCCTGCGTTGAACCAAAATTATGTCCACAGCTCAGAGTTTTTTTGTTTGTGTTTTCTGACTTGCAGACTCTGCAGAATTTATTATTAAATTATCTACGTGTGTTGTCAAATTTATGAAATTTATGTTCTTTGTGTTTTGCGGAGCCAGCTCGGCGTGCCGAAGTCTCTACTGAGCATGCTCTATGGGCCCAGAAATCAGGAAACATGAGCAACATTCACAGGAATGAACAGAGCACCATCTTTGAATCCTGTATCTTCGTAATCCACCCGTGATGAGACGTCCATATTAAACATGATCAAAGCTTACATTTTGGATCAGATTCAGGCTCAAACATGTACACATGTAAACGGGAGAAAGAAGTGAAATCCTGCTGCTATTGTTTGTTTACTCAGACTGTGGCGTCTGCCGAGGGGCATCGGAGGGAGATATGTTGTAAATACTGACCTGGAATACGTCCTCAGGGTTTCAGGTGTCACTTTAGATATCAAACGTCTCGTGGTACATACTGTAATATCACCCAAACTGTGTCCAGGTGTCTTACGTTAAAACTGTAGTCTGATTGTGACATCTAGGTTACATATCATTGAAAATATTTCAGTGTGTAGCAGCTTCTAGTTACACATTCAAGTGTATTCAATGTCAATGAAATCGTGTTAAAAACAGCAACTCTGATGTAGAAAATGTTTTTGTTTTTATTTATTTATATATTGAAATGAGATTTTAGTGTTTTTAGTGTTTTGGATAAAATATTTTGATTTCCGGAGAACAGGCATCTCTCAGGAAAATGCAGCTGCACCACCTTCTGCTGAAAACAGCGAGATAAGGAGCATTTCCCTGTGGACACTCAGCTTAAAGGATCCTCCGCTCTTTTCTTCTCATCTTTGGAAAGCTGTTTTCCATTTCAAAACTCAGAGAGAGCCGAGCCGAGCCGAGCCGAGCTGAGAATAATGTGTATTTTCTTCAAAAGGGTGATTGTTTCTTTAGAAATGGTGTGAGCAATACGGCCCGTCTTTCTCTAATTGAAAAGCAGCAACCACACAGAGGTGATTTCAGAAAGACAACTAATGCAATAAATAATCTGTGGGTTGGATTTTAGCCCACATCACTTATAGTAAACGTGCATTATGAAGGGAAGAATTATTGCATCACTAAAACATCTATTTCAGTTCATTTGTGCATCAAAATTGTGAACCTGTCCTTTAATCTTACCTCACAAAAATTATGTAATATTGATTCCACAGTGAAATAATTACATCTACAGCACGTCAAATGTTGAGGAGGATCAGGTGCCAATCAGCCGGCCTCACACTCTCTGGTTCAGTGCTAATGAAACTGGATCATCACCCGCTGCGATTAGGTCAGTTGTGATTGGACATCAGTACTAACATATTTTGTTTCATCTCCAACATCGAGGGTTCTCCAACTGTATCGGGGATAACCAATGGACGTCTCCAATGAGTCCATTATTGATGTGACTTTATCGATCTGAACGGGGCTTCTGCATCCAGGGGTCACCTCGTTGCCTCTCTCTGCTTAATTGGCTTTGGCCAACAAATGAAATACACAGCCAATAACATAATCATAATATGATATGCAGAATTTTTATATATGCACACAGTTTGTTTTTATTTCATGGCTGTGAAATTGATTTTTCATGCATGTTAATGTGTCGAGGCACCTCCATTCTGCTTTTTTTTTTCTCCGTCTGCATGAGTGTTGGCGAAAAGGTTCTTCTCCTTTCTACTCAGCTTGTACACATCACCAAACCATCTGCTTATGCACAAATCTGTCTTTTTACACCAAATCAAATCTTGCATTAAGTGATATGACGTTCCTTCATTGCTCAGAGCAGATCGTCACACTGAGCCTGACAGCATCCTGCTACACAACACAAGAGCCACAGACTCTGAACCACATTAGCTTTCCTGCTAATGTCTCCTCCTTATCTAACTTACAAATATGAACACACGTCTTGTCCTGCAGCTTTGCTTGTTGAACGAGCCACCGAACAAATTTAGCAGGCAAGCTAGCCAATTAGCTGCTTAGCTGTACAGCATGTAAACACGCCTTTGTGCTGCTGGTTTGGTTCTTACTCTTCAGTATCACTGCTAACAACAGCTCATGTCATCAAACACAGACAGGTGACTTTGCCAACAGACTCCATTTCTCTCGAGGTGTAAATACTGGGAGAGGAAGGAACGAAGGAAACTGATATTATCTCCTCTGCTTTCTTATCTTATTGTCCCTCATCCCTCCTGCCATTTACTTTTGTCACTCTTTCACCACTTGTTTCTTATCCTTTCATCTGTTCCCTCATGTTCTTCTTTGTCATTCTTTTTTGTGTCATCTTTTCACTTCTTATAACCTCTTGCCTTTTCTTTCAATTCACATTCCCCTCTCATCTCTCATCTCCTCTCCTGGCGTAAACCGTTTCGAGAGACGGTGTTAACCAGCAGCTTTGCTTCTGGCGACAGCTAGACCTCTAGACTGACGGACACCATCAGATCTCCCGGTTACCACAGCAACAGACTTGGAGACGGCCAGGAGACGGTGTGGGGACGGATGCTGTGTGAGTTAAACTGAGAGAAACCTGACAGCTGTCAGTGTGGTGAGAGGTTTCTATTGACTAAATGATGCAGAGGTGAGGTGATATATTGATATATATGTTAGAAATGAAGAGAGAGCAGGGAGATGAGTTATATATATATATGTGTGTGTGTGTGTGTGTGTGTGTGTGTGTAGGGCAAGAGTTTATGACAGAAAGGGAAGTTGTATTATGTATTACATAACAATAATGAATATTGAACAGTCAATCTTCAACAAAGTAAAGGTCACTGTGTTGACAATAAGCCTATGAAAGTGTGCATTTCTATCGATTTTCAGCATATTGAATATGTATTTTTTCACTTTCCTGCCTTTTAAAGGCTTCTTGTTTGTTTTTTTCCAGTGTGTCTTAAAGCATCATAAGCCTTCTCATCCTTTAAACTGTGAAATAATAAAGCGACGGCGGCGGCTCACAGTGAATGTTCTTTTATTAAGACATGTTTTCATCCAGCGCTCGGTTGGTTTCTTCATCAACATTACAGACATTCAGAGGAAACATTCTCCACGGCGATGTGCAAAACAGGTACATTCTCATTTACTGTTGGCTTCCAGTGTGACTGGCTGGCCCTCAACCAGACACACACACACATTTTATTTTTTTTGGGTTTTTTTTTCTTTTCTTTTACTTTTCCAGACACACAAACAACAAGCTCAGTTCATTGCATTGATGATTATTTAGCGGTAAAAAGAAGAAGAATAAAAAAAGAACTTTGCATTTACACCACTACAGGTAAAAGGCAGGTACTGTAATTTTAAAATCCTCGGTGGGCCAATTATATTTACTACTGCAACCCCCCCAGCTGGTCTAACTAGCCCACATCTGAGGTCGATTTACAAACTCCAGCTCCTCTGGATGTAAACTCACAACCATCTGTGAGGTTTGTCTCTCACCTCATTCATTTTTTTTCATATCTACCCTTTTAACATTCAAAAGAAAGCAAACTGAGATATTAAATTGGCATTTTTCAAAGAAGTTCGGCTTTACTGACACATATTTTCCATCCGTATGATCATTTTATTCTGTGAACTGAGAGCTCACACTGTCATTACTCAGAAAGCAGGTTTTTCAGGTGACAAGATGTTTGCTTCTAGATAAAAAAAAAAGGTCCCAATGTGGTTGAAAAGCATCTAGGTTACATATAACCATTGATTTATTGTGTCACACGAGTGTTTCTGCAGCTCCAACAACTCCGAGTCCCGTCTGGATCAAACGCTTTACGTTTACACGGTGAATAACTTCAATATTTCCCTTCTCGTGTGTTTGGAACATTTTGGCACAAAAACATGACAAAGACACACATACACACACACACACACGTTCTGTTACAGCTCCAGTCTTCAGCGGACCTTTAAATTGGGGAAAAACTGGTCCCAGAACAGCCTGGTCCACACACACACACACACACACACACACACACAGCGAGCTAATCAAAATGGGACAGAAGCACAGGCAGATTATCATAGCAGCAACACCCTGCTTATTCATACATATGCAACAATCATCTTCCACTTTTCCACCAGGAGTGTGAAACACAGTGATGTGGTCAGAATACTGTTCAGAAGTTAATTACTCTTTTCCATGTCTCTGTTTTTTTAATATATATATATATTTAATATTCAAACTGCTGAGAGGGGCGATGTGGGACTTGAGCCTAGTGGATGAACACTGTGTGTTTTTGGCAGCTAACATCAACAGTTTTGATGTGTGAGGACTAGTTTGAAATAAAAAGTGCACACAGTATTGCTTCTGGATGGCAGAGACACCGTGTTTTTGTCTTTTTTGTTCATTTCCGTCTTCCACACAGACATGTTGGGTCCACGTGTGTGTGTGTGTGGGGGGGTGGAGAATCCCTCCCACCTGTGATGTTCCTGTCCCAGGTAGAAGAAAG